>JASVEL010012781.1:0-29661 GCA_032618575.1 Nicotiana noctiflora
TCATGTATTGTATTTGCTACGTGGCTGCTTCTTTATATCGTGTGGCCCCACGCTCGTGCATCTTATATATATGTGCTCCAAAACAATCCATCAGTATTCGCTTACATGTAAATACAAGCTATGCTCCCTTCTTTGTCTTATTGTCCTCTATAACAACCAAAATTCCCAATATAATTGAGTAAACATATTAAACAAACAAAACGAAATGTATAGTATGACAATTGAACTACTTTTGTTCTCTATTGTTTTGCAGTCACGTTACAAACTCCAACATCATAGTACAATTTATATTTTCATGATGAAAATTTGGATTGACTGATGTTCTTACAATTTCACAAACTTTCTTGATATTTCTAGATATCAATTTCATGCACTTGAGTTGATAAAGAGATCACGAGAGAAACTGCTAGAAGATGAATGGTTCTCCATCTGCTGCTCCCTTCACCACATAAGGAACGCTTGGTCATTTCAACACCCCAAGAATTTTTAAATCAAGATATTTTCTGCTCCAATAATAGCGGAAAACTTAGAACCGCCGGTGCTTGAGTTTTCACACAATATTGAGGAAAAGAAATTTAATAAATTAATTAATCTATGATCATTTTTATCTTTGAACATTTCGTGGATTTAATTCGCCCCCCCCCTACGCTTTACATAGATATGGACAAACGCCACGTCAATGACACACAAGGTCGAGACTTGGCAAATTAAATGGAGTAAAACATTAAACTGCCTTTAGAAGCTTTTAGACCACCTCCAACCTTGCTCCCATTTTTTATTTTTAAAATAGAGATTTTCTATTTTGGGGATAAGTTACTCTAACCATTCCATCATTTTTTTCTCATTTTTTTTTATATTCTTCTCTCTCTTTTCTATATTATATTATTATCTTTCATTTTAATTTTATTTTTTAATTTCCATTAAAAAAATTCATCTTTTATTTTATTAATTTGTAATTGCCACAATTAAAAAATTCCATAAAATTTTAAATAATAAAATTTGTAAGCAATTATTATAGATTAACCAATAATTTAAATAAAAGTAAAATCATTGCGATAAAAGATTAATTAAATACATATAATTTTACATAAAAATAAGAAATGCGCGAAAATTAATTTATCAAAATTATACAACAAAGTTAAGATATAATATTAATATTATAAAAATATTACATAAACATCATCAAATATATATAAAGAGATAAAAGAAAAAATTAAATAATAAAATAATGATGAATAGTAATGGGGGATGAAAATTGTACCCCCCATATTTGAGGGAATACTATTCATCCCCCATTTTGGGGACAAAAATGTGGGAGGGTTGGAGGACAATTTTCTCAAAATTGCCCCTATTATGGGGAACGGAGGCAAGATTGGAGATGCCCTTAGAAGCTGGTGATATCACTGTTTCTATTTAGTCATACACATCGAATTTTAAAGCTGATACAAGAATCTTCGATTTTCTCATTTTAGCACCCAACTCGATAAAAATACTTATATAAACCCTTCCTCAAAGCGTGTATCTCAATTATCTGACATTAATACCACATCAGATACTAAGATCACCATTTGTTCTTTGACATTTGTTATATCTGGGTCACATCGCTTTTAAAATTAATTTACTAAATTGTTAATTTTTGTGCTTTTTCCTTTCTTCTTCACTATAGCTCCTCCAAAACCTTCCCTCCCCAAATCACTATTTTCGACGGTAAAAATTCAAATATGATCAATTCATATCTTAGTATATATCTTAACCAAACCTTAATCTATAAATTAGTCCAAGCAAGCCATTAGATCTTCTGAAATTCCGGCAAGGTTTCCATCGGAAAAAATGGTATCTTGGTGGCACTCGCCAAAATAAAAAATAACAAACTTCCTTGAGCACCTATTACTTTCACCCCTGATATTTCAGTAATTTCGTAGTCTCAACCAGCCAAAGAAGATCGCCAGAAATGCTATCACCAACCACCATATCTATCATTAAATTGACAATGAGATAGACGAACCAACGTAAAAATAATTAGTTTGTAGAGAAATAAAAATTGGCCAAAGGATTGATCAAAGTAGCAATAAATAGAAAAGGTGTGGGGGTGGGAGTTCAGGAAGAAACAACGGGAGAAAGAAATTGGGGGGTGGGAGTTGGGGGGAGGGGGGAAGAAGATAAGAAAGGGTTACTCGGAGGGATTTAAGTTTCAGGATTTATTTTATTTTTTATTTGTTTGTCTTTTATTTACTTTTTTTTATTCAGATTTAATATTTTAAGTTCAGTAATTCCAGTGATGCTCTTTTTTCTGTGTGATTAACACACACTTTGATCAGGAATGAGAATGTTAAGGTGGATGTGCGGACATTGTAGGATGGATAAGATCAGGAATGATGTTATTAGGGAGAAGGTGGGCGTGACTTCCATTGATGACAAGATGCGGGAAGTAATGCTCAGGTGGTTTGGGTACATTCAAAGAAGAAGCCTAGATGCCCCGGTGAGAAGGTGTGAACGACTGGTTGTGGAGGGCTCGAGAAGAGGTAGAGGGCGGCCCAAAAAATATTGGAGGGAGGTGATAAGGCAGGATATGGAGACGCTCCAAATTTCCGAGGACATGCCACTTGATAGGAACTCGTGGAGGTCAAGTATTAGGGTTATAGGATAGGAGGTAGTTGAGTTTTGCCTTATGTCATAACTTTGTGAGAATAGTTTACTAATATTGTCTTTTTTGTCTTCTTGAGCCGAGGGTCTTTCGGAAACAACCTCTCTACTCCTTAGGGGTAGAGGTAAGGTCTGCATACACACTACCCTCCCCATACCCCACTAGTGGGATTTCACTGGGTTGTTGTTGTTGTAACACACACTTTGATCACGTCAGTTGTGCTGCTGCCACATAAGCATAGTTAAAGGTCAAAGGCGTTCATTTATAAGTAATCGATTGAGTTGAAGTGCTAAAATGGGAAAATCAAAAATTTATATATCGACTTTAAAATTCGATGCAAATTTAGGTGATCAAGAAGCCGTTTCGCCTTCTATTTACTCCGGGGCTTACGTAGTCATTATAATCCTCTATTAGCAGTACAATTTTTAAACTTTTCTCAATTAATTAAAAAGTAATTACCATGTTGACAACCAATTGCCACGTTACAAAAGCCCGTGCACTTGTTTTGTATATTCAATTTAGCATCATATATGTGTTTGAGGATTCTGTTTACTTACTAAATCCTATATATAATCGTGGCTTGTAAAATTGGTATACTACAATTGGCGTTTGTAGAGACTATAATTGGGAAAAAATTTCCATAAAAAGTAGAGGAATGACCAGCATTATTAAGATTCATGTCCTCCAACATGAATGAGTTAAAGGTCTTAATTCTAAAACTGGCATGTGCAGTGTTTCTTGAAGATTTTCTTCTTAATGTTTCTTTGGTTACCTTTTTCATATAAATCGACATAATGTTTTGAAATAAAAAGAGTTTTGTAGCTAAAAAATCACCATACTAATTATACTATTACGAGCTCAAGACCAGTATTCTAGTATACTACCTTTTTATTTTCACTCATGTTCAATTAAAAAATTTCAAATTCTTCGATAGTTAGCTCTAAGAAGGGGCGTATTTAAGGGTTCTATGGGGCATGTGAACCCATGCTCCCCCTAAATCATGTATAATAATATTATATATTTTTTAAAAATACTTAAATATAAGTGTGCGTACTCATACTCAAAGTATTATATGATGTGATAGTTACTGAGTATATCCTTTTAAGTGAGATCAATGTCAAATCTTATATCAATCTTGTTATTTTTTTCTTTCTTTTCCCTAAAACTAGATGCCCACGAGAGACGAGCATGTCTGGTGTCGCTTTTCGCGTATTAACTAAGTACTTTTTCTTTTATTTCTTTTTTGTTTTTGATGTATTATTTCATTCCTATTCTTTTTTTGTCACCGTTAAATCTTATATGATTAAACACAATATGTATATTAAAACTAGTAGTAGTGCATGATGTAACATATAATCAATGGGTTCAAGTGATCCCGATATTTTCAACATGGATAATGGATATAGATGCAAGATTTTTTTTTAAAGTTTTATATTTGAACTTATAATTCAAAAGTGTAACGGGTGCGTAATAGTAAGAACTAAAGGTTGAACATGTACAATTTATATCATGTGTTCACCCCTTCTTAATAGTGTACCCATCATGCAAAAATCCTTAATTCGCATCTACTAAGAATGACAATAAAAATAACTGATCTGATCAAATTTTCATACTCTCATATAGCTGAGTGTAATTGCACAATGAATCTTATGAAGTAAGTTTAGAGAGGTGCAATTCACAAATTTTACAGAAGAAATGATACAAGATGATCAGGTGCAATTGTGTTAAGATTAGAACTTGAATGTAATTATTTAACTAAGAGCCACATCGCTAGGATTGGCTATGCTACTTCTGCAATTAGTTAGTTAGGTTGTTAGTGCTGGAAGGTAAGTGGCTATTTCCGCAAGTAGTTAATTACATTAGTTGATGACAATGAATGGCAATTCACATCTCTAGTAGTTTCTATATATATATATATATATATATATATATATATATATATATATATATATATATATATATATATATATATATATATATATATATATATATATATATATATATATATTTATAGGCACACTATCATTTCCTTTTCTAATTCAATGAGAATGTTTTCTCTCATTCCATAAGTTATCGAACCTTCTTCTTCTTTCTCTCTCTAAGCTTCATGGCATGAAGCCATGGCGGTTGAGCTTTAGCTCAAATACTTTCTTCGATAATATTCAATTTGACATGGTATCGCTTTATTTACTGAGGTAATTAGCGATCTCTTTTCTCGTTTTCTCTTCAATTCACAATTGAAGTTCTAGGTCTTCCTCGAAATCGTCAATCATATTTTTCTCTGTGGAATCCTGTTCGAAATTGCATGTTCAATGTGATCTCGTCTGATTGCAGCAAGTTATAGAAACTTTAATTGTTCTCGAAGTGTTCTCTGTTGAATTTTCATTTCATGTCTTCGATTCATGGTTTTATCAATCGAGATCTATAGTTTAAGAAATGGCTGGAGATACTGTAAACAAAGACACTTTAGATACTTCAAGTCGCCTGTACATGCATCCGTCGGAGAGTCCACGTTCTATGTTAGGATCTTTAGTTTTTTATGGAACCGGATATAGATCATGAAGTGAGGTGTACTTAGAGCCTTTTCAGTGAAGCATAAGTTTGGCTTCACAGCAGGGTAGAATAAAAAACCAGTAATTGGACATGCAACCTTTGATCAGTGCAAACAATGTGAGGATGTGGTGACTTTATGAATTCTGAATTCTCTTTCAAAAGACCTAGCAGAAAGTTTATAATATGTGAATAATGCAAAGGAGTTATGGCAAAAATTAGAAGATAGGTATGAACAAACAAATGGTGCAAAACTCTATCAACTCCAGAAAGAAAATAATGATCTAAGTCAAGGAACTCTGGATATAATAGGCTATCACACTAAGATGAAGAAACTGTGGGAAGAGATAAACGCATTGAATGCACATGCACAGTACAGCTGCCAATTCATCTGTGGTGCTAAGGCTAATATACACAAAGTTGGGCAAGACAAAAGATTGATACAGTTTTTGACGGGGTTAAATGAGGTGTATACTATCGTAAGAGGGTGTATACTGATGATGAACCCTCTTCCAAGCATTGCACATGCCTTTTCTATCTCATACAAGAAGAGTAGCAACGAGAAGTTAGACCACAATCAACAGTTGGCAATTGAGTCTGCATTACTGAATGCCAATGGCCCAAAAAATAACCGTTTTAGAACTAATTATAATCAACACATGAGTACTTCTTCTGGGAAGTAGACCTAGGTTATTCTGTGATTTCTGCAAAAGACTAGAATATACCAAGGACAAGTGTTACAAAATTTATGGTATTCCACAAAACATAAATTACAACAATGGTAATAGAGGAAGAAAAATGGCAGCAAATGTGTTTGACACAACTGACAATGAAACAATTATGACATATGAAGGGGTAAATCCTCACGAGAAAGGTAGAACCATGCAACAAAGCAATGCCCATGGCCAGGCAGAATAGATCTCCATTCCCTAAAAGAACCACTTCCACCACCAAAGTATTTGAACTCCTCCATGTAGATATGTGGGATCCTTATCATACACCAACTCATGACAGTCAAAAATATTTCATCACCCTATTTGATGACTATAGCAGATGTACTTTGACACATCTCTTGACTAGTAAAAGTAATGCCTTACATGTCATAAAAGCCTGTCCAACGGTCCAAAACAATTTTAATACCTCAATAAAGATCATCAGAACTCATAATGGTCTAAAATTTGTGAACACTGAAACAACCATGTTTTTCCAAGCCAATGGGATCATACACTAGAAAATTTGTCCTTATAGCCCGCAACAGAATTGTATAATCGAAAGAAAACATAAGTTACTCCTTGAAACTACAAGGGCATTGTTCAGTCCAAACTGCCTATAATATACTAGGGAGAGTGTATCCTAATTTCTACCTATCTCATCAACAGATTTCCATCCTCAACCCTCAAAGGGAAATGTCCTTTTGAGATTCTATACAAGAAGAAACCAAACTATTCACACCTCATGAGTTTTGGATGTTTATGCTTTCCTACAAACCTAAAACCTCACAAAAATAAATTTGAACAAAGGTCAACTCCAAATAATTTTATAGGATTACCTTTTGGATCAAAGGGATACAAGGTTCTTAGCCTAGCCACAACGAAGATTGATGTCTTTAGAGATGTGATTTTTCAGGAAACAATCTTCCTATTTGCATTGCATGGAAGACACGCTGATTAGCATCTAAATATGAACATTTATATTTTCCCTCTTCTCACATAGGACCCAGTATGAGTCATTTTGATATTATTAGTCCTACTATCACTAGTAACAGTGAGAATCCACATCAACAACTAATATCAACTGAACTTTCATTTGGCAATGAGACTAATCCTATTACTCATGAATCTGGTTCACGAGGATACCAAAGTTCTTCCACTTCAAATGGAACCTCCAACTCACCCGAGCCTAGTTTTCAACCACAGGATCAACAAAAATCCTTTTCAGATAATTCACCAAATTTAAAACATTCTGAACGGATTACAATCCTAACTCACAATAGATCCCAAAGAACACCGAATCCTCCAAGTTATTTGAAAGATTACATTTGCAATGTGACCACTCTCATTACTAGTACAGGAGAGCAGATTACATAGATTGACCATAGCTCACATTCACAATCCTTTTCCTTATTGATCATAGCTCACTCTTACAATTCTTTTCCTTTCATACAAATGTACCCTATTCGCAACCTATATCCTTAAATGCTCTAAGTGGAAATAGTGAGTATTTGATTGAAAAATGTTTTATTGACTGTGCACCTGAGTCATATGAAGAAGCAACAATTATACCAGCTTGGCGACATGCCATGAACCAAGAATTTGATGCCCTCTACTCTAATCATACCTAGAATTTTGTCCTACTACCAGTAGGAAAGAAAGCAATAGGCTGTAAATGGTTATATAAAATCAAACATAAGGCATATGGAAGTGTTGAAAGATTTAAACCTAGACTAGTTGTCAAGGGTTACACTCAACAAGCAGAAATTGACTACATTGAGACTTTCTCTCTAGTAGTGAAGATGGCTATTGTGAGAGCATTCATTAGTATTGCAATAAAGAAGAATTGGGAAACTTTTCAACTTGATGTGAACAACGCTTTTCTACTTGGAGATCTAAATGAAGAAGTGTACATGAAATTATCACTAGAACTATTAGTAGTAAAACAAAACTTGGTGTGTAAGCTAAACAAATCTTATATGGATTGAAGCAAGCAAGGAGGCAGAGGTATGCTAAGTTGTCAAAGCCCCTATGCTCTAAAAAATATGTGTATTCTATGCTAGACTATTCGCTCTTCTACAAGAAAGAAGGAACGTCAATTATTTTTGAAGCAGTATAGTGGATGATGTTCTCTTGATAGGAACAAATTTGGAAGAAATCAAGGCATTAAAGTCTTTCCTACATTAGACTTTCAAAATAAAGGATGTGGGAAGCAGTGGCGGAGGCAGGATATATATTAAGGGTGTTTAAAAAAAAATTGGATTGCAGCTCACGGGTACCGAACCTGTGATTTTATGCACATTTTGAACACCGTTGACCACTGAGCCAAACATTTGCCTTGTGTCAAGGGTGTTCAAAACTTAATATGGGAGTATAGTGCTCACACTGTATTCTCATGGCCTCTCCACTTAAAATAGAGAAAAAAGACTTCTGCAAGTAAAATGATGAAAAAAAAAACATAGAGATATTATGTGAAACAAATCATATAACCAAAAGCAGAGGGGAGATGTAGTTAATAACGAATCGGTTCAACTGAAATCATAACTTTCAATGCAGTGTATAAATTTATATGTAAGACTTCATTATAATTACAAAAATAATGGATATGAATCCATAACTTTAAAAATATAATAGCTTCAATGCTAAAAACCTTAAGACTTGAACCTATACGATTTAAACCCTACATTTGTAAATAATCTCACATCATTTAACTCCGTTTTAATGGATATCAAGATTTTTGTTTGTTTTTAAAATGTCAATCAAAGCATACATAACTCGGGAGATGTCTAATGTTCTCTGACTCTGATTTCGGACTACTAGTACTATCTAGTAGTCGTATCGGCGCGATACACGGTCAACATAGAAAAATATTAATTAAATTATATTGTGATCGAGCTTGTTTGAATAAATTAGATCGTATTGCTTTAACAAATTTTAATTTTTATCTTATTTGTCAATGTGTTATACTTAATAATAAAATCGCCATTAAATTAAAGGGAGTTATATAGTCATTGAATATATTGTATTTTGTTGTTGTCAATTTTTTTATCAGAATTTTAATAAAATAAAATTTCTATTAAATTAAAGGAACTTATATAGTAATCGAATAACCATTTTGGTATGTATTTTATTATAATTTAGTATCCAATATATTACATAATTACATTGTTAATAATCAAGCTCGAAATCTTCAGAGTGATCTAATGGCAAAAGTCGCTGCATGCATGGCGCTGTTCAAATTTTTATTGGTCATGTGATATTGTTCCAGTCTTTTAAAGAATTGAAGATTCTAAAAACGTGGTGGTTTGCTAGTTTCTCAAAGTTGGTGTACTATTAATCTACAACAAAAGATATAGTCAAAAGACTATTTGTCGATCATTTTAGCCAATTTTATGCGCGGAATCCGATCTCTTTATGAGGAAATTTCCCTACACTTTATTCCCCACCTAATACACAAATTTTGTAACGATGCGCTGACTGAAATGTCGATGTTTTCTTTCCTTCTACAGTTCTACCCTACCAAACAAAAAAATTTACCAAATGGAAAAATCTGTATCCTATTTTAAACTTCAAAACTAGTGACACCGAGTTGTCGACAAGCTTCTCGCTTGATGATGGTCTAAGTTCATCTTTGGTTCCTCTTCTCTCTTTCTTTTGGGCAAAGATAATGAGGATATGGTTCTGGCTGACACCACCTTTCTAACAAGTGATTCCCATAGCGCATCATCTCCCTTTTGTTGCACCTTCACTTTGAATTGTCTGTAATGTAGAATTGGACATATTTAGAGACTCAATAATATACCAAGAACAAACAAGAAAAATTATTGGCCCTACTGATAAAGAGCTAGGGCAAACTACATTATTTAAATCTGATATTTATGTAAGAGTTTCGACCTTATCCAGTCCAACATATTGTAACATTTTGTTGATGATTTTTACAGGAAAACAGAAAGAAACGTTTCCTCTACCAAAGAATCTAAAAGAAAAGTGTCACAACAAGACGACCATGAAAGAGGAAATGGACAAGTCCAGGACACTACTTTCATTGTTTTTTCTCCTGATAATTCACATGGAAATGTTGCAAGGCCGATGTTCATAGTATAAAATAGAGTTATAATAAAGAACAACAAAGTAGTTGCAACTTCATTTTTACCTGCATAGTGGAACTCGGCATTCATCAGGTTTGTCACAAATAGAAGAGTGCAATCTAAGTAGTTGCCACATCCTTTTGCATCGCAAACAACCTCCATTCACCCTTCTCTTACACGTAGCGAAGTGTCGAATAAGGAGCTGGACGCCTTGACATGTTTTGAATTTGCTACATGGAAGCTTCTTTGTGCAGGGATCCTCATGACATGGCCCCACGCTGGTGCATCCTTCAGTGCATATGTGCTCTATACAATCCATTGCTTCACTAAGCTGTAAATACAAGTTCTGCTCCCGTCTGCACTACTAGAAAATAGCTGTTTTGCGACTGCCAAAACGGTCACAATGCGGTCAGAAAAAGCTAATTTCCGACTACATTCCGACCGAATTAGCGTAGTCGCAAAATGGCTGGTCTGAAAAGTCTAGCGACCGAATCAGTCGCTAATTTGCGACTACGGTAGTCGCAAAATCAAAAAATAAAAGACTAGTAAATGATGCCAACTGTCCGACTGTCACGGTCACAAACTTTCCGACTGACACGGTCGCAATTGATTTAATTTAAAGTTTAATTTTAAATTAACTTTCCCACTACTTCAGTCGCAAATGGTATATATAATTATAATAATATTTAATTTTATTTGATTTTTCCAACTATTGTGGTCACAAATCTGGGAATTTCTTTACCAAAAATACAGCTCTTTTAAAGCAATACCACCTACCAATTCAAATATACAACAACCAATTAATCTACCATGCTAACTAATCAATCCACCATTGCAACTAATCAATCCACCATTGCAACTAATCAAATTCATAAAATGCAAAACATAAATATTTATAACTAAAACATCCAAAAAGTGTTAAACATTCTAGCACCATTCAATCTAGTCTAAAATATTATAACCATAGTCAAGTGTAAATATTACCAAGTCTAAACATCCAACTGCAACAAATAATAATGTCTCAAACATCAATAACCATAACAAACTAAAACTCATTATCCTCGCCATTGTTTCCATTCGAAGGAGCAAATGGATGTCCGCTCATAAATTTCTCCATTAGACTTTGCAATTTCGTAATGCTTCCACCTCTTCGTGATTTTGCAAATAACTCGCATCACCAGACAACAATATCATAGAACGACCTACAAAATATTGTGCTCTAAGACCATAGGTTCTACCTTTCTTTGCGCCACCAACCACCTGCATCCATATTGAAGCTACATCATTGCAGACGATTTAAGAGAAAATAATGCATGTCCTCTATATATTCTTCTAACGCAGTTGTGGCCTCTAAAAGAGTTAAGCACAATATTCACTTGAGAAGATTTAACATGCAATATCACTTAAGTAATTGAACTACCCTTAGAACATGTTCAATAACCAAATTCTAAACCAAATTAACAGCTTTTCAAAGAACCAGCAAAGTAGGGTGAGCCAACACAATCACACAAAAAATACAGATAACCAGGAGCAAACTAAATGGATATTTTAGTTATTATCTAGTCAACAAGTAGAAAAATTATAGAGGCAACACACATTTGGTCAGGCTTTGCAACGTTGAATTTACATCAAATAAAATTATGAAGTCAAATAACTATAATGCAAAACTATGCTACCTTGTTCATTTACCAAATTTAAAACTACTTGAAAAGTATGGATAATAAGACAACATTGCTTCACTTTGTTGTGCAAGAAGTTGTCAGAGCAGAGGGCGAACGTTGCGTGATTAAGATTTGTTTTCAGAAGAGGGGGTTCAGCAATCTCTCATTTAACCAACATATACATTTTATCATTATATTAGAAAAACAAGAAAAAAACTATCAAAAACATAGTCATGAAAGGCTTCTAAAAACAGAGAGCACATAAACTTCAAAAGTACAACCTTACATACTTACTAGGTGAGTGGTGCCCGTGCACTACACGGGCGTGTGCCTGATACATTAGCTATTTTATTTGCACAGCTACAAGGGTACTTAAAAATCAACATGGAGAACACATTTCAAGCAACATGTTAAAGTTTGCTATCTCTTTCACAAGACATAAGTGAAAGAGATAAACAAGCATATTGCTTGGATAAAACCATAATCAAGCGACAAGTCCAACAAATTACTGAATTTCATGATCCATCATCAGCGACAATATTACTATAACCATTTACATATGTCCATCACTCAGTCCACCACTTCTCGCCGCAAATATATGTACAAACACACATTAATCCATATAATGAACAGCCAACTATATATTTGCATGCCGGAAGAAAAACGAACATACATTAGAACTACAATAAATAGATGTTAAGTGGGCAAGCCCTTCAACGCACTAAATCTGAAGAAGTAATGCATTTTGGAGAAAAATGATCCTTGGATAGTCTGAGTACATTTCATAAGTTAAAAAGTGTGGAGAGCACTGCATTCAGTTGAGATATCATCTAATACTTTTTACAGGATCGAATCAATATGGTGTGGGAGTACACAAAACTACCAAATAGAACTGGAAAAAAAAAAGATAGTACACACGTGCACTCATTGATAAGAAGATTTTCAATTTCACACACGATTAAGATATCCAAACTCCTACATAAGTAGATCCAAACTCCTGCATAGCTGGGTATTTTGCATGATTATTGTGTTTTATCATTCATGATCACTATATCTCCTTGGAAAATATGAGCACTCCTTCTCATTTAGTAATCTTTACTTGAAGAATATACCCGATTAATAAATTGTCTAGTTATCAAAATATTATATAAATAAAAGTAGAAGACTGATAGTAGCAATCCCTAGTAGAACTTTATGACAATAAGGCAAAAGCAGGTAACCGAAATAAAATGACATCCAAAAGAGCTATATTTTTGGACAGAGTAGAATGAATTTCAAAATAATAAAAAGACTATTTTACCACACCAGCATATCCAAAACCATTACGAAGCCAAAAATTGCAATTAGCACATATCCAGCTAGAAACAAAAAGAAGCTTTTTGCCAACATTTTCAGGCATCACATGGAGTGCATATGTTACTCTTCCGAGTGAATTAAATACCTGAAAAACAGAAATAGCACATCATAATACGAGCAACTTAGAAACTGGTAGAAACAGAAAGAAAAAAGGACTAAGTTTCTACCATGTGAAAGCTAGCCAACTCACTTATAATAGTTGTGTCACGCTTTTATATCAAAAGATTTCACACTCATAAACTTTTATTTACAGATTAAAATTACTGTGTTTCTTGTCTCCTTCAGAATCCAATTGCTATGGTATCAATACACGTAACAATAAATTTCATTATACAATTGGACCTTCTATAGATAACATAATCTGATCGTTTAGTATCTCTATACTTTTTTCTGTTTTTTTTTCGAAAAGGTAAGATAAAGTAAACTGCCATAAATTTTTATGAGGGTTGTTAGTAAAATAATTCGTCAAGGACTAATAATTTAGTATTGTCTTTCAATCACTCTCGCTATATCTTCTTCCAGCTAATGTAAAGTAAAATGCGGCCATCAAGGCGTGAAGTTGTCTAGAGTCGTATAGGGGATATTTCCTCAGTTGGATAGACGCATATCAACTTGTCACCTTGTTAAGTGTCTCGAATTTCAGCCTACTATCCTCATATGTTCTGCCAAAAATATAACTACATATTCAATCACTTATTAGTAAACCCATATCTAGAACCTTCTAGGGAAAAAGGATATTCTTTTTTGCATTATTTCATTAAACAATTGTGATCAAAATATCAAAGAAGAAACCAAATCCATATTCACGATTTAATTTTTTTAAGAAAGAGAAAATCTTTCTTTCAAATTTGAAATCAAAATAAAACCAAAAGAATGCAATCCCTTACCTTGAATATAGCTTGAGATAGAGAAAACGAAGAAGCTGTTATTGGAAAAATAGAGTGAACAACCTATTCAAATTAGAAAAGTAAAATCACATGCTCAAATCAGAAGAACATGTTAGATGTGATATAGAAATCTCAAATCACATACCAAGGTTTGTCAAGCTAAGATACGGGTTTGATTGTTGCTATGCCCAAATCATTTCATATCCCAGAATATCATCACTGCGTCGGCCTCTGAAACAAGCTTCAAACATGCATGTAGTGAATCAAACAAAAAATGGCCCAAACTCAAGATTTTCATAATTTTATTTTGAAAAAACAGAGAAAACACTGAAACGTGAAGGAGATATCGATTTTCCTACTTTTCTATAACCACTGAAGACAGAAAGGGGAGCATGGGGCAAAACAAAAGCAGAATTATTTACATCCTGGGGCCATCTTACAATTACACCAAGAATACACAAACTGCAATGAGTTAGAATTGAATACATGCTAAGGCACAATAAGTATTTTGAAAAAACCTATAGTTTCTTTCCATATAGTCCAGAAAAAGCACGAAAGAAAGAAATTCAAAAACAACTTTACCAACAATAGTTACTTCTATAGCAATAGTTCATTAACACTCTAAACAACGAATTTTTAGTAAACATCGACAAAATAGAGAAGAAATTAACGTTACCCATTTCTTAGAATTGAAGAAGAAAAAAATAAACAGAAAAAGGAAAACACAATCAACTAATACTACTTCTCTAGTCTACCTACCAATCAATCTGAAAATTTGCGTAACTATGGCATTTTCTATGAAAGATTCAATAGAAAAATATCAAACCCTAGAATTGAAGCCATATCAAACCCTAGAATTGAAGACAAAAAAATAGAAAAAGGAAAAGACTTACCGTCAGTCAGATGGAGAGAGAGTCATCACTCGCGTGTATTGGAAGAGAGATTCAATAACAATCAGCCTTGAATCGAGAAACTGACTATGAACAAAGAAAAAGAAATAGAGAGTGAGAGAGAGAAATAGAACAATTGGGGAAATAGGCGGAAATATTAGATTTAGGCTTATGAGTTATGACTACCGTAGTCGCAAACTCAATTCAATATTATTTTAAAATTTTAATTATAATTTTGCGACTGAACTGATCGTTTAACGGATCGACAATATTTTTGACTTTTCGATTTCTGACGGATGTTGTCGCAAACTTAAAGGCGGGAAAACTGGCGCGTTTTTTTCCTTCTACTTTTGTTGGAATAATAGTCCATTTTATTCTATTAAAAAAAGTAATAAAAATTAAACTTTTTTGCGACTACAGCCGTCACAAAAGTAGTCCCATTAGCGACAGCTTTAAATTCGGTCAGAAATATCGGTCACAAATTGATGTTTTTCTAGTAGTGCTGTGTCTTCTTGTCCTCTTCTTCCTCTGTAATAACAAAATTCCAAATTTGATTTAAGTAAACATTGATTCGCTGAATGGTAAATAAGATGCAAACAAATGCGCCAAGATTGTTTCAATCCTATTGTTTCACTATCAAGTGGGAAACTTTAACATTTGTGCAGCATTTTCATGATAAGAATTTCATTTTATTCTGATATTCTTCAATCTAAAAGAACCAAAAAGGAATTATGCGAAAGTAATTTTAAACATACCGAGTCAGCCTCATCCATGAACTGCAGAATTTCAAGTTCAAGAAGAGAGTCATGATCTTGGAGGAACTTCCAACCCTCAGTTTTCTCAACTTTCTTGAAATTGGTTGATATAAATTTCAAGCACTTGAGATAAAGATCAGGTGCATCACAGAGTCTGGCCAGTTGAAGCAAATCTACAGCTTTTTTAATAGTCAATTGCTCAGCTAATCCCTTTGTACATCTCTGTTTTAGTTGTGGTACCAAATATACATGAGAGAGTGCTAGAAGATGAATTCCATGTTTCTCCATCTGATCCTCACTGCACCTGATCACAAGGATAACTTGGTCAATTCCAGACACCAAGATATTTATTTAATAAGATATTCTTTCCTCCAATAATAGCGTAAAACATAGAACCGTCGGTGCTTGAGTCTTTTATAGAATACTAGTATTAAGGAAAAGAAACATGTGATTAATTAATCTATGAGGCAATGATTGTACCATGTGTAAGACGATAAATAAATGGGAGACAGGGATTTGGTTTAGGCGCCAGTTACCTATCTTTTAATCAAGGGGAGAAAATCTACTGTTAATGGTCAATTTAGCTGCAGTAAAATTCAGGTCTAACTTAATTCAAGCCAATCAGGTTTTAAAGGTAAAGCGAGAAAACTACTCATGAGAATAACGTAACTGTACGAAGATGAATTTGGCATGAATCAGTAAACTCACTTGAAAGAAGATAGAAACTGGACAAACACGGAAACGGCGTCGCAGGGAACACCCAGAATCCGAATAGTTTTCTCGGAGCTCCGTCGCTTTTGCGGCCGAACCAGTATGCTCTCCAGAACTGACGAAGCCGCAGCCTACAATTATATTTTGCCAAAAAGATCAGTACTTTTTTGTAAATTGACACAGATTATCCATCAGTTGATTCTAAATTTACTACTATTCACATTTTGGAACTGAAAATTTGAAAATTTCCCTTCAAATTCGCCCATTTGAAATTACAATTCAAGTTCATTAAATCACGAACATGAAGATTCGACTGGCAATCAAATCTTATTGAATTTGTGAAACTCGAATTCTTAGAAATTCCGTACCAGAACAGTAGAATGTGCCGGAATTCGGCGGCCGCCGGAGGTGATGATTTGAATGTCGGCTTCAGGCATATCGCCGGAAATTCCGTCAAAATCTGTAGCAAAGTTATTCGGCGACATAATTACAGATTTTTTGAAACTAATAATATCGTTTCAATGAATTTCCTCCTCAGGGTATAATTCAGATTTTAGAGTGTTTCTTTTCTTTAGTTTTCGGTGGAGAATCATGGTTCGCATGGCCCTCTATATATATGCATCGTGACACACCAACAGAAAAGCAAAAGAGCAGACAGCGTGGACGATTTCAATTCTGAACTTATTTCACGCGCTCTTAAATGTCCGTGACAACAAGCTCCAAGACCAACCCAAATATAGTGATTCGTGAAAGATAATATGGGTAAGAGAGCGTGGAGAAATGATTTGATTGAGTTTTTAAATGAATTTCCATTTTAGTCCTTGAACTTTTCGTGGTTTTATTTTCTGGGTCCCCTTTATTTGTGGAGGTTTACAAAGATAATGGATAAACCACCTCATCAATGACAGGCAAGGTCAAGAATTGGCAATAAACGACCTTTAGAAACTTTCAAAAGCCAGAAATTAAAGGAATGGCTAAGTTTCTATTTACTCTGAGACTGACGTGTCATCCTAATCCTCTATTAACCTTTCAATATAGACACTTTTATCCAATAGAAAATCAAAAAGTAATTGCCTTGTTGGCAAACCCTTGCCACGTGGCAATGACCAAAGAGAGTTTTGTTATTGCCTTATTTAATACTACTACCTCCAATCCGAAATAAGTAATTTTTTATCCTTTTTTGTAGTCCAAAATAAATGATTTTTTCGGATTTCAAGAATGACTTAATGATGTTTTTCCTACATTTGGTATTGGAATATGTGTTAGGAGTTTTTATGTGAGATAGTAAGGTTAAAATGGTCAATTATATTGTTAATTAAAGCTAAAAGGCGGCTTTCTTAATATGTGTGAAAACATCCAAAAAATCACATATTTTGGACCAGAGGGAGTACTAGTAAGGATATCCCGTGCTGTGCATGGGCTCAATAACATCGCTAAACAAATAGAGTATAATTCATGAAATATTAGAGAAGGATGACATTTTCTAAATATAACTTTTTTTTAAGCTTTGATCATATTAAATCTCAACTAACTATATCCTAGTTCATTAAACAAAATGAAATATTAAAGAATAAAAGTAAATAGCCTTTATTTTGAAAAGAGCCTTTGTTTCACCCTTATTCTATTTTCAAGTTTTGATCATCCTAAATCTCAAATAGCCAAGTTTAAAAAAAAAGATATTAGGGGGGAATTCTTATTTTAATTTGTACTTTCTCTAATTTTACTTAGAATCTTTAGATTATTGGAGTTCACAAATTTACTCTAGCATCAAATAGAACAACTTTACAATTTGTCTATGCAAAATTAGTTGACTATGTTACACAAGTTACTATCTTTTCGATTCTATTTTTGAATATTTTACAATTCAAATTTCTACGACATTATAAGTCCTAATCCTAAGAATTCCTTTTTTGTTAAACTTCATCAATAAATATTTTTAGCAAGTATAAATTAGAATTTACTTCTTTAACTTTTTGGTAATTCAGTGAGAAAACCTATTTGACTTTGTCATAACCAAATAATCTTTACTTTCTAGCGATTACTTCTATCACTTTGGCTTTTATGTAATCTTAGTAGGCATTTGGACGATATTTAGTTGAAATTGTAAAAGAATTTATGAAATTAACGTTGGGAAAAAGTATTCGAAAGTTGGAGTTAGACTTGTACAATAATTTCACTAATAAAAGCTGAAGCGTTTGCAAGTGAGAATTATTATTTCACTTGAAATAGTACATTGGAAACATTCTCACATTAGGTTGCACTTTTTTCATAAATAGTATCACCAAAGATTAACTATGTCAAGAGTGATAAATTACTACTTTCCCCGTCCAAGTGATCTTTTTGATGTTTTCGCACAAATTAAGAAATCCACCTGTTAGCATTAATTAGCAATGTGATTGATCATATTAACCCTTTTTTATCTCACATAAACATATATTCCAACACTATTTACTCCAAGGATAATGTAGGAAAAAAATAATTAATTCATTCTTGAAATTTGAAAAAATCACTTATTTTGGACCTTAAGAAAAAGACCAAAAAGTCACTTATTTTGAAATTTGAACCGGAGATAGTAATGACTCTTAAATTATTTTTGCATAATATAGTAAAAACTTTCTCCAACTTAGGTGGAAGAAATGAGATTAGAGTACTAATATTTGAACTAATCAAATTGTAATTGACATTCTATCTAGTATAATATTTGATAATTTTACTATCTTTGGGGTCGTCTGCTCCGGCTTTGGTTTCTCGTTGGTTGCCACATATGATTTAGAGCCTGTTTGGATTAGCTGAAAAAAGTAGCTTTTAAGCACATGGCTTAAAAGCAGCTTTTAAGTGCTGAAACTTGTTTTATAACTAAGCAGTTACCCGTTTGGATAAAAGTGCTTGTGACGACCCGGCCAATCGTCACGGCAATTACTGCCCTGTTACCTTACATTTATGTGTTTTATGTTTTTATATCAGTGTTAGAGTCTATCGGATGAGTTAGGAGTGAATTGGATTGAAAATGAGGCATATAACTTTTTTGAAGGAAACTTGAATATGGAAAGTCAACCTGGAGTTGACTATTTAGTTAGAGGGCTCGGAATAGGATTCTGATGATTCGGTTAGTTCTGAGAGGTGATTTGTGACTTAGGGGAGCGATTAGAATTGAATTCGGAGGTCCGGTGTAGAAATAGGCTTGAATTGGCTAAGATTGAATTTTGGTGAAATCCGAATGGTAGGTGAGATTATGATCCAGGGGTCGGAATGGAATTCCGACAATTTTTGTAGCTTCTTCATGTAATTTTGGATATGTCCGCAAATTTTCAGGTCATTCGGACGTCGTTTGGTTGGGTTATTGATTGGATGTTAGTTTCGGAAGTTTTGAAGAAACTTAGGCTTGAATCCGTGTGAAAATGGTGATTTTGATGTTTAGGATGGTGTTTTTATGATTGGAACAAGTTCGTATCGTGGTTTGGAGTATGTTGGTGATTTTTGTTGGGGTACCGGGGGGCCTCGGGGTGAATTCGGACCATCATCCGGCATTTTTGAACATGAAAATTCTGCAAAAAAAATTGCAGAAACAGTGCAGAAGTTTAAGCCTTCGCATTCGCGAGGCAAGGCCCGCGATCGCGTAGGCAAGGACCAGTTGGTCATCGCGTTTGCGAGGGGACGTGCCGCGTTCGCGTAAGTGGAAGCCGGGAAGCATCGCGTTCACGATTGTGTAGGTCGCGGACGCGTAAGAGGAAAAGGTGAAGCATCGCATTCGCGTGGATTGGGGCCGCGTTCGCGTAGAAGGATTTCCCGGACAGCTGAGGTAATGTGCATTGCGAACGCGTGGGGCATGTCGCGTTCGCGAAGGGTAAGTTGTCCAGTGCATCGCGGATGTGAGGCACGTAACGTGGATGTGAAGAGTAAATGGGTCCGGCAGTGAGTTTAATTACAGAATAGACCAGTCGCAATTTTTAGTGTTAAAACCTCCATTTTTGAGTTCTAGAGAGAGAGACTCATGGGAGATTGCTGGGAAATCATTGGGTGTTCGTCGGAGGTAAGTTTTGTGGCTTAATTACAATATTTTATCATAAAAGCGTACCGATAGTCTTATATGCCTAGACTCGTATTGAGACGAGAGTTCCGAATATGAGACTTTCGTAATTTCTTGAGAAGCGTACCGAAAGTCGGGTTTTGGCAACTTTGTGAATTTTGGTGTAAATTGAGTTGTTTTGACTGGGTGTCATCCCATTGACCTAATTTGTTGTGTTTCTACTACATTTGATCAGATTCTACACGTGCGGAGCTTGATTCTCGTGGCAAGGACTTCGCGGACTAGTCGTCGAGCCGTATTGAGGTGAGTAATGGATGTGGGTGATGACCAGCGGGTTTGAAACCCCGGTATACCACTTTGTGACGCTGTGTAGCGGCGAGACACGTACTCTCTTGTGAGTGCGGGGTCGATTGTGCTTTAGGGACTATGGCTTAGTCCAACCTGTTGATACTGTATTATGATATTGGCTATTCTTGAGCCGTTGAACCTTCTTCTCGGATGGTTGCGTATTATATTGTGATATTGGCTACTCTTGAGCCGTTGAACCTCCTTCTCGGATGGTTGAGTACATTTATGGGTTGTAATCCAGTTATTGGGATCATGCGAGGATCGTTATCATTGTTCTGTGATATTGACATGCTAGTTTTACTACCAGTCCGTAGGTATTACTGTTATCATGATTTTCCAATCTCTGGAACTTTGACATTTACTGTTTTCAAATGAAAAATGATAAAAGAGTTTTCAAAACTACTTTTGAGTCTGCGAGGCTGCATTTGCATATTAGCTGACTGGTAGTGGATCGGGCTCCGGAGTCTGAACCCCCACAGTGAGCATGGGTACCCAAATTGGATCGGGCTAGGCATCGTAGCGGTCATTTCATGCATTGCATTGCATTTAGCTACATCTGCTAGTTGTTATACTATGTTGTTGATATTTGTTGGTTCTCTACTGTTGATATTGAACTGTTACAGGGTATTGGTTACAGCCTTTCATAGTGCTTTATTGTGGATTTCTTATCTACGTTGTCTTACTCATGTTTATTACCACTGAGTCTGGTAGTACTCCTTTTACTCCATGCACTTTGTGTGTAGATCCAGGTACCTCTCAGCAGTCCTGATCCGGTAGATGTTCGAGGCGACTTCTGAAGGATATTCGAGGTAGCTGCAGAGTCCGCAGGACCCGACATTCCTTCCTACTGTCTATTGATTCTGTATTTGCTATTTCTTTCCGCACTTGGTATCATGTAAACCATTATTACGCTCATGTTATCTGTAGAGGCTCATGACTTTTGACCCCTCGGTCTTTGGGGAGTTGTACGGTGTTGGGACTTGGTTCCCTATTTTAACATTTCTATCACTATTGTCTTATAAATTATTATGCTTAAATGGGATAAGGCGAGCTCATAGCTCCGTAATTATTGTTAATTGGTCAGGCTGGCCTAGTAGTGTGCTGGGCACCGTCACGACCGGGTTTGGGGTCGTGACAAGTTGGTATCAAAGCCCAGGTTTACTAGGCCTCATGAGTCTTGAGCCGGTTGGTAGAGTCTTGTGGATCGGTACGGGGATGCCTGTACTTATCCTCGGGAGGAGGCGAACCTTTAGGAAATACTTCACTTTTCTTGAACTCTGTCGTGCGATCTTGTTGCTCTGAGAACTGAACTTCTATATTCTATTCTCTCGCAGATGGCGAGAACGCGAGCATCAGGACGAGGTGGACGACCTCCACTGCCACCTGCTAGAGGCCGTGGGCGTGGTCGTGCTAGAGGTAGAGGTAGGGCAGCTGAGGTAGTGCTAGCTGACCCGCCCGTTGTACCTGTTCGGGAGCAGCCCCCAGTGGTTGATGCTCCAGCAGCCCCAGTTCAGGGCCAGATCGTATCTATTGCTATTCCTGGTCTTCAGGAGACTCTTGCTCAGATATTATCAGTATGTTTCGGTTTGGTTCAGGTAGTTTCAGCTACCGCTACTGTAGCGATATCTCAGTCAGGGGGTGGTCAGCAGACCCCTGCAGCTCGCCTCGATTTACGTGCACGATCCGAGCATGTAGCCGGAAAGATTTTTTGATAGAAAATATGAATTCTATGAGAAATTTGGATAAAAAATGATATTAATATTGATATGGTTGACTTCGGTCAACATTATTGGTAAACGGATCCGGACCCGAGATTGGGTGGTCCCGAGAGGTCCGTAGGAAAATATGGGACTTGGACATGCGTCCGGAGTCGAATTCTGAGGCCTAGAGCCCAAGTTATGAATTTTTATGTGAAATTGTTTTTGATGCAATTATTAAAGGAAATAAATTAGTTGAGCTTGGTATCGGGCTCGTATTTTGGTTCCGACGCCCGGTACAAGTCTTAAATATTATATATGTGATTTCTGTAAAGTTTGGTGACATTCGGATGTCGTTTGAGATGTTTTGGACCTTGAGTTCCAAGTTAAGAAGTTTTGAAAATCAAAACTTGAAAATCATGAGTTTGAGGCTTGATTTGATTAAAACGAAGTGATATTGGCGATGTGATCGCACGAACAAGTCCATAATGTGTTTTTGAGGTTATGTACATATTTGGTTTGGAGCCCGGGGGGCTCGGGTAAAGATTTGATAGGCCGTTGGATGAAATTCTGAATTTTGAACTGCTGGTTTTTTCACCCAGTTGTTGGCTTCGCAATTGCGAAGAATTTCTCGCAATTGCGAAGGGGACAGTGTAAGGCAAGGCTCGCAAATGCGAACCTTGATCGCAAATGCGAAGCCAGCCTTGTTCGCAAATGCGAACAATTGTTCGCATTTGCGAAGGTCCCCAGTGTTGCCTATGTTCGCAAATGCGAACAATAGTTCGCAAATGCGAACATTTCCCATACTGCCTTGGTTCGCAAATGCGAACCATTGTTCGCAAATGCGAACCATTGTTCGCAAATGCGAACACTGCCTTATACAGCATGTGTTCGCAAATGCGAACATTGGTTCGCAAATGCGAACAGTTCGCAAATGCGAACAAATGTTCGCAAATGCGAACTTCCCACACTTAGCTTATTTTTCAAACTCCAGAAATTGGTCGGGGTTCGCAATTGCGAACCCATGTTCGCAAATGCGAACACAGAGACCTGAAAAACACGAATTTCAGTCATTTCTTCATTTTTCACAAAACCAAAACACCCATTTGCGATTCATCGAGGATTTCTTCTTCATCAAAACGATTGTAAGTCACTTTTTACTTAATTCTTTCAATTCCTAACATCATTAAACATGTTTTTCATAAGAAATCAATGATTTTCATGGTAGAATTCTTGTTTTTGTTAGAAAATAGGGTTTTTCATAAATTGGGGAATTGGACATCGAATTGAGGTCCGATTTTGAAACAAATCATATACATGAACTCGTGGGGGGATGGGTAACCGGATTTTGGTCCTAACCCCGAGTTCCGACCATGTGGGCCCGGGGTTGAAATTCACTATTTCGGGGCAGAATGTTGTAAAAGTTGTATTTGGTCTTAAGAATTAGTTTGTTGAGTAGAATTGATGATATTAAATCAATTGTGTATAGATACGGTTGGATTGGAGCCAAATTGAAAGAAAAGACATTTCCACGGATTGAATTGTTCATAAGCATTCGAGGTAAGTGTTTGTTCTATCCTAGCTTGAGGAATAGGATTATGTGTTATGTGTTATGTGATCGAGTGCGGTGTATGGGCTGTGGTGACGAGCATCCATACATTGGCGTCTAGTATGACCGTGAGTCGTTGGAAAGTAATTATTTTGAGATATATTACAGATGAATTGTTATTGTTCTCCCTTGTTGGGACTTGTTGTGAAGATAATTATTGATTGCCATTGATGGGACGGTTTATGAATTACTGTTTCTTTCTTTGCCCTTAACTGTGATTGTTATTTGGGTGAGGAAGAGTGATAATGCACGAAGGGTGATGCAGTGCCATGTTTATTTATTTATGCACGAAGGTTAATGTCGTGCCATGTTTATTTATTGATTATGCACGAAGGATCATGCCGTGCCTGTTATTGAACCATGTACGAAGGATCATGCCGTACTATGGATGTGAGGATGAGAGTAAAAGCACGAAGGGTGATGCCGTGTACTTTATTTGTTTATTTGGTGAGGATGAGAGTAAAAGCACGAAGGGTGATGCCGTGCAAGTGCTTGCTATTTCTTGAATTGATATTACTTGTGTTTACATTATACTTTGTTTTTCCTTGTGAATTTATTAACTGTGGTTAATTGTTGAATTCTTTAAGATATTCCTTATTGTGTTAATACTTGGTTATTTCTTGTTATTTTGTGGTATACATATATATATTGAATTGCACAGTTTTATGTGGGTGTCTGGTCCTAGGCTTGTCACTACTTCGTTGGGATAGGCCAGGCACTTACCAGCACGTGGGGTCGGTTGTGCTGATATTACACTTCTGTGCATTTTTGCACAGGTCCAGGTTACGATCAAGAGCAACAGCAGCAATAAATTGATTGCGTGGGAGTTGATCATATTTGAGACCGAGGTAGCTTGCAGACGTCCGCAGGCCCGGCGTCTCTCTCTTTATTTATGTTATTAGCTGTAGTCTCTTTGTTCCGAGACAAACAGAATTATGTTATATTTCCTTCGGACTTTTATGTGTAGTATTCCATAGTAGTTCGTGAGTTGGTGACTCCGCGTCTTGGGTAGAGGATTTCAGTATGATTTTTACTTTGTAATTAGTTATTTCTATTTCGATAAAGTATTCCGCATTTATTTAGTTAAAATTGGGTTAAAAATAGGATAGTATGAATACAGTGGCTTGCCTAGCTACCACGAGTAGGCGCCATCACGATCCCGATGTTGGGGAAAAATCCGGGTCGTGACAAGTTGGTATTAGAGCTCTAGGTTACATAGGTCTCACCACTCACGAACAAGCTTAGTAGAGTTTGAGAGGTAGGTACGAGACGTCTGTACTTGTCCTCCAGAGTCTATTGAGTTAGGAAAGAGTCTCTCGTTTGTTCTTTCTTGTCGTGCGACTTGTTCCTCAATTACTGATTGAATTTCTATTCTGTCCTTTCGCAGATGGTAAGGACACGCGCTTCTTCGTCCGCTGACCAGCAGCCTGAGCCCCAGACAGCTCCTGTGAGGGGCAGGGGCCGAGGCCGTACCAGAGGCCGTGGTAGGGGTAGGGCTCAGCCCCAGGCAGCTACCCCAGAGGTGGAGCCTCATATTGAGATTGAAGAGGAGGTTCCAGTTCCAGCAGCTCCAGTGGGCCCAGCTCAGGTCCCAGGAGAGGCTTTGATTACCCCGGATCTCCGGGATGCTTTGGTCAGAATAGCGGGATTTATGGATAGCATTGCCAGAGCGGGTCTATTATCGGTTGCCCCAGCTACTTCTCAGGCTGAAGGAGGGACCCAGACTCCTATTGCTCATACTCCGGAGCCAGTAGCTCCTCAGCCTCAGGCACCAGTAATTCAGCCAGCTGTGGCCACTCAGTCAGGTACCACGGCTCATGCCGGTGATGGAGCGGCCATGACTTCTGATTCGTTATGGAGGCTTGATCGGTTCTCCAAGCTATTTACCACTACATTCAGTGGAGCCGCATCAGAGGATCCTCAGGACTTCTTATTCAGTTGCCATGAGATTCTCAAGACTATGGGGATCGTGGAGACAAACGGAATTGACTTCTGTACCTTCAGACTTGCAGGATCCGCCAAGACTTGGTGGAGAGATTATTGCCTGACTCGACCAGCAGGGTCCCCAGCTTTATCATGGGACCAGTTTGCGGAACTATTTATGGAGAAGTTTCTCCCTGCTACTCGGAGGGATGTACTTCGGAGGCAGTTTGAGCGCCTCCATCAGGGCACTATGACAGTTACACGGTATGAGACGAGATTTATCGACTTGGCTCGTCATGCAGTGGTGATACTTCCCACGGAGCGGGAGACGGTCCGCAGATTTATAGATGGGCTTAATCGGCCGATTAGACTCCGAGATGGCTATGGGCGTGGGGAGTGACATATCATTTCGGGAGGCGGCCGATGCGGCGTGCGAGTTGAGATGGCTCTTGCTAGGGGAGGCGGTTATTCTCCGGATAAGAGGCCTCGTCATTTAGGCGAGGTTTGGTGGTTCTTCCTCCGGTGGCGAGAGAATCCTTTGATAGAGGACAGTCCTCGAGGCCTTTTCATTCCGCCCCCCAGGCTTCATAGGGTGGACCGGGTGATCGTGGTGTTCGGGGGCATCATTCAGACCGGTCTCCTAATTAATGCTCGGCCTCTTCAGAGTGTTCGTGGAGGCCATTCGGGTCGTCGGGGCCAGCAGCCCTATCAGTCCAAGAGTTGCTACGGTTGTGGTGACCCGGGTCATTTTATCGGGAATTGCCCTCAGCGGCGGGCAACTCTCGGCAGACGAGGTCCTCGTCCCATGATTCGAGGCCCCGGTCGACCCCGCCTGCCCAGCCAGCCCGAGGCGGGGGTAGGGATTATAGAGGTGGAGGTCGAGACCGTAGGGGTGGAGACCGTCCAGCGAGAGGTAGAGGTCAGCCAGTTGATGGTCGTCCTAGAGACGCGGCTCAGAGGGGAGGTGCAGATCCCCGATTCTATGCTTTACCAGCCAGGCCAGAGGCAGAGGCATCAGATGCCGTGATTACGGGTACTATTCTTGTGTGTGGCAGAGGTGCTTCAGTATTATTTGACCCTGGATCTACATATTCCTATGTGTCTTCCTACTTCGCACCGCATTTGGCCGTGCCCAGCTATGCTCTGAATATTCCAGTTTATGTGGCTACACCAGTGGGTGACTCCATTGTAGTCGATCGGGTGCATCGTTCGTGCGTAGTTATATTTGGGGGTCTTGAGACCAGTGTTGATCTGTTGCTTTTGGATATGGTAGATTTTGATGTCATATTGGGGATGGACTGGTTGTCCCCATACCATGTTATTCTTGATTGTCATGCTAAGACTGTCACCTTAGCCTTGCCAGAATCACCCCGATTAGAGTGGAAGGGTACCTCAAGCCACTCCGTTCGCACTGTTATTTCTTATGTTAAGGCTCGACGTATGGTCGAGAAGGGGTGTCTAGCTTATCTGGCTTATGTTCGTGATTCCAGCGCAGAGGTTCCTTCCATTGAGTCAGTCCCTATTGTACGGGAGTTTCCTGAGGTTTTTCCTTCAGACCTGCCGGGGCATGCCACCCGACAGGGATATTGATTTCTGTATTGATCTGGCACCGGGCACTCAGCCCATCTCTATTCCACCCTATCGTATGGCCCCGCCGGAATTAAAGGAGTTGAAAGATCAGTTGCAGGACCTTCTTGAGAAGGGTTTTATCAGGCCCAGTGTTTCCCCCTAGGGAGCACTTGTATTATTTGTAAAGAAGAAGGATGGCTCGATGCGGATGTGTATTGATTACCGGTAGTTAAACAAAGTGACTATCAAAAATAAATATCCACTGCCGAGGATTGATGATTTGTTTGACCAGCTCCAGGGAGCGAGGGTATTCTCTAAGATAGACTTGAGGTCAGGCTACCATCAGCTGAAGATCAGGGCGGCTGACATTCCTAAGACAGCCTTTCGCTCTAGATATGGGCATTATGAGTTCTTGGTCGTGTCCTTCGGGTTGACCAATGCCCCAGCAGCATTCATGGAGTTGATGAATCGGGTATTCAGGCCTTACTTAGATCTGTTCGTGATAGTCTTCATAGATGACATCCTGGTGTACTCCCGCAGCCAGGAAGAGCACGAGCAACACCTCAAAGTGGTTCTTCAGACTCTGAAAGATAACCAGCTATATGCCAAATTTTCTAAATGTGAGTTCTGACTAAATACAGTTGCATCACTGGGCCATGTTGTGACGACAGAAGGTATACATGTCGATCCAAGGAAGATGGAGGCAGTCAAGGACTGGCCTAGACTAAGATCAGCCACCAAGATCCGGAGTTTCTTGGGGTTAGCAGGTTACTATCGTCGATTTGTAGAGGGGTTTTCTTATATTGCAACCCCGATGACCAGGTTGACCCAGAAGGGTGCCCAGTTCAAGTGGTCCGATGAGTGTGAGGCGAGCTTTCAGAAGCTCAAGACAGCCTTGACCACCGCACCAGTGTTGGTACTACCTACAGGTGCAGGGCCTTATACAGTTTATTGTGACGCATCTCGTACGGGGCTTGGAGCGGTATTGATGTAGGATGGTAAGGTTATCGCTTATGCTTCGAGGCAGTTAAAGATACATGAGAAGAATTATCCAGTTCATGATCTTCAGTTGGCAGCAATGGTTCATGCCTTAAAGATCTGGAGGCATTATCTATATGGTGTGACATGTGAGGTGTACACTGATCACAAAAGCCTACAGTACTTGTTCAAACAGAAGGAGTTGAATCTACGACGGCGGAGATGGTTAGAGTTGCTAAAAGACTATGATGTTACTATATTATATCACCCAGGTAAGGCCAATGTGGTGGCCGATGCATTGAGTAGAAAGTATGCCGGCATGGGTAGTCTTGCATATATTCCGGTCAATCAGAGACCATTAGCTCTAGATGTCCGGGCCTTAGCCAACCGGTTCGTGAGATTAGACATTTCTGAGCCTAGCCGAGTGTTAGCCTGCACGGTCGCTCGTTCTTCTTTATTAGAGCGTATCCGTGAGAGGCAATTTGATGACCCTCATTTGCGTGAGTTGAGAGATACAGTACAGCGGGGAGGTGCCACACGGGTAAACCTAGATGATGATGGGGTATTGAAATTGCGGGGTCGAGTTTGTGTGCCCAATGTCGAAGGGATTCGAGAGTTGATCTTAGTAGAGGCCCACGGTTCGCGGTATTCTATTCACCCAGGCGCCGCGAAGATGTACCAGGACTTACGGCGACACTATTGGTGGCGCGCAGAATGAAGAAAGATATCGTTGCGTATGTCGCTCGGTGTCTAAATTGTCGGCAGGTGAAATATGAGCACCAGAGAGACCTGGTGGTGTGTTCCAAAGGATTGAAATTCCCGAGTGGAAATGGGAGCGGATCACTATGGACTTCGTTCCTGGACTTCCTTTGACTCGGAAGGAAATTTGATGCTATTTGGGTCATTGTTGATAGGCCGACCAAATCAGCACACTTTATTCCAGTATCTGTCCCCTACTCGTCGGAGAGGTTAGCGGAGATTTACATTAGGGAGATTGTTCGTCTCCGTCGGGGTGCCGGTATCTATTATCTATGATCGGGGAACGCGGTTTACCTCGCGGTTACGGAGAGCGGTCCGGCGAGGATTAGGCACCCGAGGTTCGGTTGAGTACGGCATTTTATCCTCGGACGGATGGCCGGTCCGAGAGGACTATTCGGATGCTCGAGGACGTGCTTCGAGCCTGTGTTATTGATTTCGGAGGCTCGTGGGACCGGTTTCCTGCCATTAGCAGAGTTCGCCTACAATAACGGTTACCAAT
>JASVEL010012783.1:0-296164 GCA_032618575.1 Nicotiana noctiflora
TAAGTTCTACTAACATATCACACATTAAATTACAATTCAGTGAATTAATCAGAAAACATTTTGAATTCTGGAGATGAATTTGAGTTTGAATATGGAATTTAAATTCCTTTAGTGAAATTTGTCAAACAACTCCAATCAATTAATAGAAAACATATAATTCAAAAACTATTTTGAATTCTTGAGATAAATTTGAATACTTACAATGTCTTTGAACTTGAATTTGAATATGGAATTTGAATACGAGACGTGTTCTCAGGAGAAACTGACTAATGGATAAGATACAGAAGAGATCCGTAATTGAACCTGTGAATACGGAGGAAAGACGCATTTTTATATGTTTTGGAAGGGGTATAATGGTCATATTAACACGGATTTTCCGTTAGTTGGTTACGAAATTAATAATTTTTAAAAACATGGTATAGATTAAAAGGTGGCATAAAAATAGGTACCGCTTCAAATCACCCATTATAGAGACATGACAAGAAAGGCGTAACAAAGTAATACTACTACTATGTCAAACTACAAGTTAAGTTTGCCTATAAGTAGCTTATTATAAAAATTAGTTATTCATAAAATATTATTAATATTAGCCAATTAGTTATTTGTAGAAAAAGATCACATCTTTACTTTCTTATGAGTGAGTATTATTAAAATAGATTAAGTATATGTTAAGGAGTTTGAATCTTAGTTTTGAGATGATTTTGATGGAGTTTTGAGTTTGTATGAATAGAAAATTCGAAGTAGAAGATGAACATGAAAAAAGATAATATGTTTCACATTGTGTATCATATGTGTATCACATTAATATTATGTGTATATCATGTATTATCCATGTATACCGTATGTGAGATGCATACGTGATACATGTGCCACTCAAAAAAAATTCAAACTCAATTTTAACTGCAAATTTTGATACCAAACTAGACTAAATCACCTCTAGTCTTGCTTATATTCTGTATATTGTCTCATTTATATATTTTCAATGAATTACAATGATAGCCATTGAAAAAGAATCCTTTTTTCCCTTATTTTGAAATTTTTATATTATTTGATAATGAATTTTGACTTCATACTAGTCTAACTTGCTTCCAAACTTCGTCAATTTTTGCATATTGCCTTATCTGTGCGATTTCAATGAATCGCAACAATACTCATTGAAAAAAATCTTATTTTGCCTATGTTTTTTGAATGTTGTATATCATTTGTATTTTTTTTTTTTGGCTAATTTTAGTAGCATGATTAAAATGACCTGTTGTTGGTAGATATTATCTTTCTTTGGCAAATTCCCTACTACTAATTGTCTTGCGCATTTTCCTTTCGCCAAACCAAAGGAAAGTTTTCACTTTCCCTCGGTTGTTTTATTTATCTTTCCTAGCTAAAAGTGCTAATAGTCACGAGTCGAATGTGGTCTGTGAATCCAAATGAGAACCGAAATGGAAATATCTTTTATTTTTAATAAAAAAATTATTTTTATGTTGCAAATTGTACAGTAATTATTGAACACATGATTTAAGATAAGTGGTAGACATTTTACACTTGGTTCTTCAAGTTTGAAAACACAGCAAACATTGCAAAGTTAAGAACGAATTTGAATTACTGAAACACTTTTATTGAGCACATACAAGTAGTACATCTTATGGCACTTATGCCATGCATCTCTACATTCACTACCAAATACACTAATATCTACTACGTATATGTTACAATGCCAGGAGACCATCGTCAAAACTTTACATACTGGTACAAGATACAAGGTTCCACGTAATATTAATTAGTAGCAAAACATAGAGAGCGGGTTGAAGAGTGAACAAGACAAAGTGGTAAATACTCTTCGAAACGGGGGATTCAATTATGTTTTGGTGTGATCCTTCAATATCTCTGTCTTGCTGCTACCATCATCTTTGCTTACAATTATCCCAACCAATTTGCAGGGTTGTGCATCTTCCAGCATTTTGACTACATTTCTCATTGTTGGCCTTAAGGATGGAAGCCTATCTGTGCAGACAATGGCAATTCTTAAGACTTTAATTGCATCTTCCTTAAAAGCTTCTGGGATACTTGAATCCACTATGCTTAACACACTCTCCTTGCTCTTCAGTTTGCTGCTTACCCATGTTACTATGTTGCTATTCTCTCCATATTCTGGTTCTATTGGCCTTTTCCCAGATATAAGCTCCATCAACACCACTCCGTAACTATATACATCACTTTTCTCGTTCACTTTGTGAGTGTATCCATATTCTGCAACACAAAAGATTTAAATAAGTCAAAAATGATACAGCAATTAGGAACTCCTACGACCAAAATGAACAGATAATCTACATAGGATTTAACTTATATGCACTAAAACGATGTATCATGCTTATATTTAGAGTTAGCTATTGTTGTTTGTCAATTTGACCCGATGGTGTAAAAGACTGTATAACGTACATGTACAGAACTTACACTCAATCGATGTACACAAATTGACTAAAATGAAATGTCTTACCAGGAGCAATATATCCATGTGTTCCTGCAATGACATGAGTTGAATCTTTGGTTGAATCAGCTTGTGTAATCTTAGCTAGACCAAAGTCAGCAATTCTTGGCTTGAAAAGCTCATCCAACAAGATGTTACTAGACTTCACATCCCTATGAATCACTGGCTTATCACAACCATGATGCAAATACTCCAATCCTTTGGCTGCACCAAGAGCAATCTCGTACCTCGTCTCCCAATCAAGTGGCATCTTCTTGCAAGTGTGCAATCGATCCCACAAGCTCCCATTTGGCATATACTCATACACCAACAAGCTCGAGTCCTCACTCGTTATGCTACAATACAGTTTCACAACATTCACATGTCGAATTGAGCTCAGTGTTTGAACCTCAGCCTCAAATTCTTTCGACTTCATCCCACGTTTTCCCAACATTGGTGATGTTGTTCCTAACATTTTCCTTCCTCCTGAATCAGAGGTCCAAATATGCTTTACAGCAAAATCTGTGCCATCTGCATGCTGCACTCTGTATACACTCCCAGAACCACCTTTTCCAATCAAATTATCATGTTTAATTCCATCGAGAATCTCATCCTCTGTGAAAGTCAGTATATGGAATGACTTTGTATTCCAAGAATGCTCCTTGAAAGACCTCTCGTTTACTTTCTCATTCTTCTTCTTCAAGTACATGAAACCCGCAAGTGAAAGAAACACAACAATCACAGCAACCAACAAACAAAGCAAAAGGGTGTGCAATTCTCTAGGCTTTCCAGATTCACCGTAACATCGACGAAAATTCTTAATGTTTTGGCTACAAAGACCATCATTTCCAGAAAAGCTACCCTTATAAGCATCAATTGATAGAGAATCCGGTATTGGTCCAGTCAACTGATTGTTGGAAAAATCAAGAAGATTTAACTTCAGATGTGATAAACTATTCGGAATCTGCCCCCTGAGCTGATTTTCCGACAAGTTTAATGAAGTTAAAGTCGGTAATGACCCCAAAGAAACAGGAATTGATCCAATAAGCGAATTATGAGCCATGTTAATCTCACTTAATGTAACACAAGAGCCTAAAGAATCTGGTATGGAACCAGAAAACTTGTTCTTCTGTAAATAAAGATTACCAAGTTTCTTTAGCTCACCAATTGTCTCTGGAATTTCACCTGAAAACTGATTGTTACTACAATCAATTCTCACCAAAAAAGTAGCCTTTGAAATTTCCAAAGGCAACTCACCAGAAAATTTATTATTAGCAACATAAATTTCACCTAAAGATTTTGCATCTCCAATATCAGAAGTAATAAAACCTCCAAAATTATTCATTGCAACATCAATTATTTGGAGTTTGGGTAAACCCCAAATTCCAGCTGGAATTACACCAGAAAGCGAATTCTTGCTCACTCGAAACCGCTCCAATGTTGTACAATTTGCATAACTTTCTGGAATTTCACCTGTGAAATTGTTTCTAAGTATCAATAATCCTCTCATTGTCCCCTGCTTACACATATCCGGTGGAATTGGACCAGTGAAATTATTCTCCGATATATCAATGAAATCGAAATTAGCCCAAGAACCCAACTTCTGTGGAAGTTGACCGGTCAACTTGTTGGTATACAAAGACACGTTCACAAGCCTTTTGAACTCTCCCAATTCCATTGGAACTTCCCCGGAAAATTCATTCTGCAATAGTTGCAAACTTACCAAATTATTTAACTCTCGAATTTCCGATAAATCACCATACAGGTAATTAGTAGAAGCATCAAAATATTCGAGACTTGTTAAATTCCCAAAACCAACAGGCAACTTCCCTGTTAACTCGTTTTCATATAACTCAAGTTGCCATAATTTCGTTAGCTTTGTAATTCCAGAAGGAATTACACCAGTAAGATGATTCATTGACAGCTCTAAATTAATCAACTCCGTTAGATTTCTAATTCCTTCTGGAATTTCCCCTTCAAGCCCACAATTTGACAAGTACAACCAGTTCAACTGATCAAGCTTCACAATCACCTCAGGAAACCGCGTTCGATCAAATTGATTATCACCAAGGCTAAGAACACTCAGTTTGCCCATATTTTCAACAGAACTCCACGGAAATTTTCCTGAAAACCCACTGTTATTTGCGTAAAAATGGGTTAATTTACTAAGTGAAGATATATCAGGAAAAGTCCCCGTGAAATCATTATTCCCGATGTCCAGGTAATTCAAGCTAACACAATTGTTCAAGTCATCCGTTACACGTCCAGAGAATGAGTTGAAACCCAAAGAGAGTTTTTCCAGTGAGTTAAGAGAACATATTTTATCAAAAGGGACATAACCAGATAGGCTTTGACTTGAGAGTTCGAGTTCTTTGACTGCGCCATTGGAATTGCATTTAATGCCTGTAAAGTTACAAAGAGGAGTATTGGGTTCCCAGTTTTTGAATATATTGGTTTTGGTTGCGGGGTTTGTTAAAGATGATTTAATGGATAAAAGTGTTTGAAGTTCGTCGGAAAAAGCGACGGAGAAGAAAGAAAATATAGATAAGAAGAGAAGTTCCGGCCGGAAATTCAATAGCGCAGCCATATTTGACAGAGGAGAAGTTTTGTCCCTGGTTAAGGAAAAACGTGTGAGACACGACTATGGAGAGCGCCAGCTTTAACGAAATATAGGCGTTCACATTATATATCTTACTGTTTATATTTGTTTATTTATTAAATTTTATTATTGTTTCTCCACTTGTAAGAAAACTGAGTTGTTATGTCAGAAAATAAAGTAAAGGATTTTTGTAATTTAATTTAGCTATCTATATTTATATTTATATTTATTCTATAATATATTAAAAATACAAACGACCTTAACAAAATATCGTTTATGTTTTTTTACCATTTAAGAATAAAGTATACACTACATAAAAATTATCATTTAACTATTTTTCTAATATTTAGAACTTTAAAATCATCAAAATTTTCTATATTATCTTTTTCCTAATTCAAACTACATAATACCATATTTGTAAATTAAAAAAAAATATACTAGCAAAATCAAAGTAGAAACGAGCGTGTACATACTTTGAACTCCTATAAGGTTCAGGAGTATTGTCTTTGTGCAGAATTATTGCCGGTTAATTCTTTAAAATTTTACTATTTTAGTAAAATAAAAGAAAATTAATTGGAAGAGAATAAGTAGAAAGCAGATAAAGTCTTGTGCAATTAGAACTCCTTATTCTTTTTTTTCTTCTTAAATGTAAGATGTTACTGTAGACGATTAAAAATTTTGTCAAATTTAAATCCATAAGAAAATTGGATTTTACCACAAATTAAAAATATATTAGTCCAATTAAATAACATGGACTCGTACAATTGGGTTTGTTATTTAAATCCAATTAAATTAATTTAATTAAAGGTCCAAAATATTATTGGGCTAGTTTGTCAATTGGTCTTCTATCAAATGGATCGGCCCATAAGTCTCAAACCCAATGATCCACTAGGGTTTTCTTAGAGATTACTCCACCCCACACCTATATAAAGGGGTCAAAGGAGAAGGCTAAGACGCAAGCAAGCGAGCAGAAGGAAAGACTAAATAAGCTTTGAAGAATAGCATCTAGGTCTCCATCCATATCTGCAATCGTCGTCTGCGGTGAAATTCCAAAGGCGAACTCAAGTCATAGGCGGACGGCTTCAAATCTTCTGTTCGTATAACCTAACACCAAATCCTGGTTTGTGACGACCTTCAAATTGTTCGTGACGTACTATAAATCTGAAATCCGTCAAGTTCAAGATCAAGCTTTCAAGCTCTTGAACCATCATCCGTGAGGAGAAGAATCAGAGGACTACATCTCTTTAGTTTTAGAGATATTTTAGAGATTGTAACCCCATCACTTGAAATTGAATATAATCTTTGTCGCTATATTTCTTGTCTTGTTTTTTATTTTTCAGGAGCGAAATTTAGTTGTTACAAATTTTGGCACGCCTAGTGGGACCATCTCTACCTCTCATCTCTTCTATTCGAAGTTCAAGAACGTCAAGATCGACATAATGAAGGTCATCTCAAATTCGACGTTGCTGAGGATGCTGACTCCAAAACCGGATTGGAAGTTGCCATGGAGATTGTTGGCCAAATCAAAAGAAGCAAAGCTGAAATACTAGGACAATACGTGCTGGAAATGTCGTCCGTAACTCATGTTTTTGGTTCATCTTCTCCAAAAGAAGTGAGATCCTCTTCGTACATGCTAGGAGAAGTGAACAACATCGCTGAGGAGGTCCAACGAACTTTGGCGCGATTTAGCCTTTCAAAAGAATATCGTCATAAGTCCCATAATCCTTTCATACAGAAAGATGATGATGTGTTAAGCAACGAATTTGCTCTAATATCTCCTCTTGTGACTCCACAATCTTCTCTCTATACAAGTGATGATCCATATCATTCTTTGTTATCTGCGGTGGTCATGCAAACAATGATGATTGAAGCTTTTACCATAGAAGAACAACTTGCAAATGTGATAAAAGCAGTTGAAGGCCTGAAAACGTGCATCAAGATGACAAACTTTCCAAGTTGATGAATAAGGTAGAGAGTATGATAGAGGAAGAATCAAGCCAAGCACCTATGAATCTTCCAGAAATTCAAGAGAAAAGGGAGTCCTCTACAAAGCTAACAACAATGACCAAAGATCTCCAAGTTTCTTCTGATGGGCAGATTCATGTTAAGCAATTGAAGAACTTTATCATAGGCACCATCAAGGATAAAAATGAGACTTCGCCTAAATCTTTCCTTACATACGCAAAGACATACACACCAAGGATTGATAACTTGAAGATGCCAAGCGGATATCAACCACCTAAGTTTCCACAGTTTGATGGTAAAGGAAATCCCAAGCAACATTTTGCACACTTTGTCGAGACATGCAATAATGCTGGAACTATGGTGATCACCTTGTCAAGCAGTTTGTTCGATCTCTTAAATAAATTGCTTTTAATTGGTACACATATGTTGAACCTGGTTCAGTTGATAGTTGGGAGCATCTGGAGCAAGAATTTCTTATTGACGTCTACAACACAAGGCAAATTGTGAGCATAATTGAACTTACAAATTCTCGCCAGGGGAATGAAGAGCCAGTTATTGACTTTATCAATCACTGGAGGAGCTTAAGCCTCAACTGCAAAGACTGTCTTAGCGAAACTTCTGGGATCGAAATGTGCATCTAAGGTATGCATTGGGGCATTCGCTACATCTTGCAAGGAATAAAGCCTAAAACTTTTGAATATTTGGCCACGCGTGCTCATGATATTGAATTGAGTATGGACACAAGTGGAGACCAAAGATTTCCTGGCTTTGAGCCTCGTGATGAAATAGAAGCAGGTGATGCTGAGAATCAGGGCAAATAGTCAACCGAAGATGAAACTGAAGAGTCCATGCATGTCTCCACGCTTCTCAATGTACCAGCCTAAATTGCAAGTCATGAAGCTCTTTGATGTATGAGCCCAAATTGGAAGTCGTAATGCTCCTTGACGTATGAGCCTAAATTGCAAGTCGTAATTCTCCTAGACGCACAAGCCTAAACTGCAAGTCATGATGCTCCTTGATGTATGAGCTTAAACTACATGTTGCAATTCTCCTGGCCCGCATGAGCCTAAACTGCAAATGGCACCCAAAAAAGGAGGGAGTCCGCTAGGTTGAAAACCTCGAAAGAGGCGGCCTAGGAAAAAGTTAGGACAAAAAAAAGCACTTATTTTGAACTACGTTATGACTTGGTCCTCTTCATCGATGTACGTAGGTAGCTTAGAGTTTCATTCTAAGTGCAGTCACATAAGCTTAAAAAAATGTGTGGAATACATGATCTGGAGTTTTGACTAATCCAGAAGGTCTTATGCCACAAAGACTCCTATATGCATGCCAATTTGAAAGTTCACTGCAGTCGCATCAACTTCACGATTTTTCTGTTGGTAGACCGAAAAATGATTCTTCCATGAAATTCATAGATACTTCAGGTTTCCGAGTTTACTTTCTAATGGAATGGATGGATTGCAATTCCGACACTCCTAGCTCAAGATACAATTATTTTCGCCGATGGTATGCAATTCTGAAAATTCACTGCAGTTGAATTGATTCGTGAATTTTCTATTTGCAGTGAAAAAAGAATACTATTAAGAAATTTATTGAAGTTTTAGAGCTCCAAGCTAAATTTCTAACGGAATGGACGGATTGCAATTCCGACACTCCTAGCCCAAAGTACAATTATTCTCGCCGAAAGTACGCAAATCTAAAAATTCACTGCAGTTGAGTCGAATTCGTGAATTTTCTGTTCACAGTCCGAAAAGAGTTCCATCATGAAATTTATAATAATTTTAGATCTCTGAGCCTGATTTCTAACGGAATAGGCAGATTATGATTCCGACACTCCAAGCTCAAGATACAATTATTTTTCCGTAGGTACGCAAATATGAAAATTCACTAGAGTTGAGTCGACTTCGTGAATTTTCTGTTTACAGGCCGAAAAGAGATCTGCTATGAAATTTATATGAATTTTAGATCTCCAAGTCTATTTTCTGACACCTCAAACGGCCTGCAATTTGCATTCTCCTATCTTGAGATACGATTTATTTTGCACAGAGTGCGCAAACGGGCCAAGTGTGTAGATCGATTTTGAAAATAAATTTCAGCTGATACAAAAGGAGATTCGTGCTAATTGTTTTGATATTTTTCAGTCCTATGTGTCTAGTTTCGATAGAAGTGAGCGGATTATTATTTGAAGTCTCCTACAACAAAATATTTTTATTCTTTTCGTGAAATAACAAAAACCAACATACGAGGTATATGCTGAAATTTAAGAAGGAAATAATTGGGAGTAACAGAGGGAATCCAATTCTCAAATAGTAATATCACATATTAAAAAAAAGAAAGATACTTTTATTACTCCAAGATATAACTACTCCATTACATGATATTAAATTGCAAGTCGAGAATCCTAAGCGAAAAAAAAGACTCTAAAATCATGGAAAAGGTTTGAAGCTAAGGATTTGTTGGCGGCTTGTCTCGACTTCCCATTTCAGGAGGGATAATTTCTCTACTTCATCGTCAAATAATGGATGATTGGATTCGATGGTATAAATCTTCCCTTCGGTAGCGTCAAAGTTATCTTAACTTTTAGCCAACTTCATCTGTAGTTTGTCCAAGAGTGTGACGATTTTTTTCTTTTTGGAGGCCAAAGAAGCTAGCTGTTGTTCAACACTTGCAAGACTGGCTTGAAGTTTTTCTACAGACTCGCTCACTTTTTCATATTCTTGTTTTGCATCATCGAGGCGTCGTCGTGCATCAGAAGTGACTCTTGGTGATATTGTTTATTCATTTTAGACGATCTTAAAGCATCATAATCTGCGTACGTCTTGAAGGAAGCCTCGACAAAAGCCTCTAATGTAGAAGTATCAATTACATTTTCTTTCTTAGTTTCCTCAAGACTCAAAGCAATACTTTCCTCCAACTTTGTAAAGCTATCCAGAGAATCAAGAGAGAACTTTTCGATCCATTCACACAAGTTATGCCACATCGTGTTAACAAAAGAAAGTTTAATACGGGAAATAGTCTCTTATGGCTTGAAGTTTAGAGCATCAAGATGCAACGGACATGGAGTAGGCCCGAAGGATTTTAGACGCTTTGCTTGACTTGCATCAACCTCCATCTTACTCGTCATGGCTGGCGTGGGGAGCACAACATCTTCTAGAAGAGCGAGGCACAATAGTTTAGGTAGACTCAAGTCTATCAACAGAACATTGTTCGCAACATGATTTTCAACACCATCAAATAAAGTGTAAGGACTTTTGCGGCCAGACCAAGGGAATTTGGGCTCGTAACACAGTCTTCCACCACGGCGTCACCAAGTACATCATCATACAACTCATCGACGCTCAACTGAAACAAAAAAAAACTTTAGTGTTCAAAAAAAAAAAGAGAAAGGGAGTAAATTTGAAGGAAATAATATTTACATGTTTCTCCAGTTCATAAAACGGCATCGTCGAGCCATGGTCACCCTCTACGAAAAATTCAGTATCGATACTAAGAGCGTCCAAATCAGCAAACTCACTATGGCTCGTGTCCTTAACCTTCTTCTTTAAATGATTCCAATGTATGTCATGACTAAAATCACTCTCATTTGAATTGGAAGTTGCACTAACATTGAAAATCTCATTGGGAAAAGCAGAAGCTTGGCCTTTTCTCGTTTGTTGGCACGACGTTGGTTGCCTTCGCAACATGTTTTTTTGGTGAAGCAGGAGGCGCTTTTCTTTTGCAAGGATTTCTCATCACCTCTACAGTGGCATTAGTTGTCTTAGAAGTCAACAAAACATGTTTAGCTCCTTTGTCCACATGGGCATTCTCGCCCGTCGAAGCGGTAGACTTGGATAAGACCTTGGTGCTTGGCGAAGGATCTTTTGATCTTAACTTGGACTTGGAAGACCCTTCGTGAGTGTTCTTTTGACGTTGATCATCTTTATAGGATAAAGGAACATCATCTTTCCTTGGAACTTTCAAAACAATATGAGTTCTTAGTCGGGAAGAGTGCACTCGATGAGCTGACTACCAATCTGCATACTCACGAATCATTAGAGGTCCCTCTTTTGATGGACGCGTAGGGACAATAAACTTTGATGAAGCTTCAAGATGAACACAGGAGTCCCAGAATTGCACTAGCATTTTCAGTAAGCTGTTATAGGGTCCCTCTATGAGTTTTCCAGGAATATCTTGACAAAAGCCAAATTGACGATTAAACTATGTGGGCTATAATCTTCCATAATATGAATGTCATCCTGCCTAAGGGTGATGAAACTTGAGCGAAGACTTATAAAAAAGTCACTCCAAGAATTCGATTGTTCATCACGATCGCTAAGGTGCAATTCCCTCCCTTGTAGCATAGTCAAATGGTGAAGCTGTCGCGTACTAACTTGTTGAATAAACTCACGAGCATTACTAAGGTCAAAATGCTTGGTCATTTTCTCGCCAAAAACTTTGCACATCTGCGGACCTCATTGTGGACACTTAACATGATTGTAGGTGTCAAAATATGCTCCTATCCATCCATATACATAATGAATAGGAAAGAGTGCTTTGCGGGCACCCAAATCTTGAGAAGTGGAGACCTCCTTCAAGCCATGATAAATACTTGCAAGGATGGAAACCGGCAAGGAAAACTTCTCTCCATGAGCCATCAAACTCGCAATTTTGAAGATCCTAGCACGAATGTAATCAATCTTCTTATTAGGGAACACAAATTTGCAAAGCCAATGTGCAAGGAAAGCCGCCAAATAAGCCTCAGCTCTAAGTGACTCCTCCACGCCAAACTCAATAAAGGGGGAATTCTCCTCATTGGTTCAGGGTAGGAAGCTCGCGTCAATATTTCTAGAAGGATTATGATTCAATTTTGGCCTTGTAGTCTGATTCCTTGATATTTTTTGTGGAGGCTTGGCATACCTACTCGGGCCTCGAAACCAAAACTCCACACAATCACGAATGGAGGCCTCATGGACATCATCCATCATGAGTTTGTAGAATTCCAAATACAGGTTCAGTTAACTTCTTGGGAGGAAAGGTTTTCCTTGATCGCTTTCTTATGTCAACTCCTTAGCCAAGGGGATAACTTCGTCGTAGAATGACCCATGCACTGGGATGCCTCCGATTTCTCGCAAGTCCCACAAAGAGATGGAGAGTTCACCAATAGAGGTAGAAATTGTGTTGGTATATGGACGCCAAAGCTTACAAAAGGCACGATGTAACGACTCGGCCGGTCATTTTAGGAATTTACGTCCTAATTCACCATTTAATGCTTTCCTTAAGTTCATTTCGGCTATTGTGGTTTGCAAAAATTTTCGGTTCTAGGATTCAGAGTGTTTTGGGATACTAAGTCCCTAAACGAGAGCTTAAGAATTGATAAATGATCCATATTCAGAGTAGTGTTAAAATGACCTTGGAATAGAAATTTGATGGTTCCGTGTCTGTTAGGTGATTTCGGGGTTGGAAGCGTGTTTGGAATGTAATTTGGAGGTCCGTAGCCCATTTAGGCTTGAAATGCCAAAGTTTGGAATTTTTGAAGTTCCGGTCCGATAGTGAAATTTTGATTCGAGGGTCGGTTTGGGATTCCGGAAGTTGTTGTAGCCTCGTTATGTCATTGGATGTGTGTGCAAATTTTCAAATAAATCAGACGTGTTTTGATTATGTTTTGAAGCAAAAGCGAGTTTGGTAAAGTTTTGAAGTTTTTAAGTTCAAATCATTGATTAATTCGTGTTTCCTGCGTTGTTTTAGGTGATTTATGGATTTGAGCAAGTTTGAATGATTTTATAAGATATGTCCGTAGGTTTGGTTGAGGTCCCGGGGGCCTCGGGTGTGCTTTGGATGCCCAACGGGGCATTTTGTGTTGTGAAAACATTGCAAATTTTCTGTTGTTCTTGTTGTAGGTTTTTACCCTATGAGATCGCATACTGTTCCATGCGATCGCGTAATGTAATTTATGAGGGGGCCTTTTTCCTTCAATGCAATTGCATAATGCCTCCTGCGATCGTATAGATTAAGTTTTTCCTTCTCCGCGATCGCAATGGCTCTAGTGCGATCGCATAGTTTAGTTTCCTTACCTTACATGATCGCAGGTATATCCCTGCGTTCGCATAGAACATTTTCTAGGCCTTAAAATTTTACTCTACACGATCGCAGTACTTCTTGTGTGATCGCACTGAAGAAAATCACTTGGCAGATATAACATTTCAAAATGAACCTTTTTTCCATTTTTACAAAAACTCAAGCTAGAGAGCTCAGTTTTGGGAGATTTTTCGAGGGATTTTCAGAGGCAACTATTAAGTAACGATTTCTTACTCTCTTATGATTAATCCCCACTAATCTAACCTCGAATTCAACCTTTAATTTTGGATTTTGAATGAAACTTGGGGTAAAATCCTTAGACTTAATTGTGATTATTTGAAGGGGAATTTGGCCTCCAATTTGGGAGATTTTTATATGATTAGATTCGTGAGAGTACAAGGGTTCTGAAAATGTTAAATTATTTCGATTCCGAGACATTGGTTGGAGGGGAATTTTGATCATTTTACCTATTTTCGTGCCTTAGCTTTAATTTTGACAGTGTAATTAGTTACTTGCGATGTTATTTATAATATGTAATTGGTTTGAATAGATTTGGGCCACTCGGAGTCGGATAGTCATGGCAAGGGTATTGTTTCTTAGCGGTTTTGTACCAGTTCGAGGTAAGTGCCTTGTCTAACCTTGTGTGGGGGACCTCTTCCCTTAGGGTATCTTATGTTTTCATTTAAATGCCTTGTACATGAGGTGACGAGCGTGTACTTGTGCAAATTATTGAAAATCCACTTTACTTGAATTGCTCAAACTGTCCTTTCTCTGTTATTTGGCTGATTTAAATGCAAGATTTACCCTATGTTAGTTATAGGAGTATGGCTCGATAGAATTAACTATCTAATTGCTTAATTTCCTTAATTGAAATTACGTGAAACATGTTGGGTCAGAACTTAACTGTTATTCATAGTTGTTTATTTCATTCTCTATATATTTTCCCTATTTTGGTTGTGTTTTTTTAGATTGGGACTGCGGGTTCAATTCCCGGAGATCCTTGCTACAATACAAATAGATTGTAGGTTAAATTCCCGGAGATCATTGCTAGTGATATAAATGGATTGCGGGTTCAATTCCTGGAGATCCTGTGCTACTGATATTAATGGACTGCAGGTTCAATTCCCGGAGATCCTGTGCTACTGATATAAATTGACTGCAGGTTCAATTCCCGGAGATCCTATACTACTAATGTAAATGGAATGTGAGTTTAATTCCCAGAGATCCTGTGCTACTGATATGACTGGACTGTGGGTTCGATTCTCGGAGATCCTTTTGTTACTGAGATGATGGACTACGGGTTCAATTCCCGGGAGATGCAACAGACAGTTGAGCAACACTTGTTATGTTATTTTTCCTTGTTTAGCTTGATTGTTAATGACTTGTAGCTTCTATCCTATTTTGTTGTTATTTCAGATTATTTCCTACTTTATACTGTACAATATTGTTATTTGTTCATTCTCGGTAGGGCCTTGACCTTCCTCGTCACTACTCCATCAAGGTTAGGCTTGGAACTTACTGAGTATCGCTGTGGTGTACGCATGCTACTCTTCTGCACACTTTTGTTGTGTAGATCCAGGTACTTCTGATCTAGCGCATTATCAATGGTTTCAGAGCTACACTTGGAGACTTGAGGTATGCATCTGCCGCTTCCGCAGATCCGAAGAGTCTCCTTCTACTCTCTCTTATTGTTATTAGTCTCATTTCATATGTTTCGGTTATATAGACATTTCGGGATGTTAAAGCTATAAATTTTATTTTATTAGCCTGTGTTGCCCGTGGGTTTACGGGTCTTGGAGGTTGTTATAGTATTTTGAGTTAATGTTTATGTGCTATGTGGCATTTTATACATTTTCTTATGTTTATTCAATCTTAGTTTATGGCTTTTGTAAAGGTTGTTAAATTTCCGTAAGGTTTTAGGCTTACCTAGTCACGAAGACTGTGTGCCATCATGACAGGTTCACGATTGGTGAACCAGGATCGTGAAAAGTTGGTATCAGAGCTCAAGGTTCATTGGAGTCACGGGACACAGGCCGATTTATTAGAGTCTTGCTGTTCGATGCGGAGACGTCCGCATTTATCTACGAGGGGCTATGTAACTGTTTAGGAAAAATCTTCATTTTTTTGAATTCCTTGTCATGCGATGTTTTGACACCAATTCTAAACTTCTGTATTCTATTCTCTCACAGATGGTGAGGACACATATTACACGTAAGGACCAGGCACCCGCGCCCCTTGCTGTCACCGCTAGAGGCCAGGGCCGGGGCCGGGGCCGGGGTAGAGGTCGAGGACGTGCCCGAGGTGCAACCACAGCACCCGCGTGCGCTATTGCTGAAGTACCACCAACAGATTAGGTTGGAGCATAGGCACCTAGTACACCTACTACAGCTACTACTACACCAGCGCTCCAGGAGACCCTGACACAGTTCATGAGCATGTATACTACTTTGGCTTAGGTGGGGTTGCTTCCCCTTGTTGCAGCTACATCTCAGTCCAGGAGAGGGGCCCAGACTCCCGCAGCCCGCACTCCTGAGCAGTGAGCACCATTGGAGCAGGTTCTATAGGTTATTCATGTGTCGCCCGCAGCAGTAGTACAGCCCGGAGATGGGTCAGCTGCCTCAGAGGACGAGCAACGCAGGCTAAAGAGGTTCAAGAAATATGATCCCCCAGTGTTCAGTGGCCTAGCTTCAGATGACGCCTTGGGATTTTTGGAGGAGTGTCATCGCATTCTCTGTACTATGGGCATAGTAGAGTCCAATGGGGTTTTTTTCACTACTTTTCAGCTTCGAGGAGCTGCCTATGATTGGTGGCATACTTATGAGTTAGATAGTCCAGTCGAGTCTGCCTCGCTGACTTGGACACAGTTCTCTAATATGTTTATGAGGGAGTTTATTCCCAGAGCCTCGGAGATTCTTGGCGCGCGGAGTTTGAACGGTTGCACCAGGGCACTATGATAGTATGTGAGTATGCCATCCGTTACACCCAGTTGGCCAGATATGCACCGGCTTTGGTCGCCACAGTCCGAAAGAGAGTGTGAAGGTTTATTAAAGGTCTTATTCCGCCTATTCGGTCCACCATGGCTAGAGAGCTAGAGATAGATATGCCTTACCAACAGGTAGTGAGTATTGCTTGATGGATTGAGGGTATGCTTGCTAGGGAGCGAGGAGACAGGGAGGCTAAGAGGTCTCGTGAGTCGGGTCACTACTCTGGTGCCCGCACTGCAGCAACGGTTGTTATGGTAGGGGTTATTCCAGTCATCCTATTCATTCAGCCTTGCTAGCAGTTGGTAGTACTCCAGCTTCCCCAGCACCTCAGGAGCCATATTATGCTCCCCCAGTTTCTAGCGCGCCTCATGCGCGGGGTACCTCTAGGGGTCAGTCTAGCAGGAGTGGGTCCAGTCAGTCACAGCCACCTCACCCTCCAAAGCTTGTTATGAGTGCGGGGATATTTGCCATCTGGTTAGGGTGTGCCCCAGACGTGGGAGGGGTGCGTCTTCTCATACTTCACAGCCTCAGCATGCTCCACAAGGTCAGCAAGCCATCGTTCTAGCTCCAGCTGCCACCCCACTTGCCCAGCCAGTAAGGGGCATGGATTAGGGTGATAGAGACCGCCCTCGAGGGAGGGGCCGGGCTAGAATTTATGCTATTCCTGATCATGCCGCGATTGTTGCCTCTGATTCTATTATCACAGGTATTATATTAGTTAGTCACAAAGAGGCATCGGTTCTATTCGATCATGGTTCTACTTGTTCATATGTGTCCTCTTATTTTGCTTCACATTTGGGTGTTCCTTGGGATTCTTTAAGTGCCCCTGTTTATGTTTCTACTCCTGTGGGAGATTCTCTTGTCGTGGACCGTGTGTATCGGTCGTGTTTGGTCACTATTTATGGTTTTGAGACAAGTGCTGATCTTTTATTGCTCGGTATGGTTGACTTTGATATTATTCTGGACATGCACCGGTTGTCGCCCTATCATGCTATTCTTGATTGTCATACCAAGACCGTGATGCTAGTTATGCCAGGTATTCCCCGTATTGAGTGGAGCGGTACTCAAGATCACAGTCCCAGTCGGGTTATTTCTTTCCTTCAAGCTCAACGTATGGTTGAGAAGGGGTGTGTTGCTTATCTAGCTTATGTGAGGGATATCAGTGTTGAAACCCCTACTATTGATTCAGTCCCGGTGGTACGGGATTTCCCCAATGTGTTTCCGGCTAATCATCCTGGAATGCCCCCCAATAGAGATATCGATTTTTCCATTGATTTGTTGTCGGGCACTAAGCCCATTTCCATTCCCCCATATCGCATGGCTCCTTCTGAGTTGAAGGAGTTGAAGGATCCGTTACAGGAGTTGTTGGGTAAGGGTTTCATTCGGCCCAGTGTTTCGCCATGGGGTGCTCCTGTGTTGTTTGTGAAGAAGAAGGACGATTCTATGCATATGTGCATCGACTATCGCTAGTTGAACAAAGTTACAGTGAAGAACTGGTATCCTTTACCTCGTATTAATGACATGTTTGATCAGCTTCAGGGCGCACATGTATTCTCCAAGATTGATTTGCACTCCGGTTACCATCAGTTGAAGATTCGGGAGCCAGATATCCAGAAGACTACCTTCAGGACTCGGTATGGTCATTATAAGTTCCTCGTTATGTCTTTTGGGCTGACTAATGCCCCAGCAGCTTTCATACACTTGATGCACAGTGTATTTAGGCAATATCTTGATACATTTGTGATTGTTTTTATTGATGATATTTTGGTATATTGCCAGAGTCGGGAAGACCAAGAGCAGCACCTGAGGGTAGTGCTTCACACTCTGAGGGAGAAGAAATTGTATGCAAAGTTCTCTAAATGTGAGTTCTAGCTGAGTTTTGTGGCATTCCTAGGCCACGTGTTGTCGAGTGAGGGCATTCGAGTGGATCCGAAGAAGGTGGAGGCCATGCAGGGTTGGCCCAGGCTCTCCTCAGCTACTGGGATCCGTAGTTTCCTTGGTTTTGCGGGTTATTTCCATCGCTTTGTAGAGTGGTTCTCTTCGATCGCTGCACCTATAACTAGATTGACCCAAAAGGGTGCCCCTTTTTAGTGGATAGATGATTGTGAGGCGAGCTTCCAAAAGCTCAATATAGCTTTGACTTCATCTCCCAATCCTTATGTTAACTACCGGTTCTGGTCCTATACAGTTTATTATGATACCTCACGGGTTGAACTTGGAGCGGTATTGATGCAGAAAGGTAGGGTAATTGCCTATGCGTCCTGACAGCTAAATGTGCATGAAAAAAACTACCCCGTCCACGATCTTGAGTTAGCTATCATTGTTCACGCCTTTAAAATATGGCGTCATTATTTGTGTGGGGTTCCTTGTGAGGTTTACACAGATCATCGGAGTTTGCAGCACTTGCTTAAGCAGAAATATGCGTTAGAAGAGATGGTTGGAGTTGTTAAAAGATTATGATATTACTATTCTTTATCACCCGGGCAAGGCCAATGTAGTCACCGATGCCTTGTGTCACCGGGCAAAGAGTTTGGGGATTTTGGCATACCTACCCACCTCAGAGAGACCTATGGCGATGGATGTTCAGGCCTTGGCCAGGCAGTTAATAAGATTGGATCTTTCAGAGCCCAGTCGGGTTCTGGCATGTGCGGTTTCTCGGTCTTCTCTATTTGATCGCATTAGGGAGTGACAGTTTGATGACCCTCACTTGCTTGTCCTTCAGAATAGAGTTCGGTATGGTGACGCTCGAGATGTTACCATCGGGGATGATAGAGTGATGAGGATGCATGGGTGGATTTGTGTGCCCAATGTGGATGATCTTCGAGAGTTGATGCTGAGGTCTATAGCTCGTGGTATTCCATCCATCTGGGTGCCACGAAGATGTATCAGTACTTGAGGCAGCACTATTGGTGGAGACGGATGAAGAAGGATATAGTTGACTATGTGTCTAGATGCCTCAACTGCTAGCAGGTGAAGTATGAGCACCAGCATCCGGGTGGGTTGCTACAGCAGATTGAGATCCCCGAGTGGAAGTGGAAGCGCATCACCATGGACTTCGTATCCGGACTTCCACGGACTGTGTGGAAGTTTGATTCTATTTGGGTCCTTGTGGATCGGCTGACCAAGTCCGCTCATTTCATACCGGTCTGCACTTCTTACACATCAAAGCGGTTGGCGGAGATCTATATCAGGGAGATCGTCTGATTGCATGGTATTCTAGTTTCTATTATTTCAGACAGAGGCACTCAGTTTACCTCACAGTTCTAGAGAGCCGCGCACCAGGAGCAAGGTGCTCGAGTGGAGCTGAGCACGGCATTTCACCCTCAGACGGAGGTATAATATGGTCGCACTATTCAGATTTTGGAGGATATGCTCCGTGCCTGCGTGATTGAGTTTTGAGGGTCGTGGGATCACTTCTTTCCACTGATAGAGTTTTCTTATAATAACACCTATAAGTCCAGTATTCAGATGGCACCGTATGAGGCCTTGGCAGGAGATGCAGGTCCCCGGTGGGTTGGTTTGAGCTGGGCGAGGCCAGATTATTAGGCACAAAGATGGTTCAGGATGCGATGGATAAGGTCAAGGTGATTCAGGATAGACTCTGTGCACCCCAGTCCAGACAGAAGAGTTATGCAGACAAGAAGGTTCGTGATGTGGCATTTATAGTCGGGGAGTGGGTTCTACTTCCGGTCTCGCCCGAGAAGGGCATCATATGATTTGGGAAGAAGGGGAAACTGAGTCCCAGATTTATTGGGCCTTTTGAGATTTTGAGGCGTGTTGGGGAGGTTGCATATGAGCTTGCCTTACCTCCCAGCCTAGCTGGAGTTCATCCGATATTTAATGTTTCTATTCTCCGGAGATATCATGGTGACCCATCGCATGTATTGGATTCCAATTCAGTTCAGCTGGACACGGATCTATCTTATGTTGAGGAGCTAGTGGCCATCCTAGACAGGCAGATCAGAAAGTTGAGGTCAAAGAACATCGCTTCGATGAAGGTCTAGTGGCGGGGTTAGTCGACCGATGAGCTGACTTGGGAGACCGAGTAGGATATGCGTAGCCAGTACCCTCATCTATTTGCTACTTCCGGTATGTTTTCTAAGCTCGTTCGAGGACGAACGAGTGTTTAAGTGTACGAGGATGTAACGACCCGGCCGATTATTTTTGGAATTTACGCACTGATTCCCCATTTACTGCTTTCCCTAACTTCATTTCTGCTATTGTGGTTTGCCGGGACATTCAATTCTAGGATTTGGAGTGTTTTGGGATACTTAGCCCCTAAACGAGAGCTTAAGAGTTAAAAAATGGTTTGTATTCAGAGTAGTGTGAAAACAACCTCAAAATGGAAATCTGATGGTTCCGTTAGCCTTGTTAGGTGATTTTGGGGTTGGGAGTGTGTTCGGAATGTAATTTGGAGGTCCGTAGCCCATTTAGGCTTGAAATGCCAAAGTTTGAAATTTTTTAAGTTCCGGTCCGATAGTGAAATTTTGATCCGAGGGTTGGTTTGGGATTCTGGAAGTTGTTGTAGTCTCGTCATATAATTTTGGATGTGCGTGCAAATTTTTAGGTCAATCGAATGTGTTTTGGTTAGGTTTTGAAGCAAAAGCGAGTTTGGTTAACTTTTGAAGTTTTTAAGTTCTAATCATTGAGTAATTTGTGTTTCCGGCGTTGTTTTAGGTGATTTAAGGATTTGAGCAAGTTCGAATGATGTTATAAGATATGTCCGTAGGTATGGTTGAGGTCCCGGGGCCCTCGGGTGTGTTGCGGATGCCTAACGGGGCATTTTGTGTTGTAAAAACATTGCCGATCTTCTGCTGTTCTTGTTGTAGGTTTTTATCCTCTGCGATCACATACTCTTCCATGCGATCACATAGTGTAATCTCTGAGGGGTCCAATGACGACCCGACCCGTTGTCACAGCAATTACCACCCTATTACCTTTCATTTATATGTTTCATGTTTCTATATTGATGTTAGAGTCTATCAGGTGAGTTAGGAGTGATTCTTGTTCAATATGAGCCATATAGCCTTTTGAAATGAAGCTTGATTATTAAAAGTCAACCTGGAGTTGACTATGTGGTTAGAGGGCTCGAAATCGAATTATGATGATTTGGTTAGTTCCGGGAGGTGATTTGTGACTTGGGGGAGAAATCGGAATTGAATTTGGAGGTCCGGTGTAGAAATTGGCTTGAATTGGCTAAGGTTGAATTTTGGTGAAATCCGAATGGTAGGCAAGATTTTGATTCGGGAGTCGGAATGGAATTCCGACAATTATTGTAGCTTCGTTAGGTGATTTTGGATATGTCTGTAAATTTTCAGGTCATTCGGACTTCGTTTGGTCGGGTTTTTGATTGAATGTTGCTTTCGGAAGTTGTAGATGAAAATTAGGCTTGAATCCGATTTGATTCGACAATTTTCGTGTTTAAGGTCATGTTTTTATGATTGGAACAAGTTTGTAACGTGTTTTGGAGTAGGTTGGTGGTTTTCGTTGGGGTCCCGGGGGCCACGGGATGAATCCGGGGGTCTAAACGGACCATTTTGTGCCAAAAGGCACTGCTGTTTCTACTGCAATAAAAAGGCAGGATTTTTGTTCTTTGCGATCGTGAAGTGTCCCATGCGATCGCGTAAGGTAGTTTTTGGGTGCATCGCGATCGCAATGGCCTATATGCGAACGCGTAAGTCAATGATCGAAGGCAATGCGATCCCGATTATGTTAATGCGATCATGTAGGGTCGAGGTTGGAAGCTATGCGATCGCGGAGGTAGTGTCGCGATCGCGTAGAAGTAAATTGGTCGCCCAGATTTTTGTGCATCGCGATCGCGTGCCAAGGGCCCCGATCGCATAGAACATTTTGGAGCCCATGATATTTTGTACATTGCGGTCGCGAGCCAATTGCTGCGATCGCATAGGGTAAACTGTCTGTCAGAAATATTAAAAGACCAGAACAGTGTATTCGCGAAGCATATACCCATAACCTCCATTTTTGAGTTCTTAGAGAGCAAATTGACGAGAATTGAAGGGGATTTCACCGGGTAATCATCGGAGGTAAGTTTTATGACCTAAATATGCGATTTTATCATTGAATCTTCAAGTATTTCACTGTTAATGAGAGGATTGATGGAGGATTTTAGACCTAAGCCTGAGTTATGGAAAATCATTGATTTGAATGGGAAAACGGAGTCCGATTTTGATAAACTTTATATGCATGGACTCGTGTTGAGATAAGGAATCTGAATATTTGTAATTTTTCGAGAAGCGTACCGAAAGTCGGGTTTTGGAAACTTTGTAGTTTTTGGTGTAATTCGGGTTGTTTCGATTGGGTAATATCCCTTTGGCCTATTTTGATGTATTTCTATTGATTTTGATCAGATTTTACACCTGTGGAGGCCGATTCTCGCGGCAAGGGCATCGCGGACTAGTCGTCGAGTCGAGTCGAGGTGAGTAATGGAGTTGGGTGATGACCAGCGGGTTCGAAACCCCGGTATATCACTTTGTGATGGTGTATTGAGGCGAGACACGTACTCTCCTGTGAGTGCAGGGTCGAATGTGATTGAGAACTATGGCTTAGTCATACCTGTTGATACTATACTGTGTTTTTGGCTACTACTGAGCCGGTGAACCTCCTACTTGGATGGTTGTGTACATCTTTGGGCTGTGAGCCAGTTATTAGGATCCCGCGAGGATTGATGTTATCATTTCTATGATATTGACATACTATTTTGATACCAGTCCTGAGCTATTACTGTCATAATGGTTTTCCAAACTCTGGAATTTCTGATATACTGTTTTCTATTGAAAAATGATAAAAAGAGTTTTCAAATACTATTTTTGAGCCTGTGAGGCTGCATTGTATTATAGCTAACTGGTAGTGGATCGGGCTGCGCCCCGCAGCGTATCATGATATTGTGCTTGGGCTGTAGGAGCCTTTTCGGAGTCTAAACCCCCACAGTGAGCACAGGTACCCAAATGGATCGGGCTACGCGCCGTAGCGGTCATATTCATGCATTGCATTGCATTTAGCTATACCTCTTAGCTGTCATGCTGTTAGCTGTTATGCTGTTTGCTAATATTGCTGGTTCAGATATTGTTCATGTTGATACTGTTGCAGGGTATTGTGTATAGCTTTACTTAGTGTTATATTGGGTATTCTTACCTTCGCTATCTTACCCGTGCTTATTACCACTGAGTCTGGAAGTACTCACTTTACTCCCTGCACTTTGTGTGCAGATCCAGGTATGTCATAGCAGACTTGATTCTGTAGCTGCTTGGAGTTGCTTCTGGATAGTCAAGGTAGCTGCCCGCATCCGTAGGACCTGACTCTCTCCAACTTATCTTTATCCCTGTTTTATCTATTTCTGCACTTGAGCACAATTGTATACACTATTACACTTCATATACTCTGGTCGAGGGCTCTTGACTTGTGACTCCTGGTCTATTGGGATATTTTATTTGGTTTGGGATGTGTAATCCCCGTATTTGGATATTTTTATGATTATCGTTCTATCTTTGTTTATGCCTAAAAGTGGTTAAATGTGAGTTGATTGCTCCGTGATTTCTGTTGATTGGTCGGACTGGCCTAGCAGTGTGCTGGACGCCATCACGACCGGGTTTAGGGTCGTGACAAGTTGGTATCAGAGTCTAGGTTACTAGGCCTCATGAGTCTTGAGCCGGTTAGTAGAGTCTTGTGGATCGGTACGGGGATGCTTGTACTTATCCTCGGGTGGCTAGAAACCATTAGGAAACACTTCACATTTCTTGAACTCTGTCGTGCGATCTTGTTGTTCTGAGAACTGAACTTCTGTATTATATTCTCTCGCAGATGGCGAGAACTCGAGCTTCAGGACAAGGTGGACAACCACCATTGCCACATAGTAGAGGCTGTGAGTGCGGCCGTGGTCGAGGTATAGGTAGGGAAGCTGAGGAGTGCCAGCTGACCTACTCGTTGTACCTATTCAGGGGAAGCCCCCAGTGGTTGATGCTCCAGCAGCCCCAGCTCAGGCCCAGACGGTGTATATTGCCTTCCTGGTCTTCAGGAGACTTTGGCCCAGATATTATCAGTATGTTCTGGATTGGCTCAAGTAGTATCAGCTACCGCTACAACAGCGACATCCCAGACAGGGGGTGGTTAGCAGACCCCCGCAGCTCGCACACCTGAGCAGGTGGTATATGGACTTCAGACGCCGGAGGCGGTCCCAGCTCCGGCAGTTGCACCAGTTATTCCAGCTGCACCAGCTCAAGAGCATGTGGTACAGGTTATGCCGGACGACGAGCAGTGTCGCCTAGAGAGATTTGGTAGACTCCAGCCACCTCCTTTCAATGGTACCGAGGGCGAGGATGCCCAGGGTTTCTTAGATAATTGCTAGAGGATGTTATGTATAGCTGATATTCTTGAGTCCAGCGGGGTTTCATTCACTACTTTACAGTTTACTGGTCCAGCGTTCGATTGGTGGGAGGAGTTTGAGAGGCGTAGGCCTGCGGGAGCAGCACCTCTTACCTGGCAGCAGTTTTCTACTCTCTTCCTAGAGAAGTATGTACCTCAGTCCTGTCGTGGGGAGCTTCATCGCTAGTTTGAGTGGTTGGTACAGGGCGACATGTCAGTGACACAGTATGAGCTGAGATATACACAGTTGTCTAGCATGCCACATGGATGATCCCGACTGATCGGGAGAGGATTAGGAGGTTCATTGATGGCCTCAACTACTCCATTCGCATTTTGATGACTAGAGAGAGAGTACTATCATCATCGTTTGAGTAGGTTATGGATATGGCATGCTTCATTGAGGCAGATCGTCGCCGGGAGGGGAGGAGAGGGAGGCTAAGAGGCCTCGAGGTTCTGGTAGCTTTTACGGTGCTCCATCTAGAGGGCATTTTCAGCAGGGCAGAGGTCGCTCATCTAGACCTTCTCATTCAGGCCGCCCTGAGTAGAGCGAAGCTTCTTCTTCTAGTCGTGGACGCCAGGGATTCCAGCAGGGCCAGCCTTCACTTAGTGCCCTCCCAGCTCAGAGTGCAGCACCTACTACTTCTTCAGCCCAGGGTTCGTCTACGGCGAGGGGTTCCCTTCAGTCCCCTTCTCCAGCACCAGGTAGCTGTTTTGAGTGTGGCTAATTTGGCCACATGAGGAGGTAGTTCCCTCGACTTCGTAAGGACAGGTCTCAGCAGAGGGATCAACCCTCCTCTTCAGCACCATCTCAGGCTAGTAGAGGTGGAGGTCAGTCTTCTCGTAGTCGCCCCAGAGGTGAAGAGATATCCAGTGAGGGCTAGGCACCATTCTATGCACTCCCTGATAGGCGTGATGTAGTTGCCTCCGATGCAGTGATTATAGGTATCATTTCTGTCTGTCACAGAGATGCCTCTGTTCTATTTGATCCTGGGTCTGCATATTCGTACGTGTCTTCTTATTTTGCACATCATTTAGGTGCGACCCGTGGTAGTCTTGATTTCCTGTTCATGTATCCACCCCAATGGGTGATACGATTATTTTGGATCATGTCTATAGATCCTTTGTTATTTCTATTGGGGGTATGGAGACCTAGGTGGATCTGTTATTGTTAGGGATGGTGGACTTTGATATGATATTGGGCATGGAATGGCTGTCTCCGTACCATGCTATAATGGACTGTCATGCCAAGACAGTTACATTGGCTATTCGTGGTATTCCTCAGATTGAGTGGCGGGGTTCGACTGATATCGTCCCTAGCCGTGTTATTTCATTCTTAAAGGCTCAGAAAATGGTTGAAAAGGGGTGTTTGTCGTATTCAGCATTTGTGAGGGATGTGGGAGCTGAGTCTCCTAGCATTGAATCTGTAGCTGTTGTGAGGGACTTTCCAGATATTTTCCCCTCAGATCTTCCGGGTATGCCATCAGACAAGGACATTGATTTTGGCATTGACTTGGTGCCGGGCACTCAGCCCATTTCTATTCCTCCTTATCGGATGGCACCAGCCGAGCTGAAGGAATTGAAAGAACAGCTTCAGGAGCTTTTGGATAAGGGATTCATTCGCCCTAGTGTGTCCCCGTGGGATGCACCTGTGTTATTTATTAAGAAGAAAGATGGTTCCATGCGGATGTGTATTGATTATAGACAATTGAACAAGGTAACGGTGAAGAACAAGTACCCTCTACCGCGCATTGATGATTTATTTGATCAGTTACAGGGTGCTAGGGTGTTTTCTAAGATTGATCTTCATTCAGGCTATCATCAGTTGAAGATTAGGGACTCTGATATTATAAAGACTGCATTCAGGACTAGATATGGTCACTATGAGTTCCTTGTAATGTCTTTTGGGCTGACCAACGCCCCAGCAGAATTCATGCATCTGATGAACATCGTGTTCAAGCCGTATTTGGATTCATTCATGATCGTGTTCATTGATGACATTCTAGTCTACTCCCGTAGTCAGGAGGAGCATGCTCAACATTTGAGCATTGTGTTATAGAGGTTGAGGGAGGAGAAGCTGTATGCTAAATTCTCCAAGTGCGAGTTTTGGCTCAAGTCAGTAGCATTTTTGGATCATGTGGTGTCTTGCGATGGTATTCATGTTGACCCGAAGAAGATAGAGGTGGTGCAGAGTTGGCCTAGACCGCTCTCATCTACGGAGATCGGGAGTTTCCTTGGTTTGGCGGTGTATTATCACCATTTGTTGGGGGATTTTCATCCATTGTTTCTTCTTTGACCAGGTTGATGCAAAAGGGTGCACCATTTGTGTGGTCGGATGAGTACGAGGAAAGCTTTCAGAAGCTCAAGACAACTTTGACCACAGCTCCAGTATTAGTGTTGCCATCAGCTTCAGGTTCATATACTGTATATTGTGATGCCTAGAGAGTAGGGATAGGTTGTGTATTAATGCAGGAGGGTAGAGTGATTGCTTATGCTTCTCGGCAGTTGAAGCCTCATGAGAAGAACTACCATGTTCATGATTTAGAGCTAGCTGCCATAGTTCATGCCTTGAAGATTTGGAGGCATTATTTGTACGGCGTGTCCTGTGAGATGTATACCGATCATCATAGTATCCAGCATTTGTTCAAATAGAGGGATCTTAATTTGAGGCAGTGGAGATGGCTTGAGTTGCTCAAGGATTATGACATCACTATTTTATATCATCCGGGGAAGGCCAATGTGGTGGCCGATGCTTTGAGCCGAAAGGCGGTCGGTATGGGGAGCTTGGCATATATTCCAGCTGAGGAGAGGCTATTTGCTTATGATGTTCAGGTGCTAGCCAATCGGCTAGTGAGGTTAGATATTTCGGAGCCCAGCAGGGTATTGGCTTGTGTTGTATCTCGGTCTTCTTTATATGATTGTATTCGTGAGCGCCAGTATGATGATCCACACTTGCTTGTCCTTAAAGACAAAGTTCAGCATGATTATGTTAGAGGTGTCACTATTGATAGTGACGGTGCATTGAGGATGCAGGATCGGATATGCGTGCCTAATATTGATGGCCTTCGTGAGTTGATATTGGAGGAGGCCCATATCTCACGGTATTCTATCCATCCAGGTGCCGCGAAGATGTACCAAGACTTGAAACAACATTATTGGTGGAGAAAGAAGAAGATGGACATTGTTAGACATGTGAGCACGGTGCCTCAACTGTCAGGAGGTCAAGTATGAGCATCAGAGGCCCTGTGGCGTGTTTCAGCGTATTGATATCCCCGAGCAAAAGTGGTAAAGAATCACCATGGACTTTGTTACTAGACTCCCTCGCACAACGAGGAGGTTTGATTCAGTTTGGGTGATTGTGGATAGGCTGACCAAGTCAGCTCATTTCATTCCCGTGTGTACTACGTACTCCTCGGAGCGGTTAGTTGAGATATTCATTCGGGAGATCGTTAGATTGCATGGAGTCCCTGTTTCTATTATATCAGACAGAGGTACACAGTTTACTCCATAGTTCTGGAGGACATTTCAACGGGAGTTGGGCTCTCAGGTTGAGTTGAGTACTGCATTCCGTCCTCAGACGGACGGACAGTCCGAGCATACTATTCAGATCTTGGAGGATATGTTGAGAGCTTGTGTTATTGACTTTGGTGGTTCATGGGCTGATTACTTGCCTCTCGCGGAGTTTGCCTATAACAACAGCTACCAAACTAATATTTAGATGGCGCCGTATGAGGCTTTATATGGGAGACGGTGTAGATCTCAAGTTGGTTGGTTTGAGCCCGGTGAGGCAAGGTTATTAGGGACAGAGTTAGTCTAGGATGCTTTGGACAGGGTGAAGTTGATTCAGGAGAGACTTCGCACAGCTCAGTCATGCCAGAAGAGTTATGCGGACCGGAAGGTTTGGGATGTGTCTTATTATGTGGGTGAGAAAGTCTTACTGAAGGTTTCGCCGATTAAAGGCGTCATGAGATTTGGGAAGAAAGGAAAGCTCAGTCCGAGATTCATTGGCCTTTTTGAGATCCTCAGGAGGATTGGAGAGGTGGCATATATGCTTGCTTTGCCACCCAGTCTATCGGGAGTTCATCCAGTGTTTCACGTATCCATGCTCTGGAAATATGTTGGCGACCCATCGCATGTGTTGGACTTTAGCACTATTCATCTTGATGATGACCTGACCTATGATGTGGAGCCTATAGCTATATTGGGTCGTTAGGTGAGGAGATTGGGATCAAAGGACATTGCATTTGTTAAGGTTCAGTGGAGAGGTCGACCCATGGAGGAGGCAACTTGGGAGATCGAGCGGGAGATGTGGAGTGGATATCCTCACTTATTTGAGTCTCCAGGTATGTTTCTTGACCCGCTTGAGGATGAGCATTTGCTTAAGTGGGGGAGAATGTGACGCCCTAGCCCGTCGTCACGAAAATTACCACCCCGTTACCTTTCACTTGTATGTTTCGTGTTTCTATATCGATGTTAGAGTCTATCGGGTGAGTTAGGAGTGATTCTGGTTAAAAATGAGGCATATAGCCTTTTGAAATGAATCTAGATTATGAAAAGTCAACATGGAGTTGACTATGTGGTTAGAGGGCTCGGAAATGAATTCTGATGATTCGATTAGTTCCGGAAGGTGATTTGTGACTTGGGGGAGTAATCGGAATTGAATTTGAAGGTCTGATATAGAAAGAGGCTTGAATTGGCTAAGGTTGAATTTTGGCGAAATCCGAACGGTAGGCGAGATTTTGATCCGGGAGTTGGAATGGAATTCCGATAATTGATGTAGCTTCGTTAGGTGATTTTGATATGTCTGCAAATTTTTAGGTCATTCGGACGTCGTTTGGTCGGGTTTTTGATTGAATGTTGGTTTTGGAAGTTCTAGATGAAAATTAGGCTTGAATCTGCTTTGATTCGATAATTTTTGTGTTTAAGGGTGTGTTTTTATGATTGGAACAAGTTTTTATCGTGTTTTGGAGTAGGTTGGTGGTTTTCGTTGGGGTCCGGGGGACCTCGGGATGAATCCGGGGGTCCAAACGGACCATTTTGTGCCAAAAGGAACTACTGTTTCTACTGCAATAAAAAGGCAGGATTTTTGTTGTTCGCGATCGCGATGGCCTGTATGTAATCGCGTAAGGTAGTTTTTGGGTGCATCGCGATCGCGATGGCCTGTATGTGATCGTGTAAGTCAAGTATCGAAGGCAATGCGATTGCGGTTATGTTAATGCGATCGCGTAGGGTCGAGATTGGAAGCTGTGAGATCGTGGAGGTAGTGTTGCTATCGCGTAGAAGTAAATTGGTCGCCCAGATTTTTGTGCATCGCGATCGCGTGCCAAGGGTCGCGATCGCATAGAACATTTTAAAGCCCAGGATATTTTGTGCATTGCGGTCTCGAGCCAATTGTTGCGATCGCATAGGGTAAACTGACTGTCATAAATATTAAAAGACCAGAACAGTGTATTCGCGAACCATATAACCATAACCTCCATTTTTGAGTTGTTAGAGAGCAAATTGATAGGAATTGAAGGGGATTTCATTGGGTAATCATCGGAGGTATGTTTTATGACCTAAATACGCGATTTTATCATTGAATCTTCAAGTATTTCACTGTTAATCGGAGGATTAATGGATGATTTTAGCCCTAAGCATGTGTTATGGAAAATCATTGACTTGAATGGGCAAACAGAGTCCGATTATGCTAAATATATATGCATGGACTCGTGTTGAGATAAGGAATCCGAATATGTAACTTTTGTAATTTTTCGAGAAGTGTACCAAAAGTCGGGTTTTGGGAACTTTGTTGTTTTTGGTGTAATTCGGGTTGTTTCGATTGGGTAATGTCCCTTTGGCCCATTTTGATGCATTTCTATTGATTTTGATCAGATTCTACACTTGTGGAGGCCGATTCTTGTGGCAAAGGCATCGTGGACTAGTCGTCGAGCCGAGTCGACGTGAGTAATAGGTGTGGGTGATGACCAGCGAGTTCGAAACCCCGGTATATCATTTTGTGACATTGTATTGAGGTGAGACACGTACTCTCCTGTGAGTGCGGGGTCGAATGTGATTGGGGATAATGGCTTAGTCCAACCAATTGATACTATACTATGTTTTTGGCTATTACTGAGTCGGGGAACCTCCTACTTGGATGGTTGTGTACATCTTTGGGCTGTGAGCCAGTTATTGGGATCCCGCGAGGATCGATGTTATCATTTCTATGATATTGACATACTATTTTGATACCAGTCCTGAGTTATTACTATCATAATGATTTTCCAAACTCTGGAATTTCTAATATACTGTTTTCGATTGAAAAATGATAAAAAGAGCTTTCAAATGCTATTTTTGAGCTTGTGACGCTGCATTGCATTATAGCTGACTGGTAGTGGATCGGGCTGCACGCCGCAGCGTATCATGATATTGTTCTTGGGCTGTAGGAGCCCCTCCGGAGCCTGAACCCCCACCGTGAGCACTGGTACCCAAATGGATCGGGCTACGCACCGTAGCGGTCATATTCATGCATTGCATTGCATTTAGCTATACGTGTTAGTTGTTATGTTGTTAGCTGTTATGATGTTAGCTGATATTACTGGTTCAGATATTGTTCATGTTGATAGTGTTCCAGGATATTGTGTATAGCTTTCCTTAGTGTTATATTGGGTATTCTTACCTTCACTGTCTTACCCCTGCTTATTACCACTGAGTCTGGAAGTACTCAATTTACTCCCTGCACCTTGTGTGCAGATCCATGTACGTCGCAACAGACTTGATTCTATAGCTGCTTGGAGTTGCTTCTAGATAGTCAAGGTAGCTGCCCGCGTCCGTAGGACCTGACTCTCTCCAGCTTATCTTTATCCATGTTTTATCTATTTTCGCACTTGAGCATAGTTGTATACACTATTACACTTCATATACTTTGGTAGAGGCTCATGACTTGTGACTCCTGGTCTATTGGGAGGTTTTATTTAGTTTGGGATGTGTAATCCCCGTATTTCGATATTTTCATGATTATCGTTCTATCTTTGTTTATGCCTAAAAATGGTTAAATGTGAGTTGATTGCTCCGTGATTTCTGTTGATTGGTCAGGCTGGCCTAGCAGTGTGATGGGCGCCATCACGTCTGGGTTTGGGGTCGTGATAGGGCCTTTTTTCTTCAATGCGATCGCATAGTGCCTCCTGCGATCGCAAAGATTAAGTTTTCCTTCTCCGCGATCTCAATGCCCCTAGTGCGATCGCATAGTTCAGTTTCCTTACCTTACGCGATCGCAGGTCTATCCCTGCGTTCGCATAGATAATTTTCTAGGCCTTCAAATTTTACTCTACACGATCACAATACTTCTTATGCGATCGCACTGAAGAAAATCCCTGGGCAGATATAAGTCTTCTTCCATTTTTACAAAAACTCAAGCCAGAGAGCTCGGTTTTGGGAGATTTTGCAAAGGATTTTTAGAGGCAAATATTGGATAACGATTTCTTACTCTAGTATGATTAATCCGCACTAATCTAACCTCGAATTCAACCTTTAATTTCGAATTTTGAATGAAACTTGGGGTAAAATCCTTCGACCTAATTGTGATGATTTGAAGGGGCATTTGACCTCCGATTTGGGAGACTTGTACATGGTTAGACTCATGAGAGTACGAGTTTTCTGAAAATATAAAATTATTTCAATTTAGAGACGTTGGCTGGAGGGGCATTTTGGACATTTTACCTATTTTCGCGCCTTAGCTTTAATTTTGACAGTGTAATTAGTTACTTGCGATATTGTTTACAATATGTAATAGGTTTGAATAGATTTGGGCCACTCGGAGTCAGATACTCATGGCAAGGTCATTGTTTCTTAGCGGTTTTGTACCAGTTCGATTTAAGTGGCTTGTCTAACCTTGTGTGGGGGACCGCTTTCCTAAGGGTATCTTATGTGTTGATTTAAATGCCTTGTAAGCGAGGTGATGAGCATGTACTTGTGCAAATTGTTGAAAATCCACTTTACTTGAATTGCTCAAACTGTACTTTCTCTGTTATTTGACTGATTTAAATGCAAGATTTACCCTATGTTAGTTAGAGGAGTATGACTAGATAGAATTAACTGTCTGATTACTTAATTGCCTTAATTGAAATTACGTGAATCATGTTGGGTCAGAACTTAAATGTTATTCATAGTAGTGTATTTCATTCTCTGAATATTTTCCCTGTTTTGTTTGTGTTTTTTTACATTGGGACTACGGGTTCAGTTCCCGGAGATCCTTGCTACTGATATAAATGGAACGCGGGTTCCATTCCCGGAGATCCTTGCTACTGATATAAATGGACTACATGTTCAATTTTCAGAGATCCTGTGCTACTGATATAAATGGACTGCGGGTTCAATTCCCAAAGATCTTGTGCTACAAATATAAATGGACTGCGGGTTCAATTCCCAGATATCCTGTGCTACTGATATAAATGGATTGTGGGGTTGAATCCCGGAGATCCTTTTGTTACTGAGATGATGGACTACGGGTTCAATTTTCGGGAGATCCAACGGACAGTCGAGGAACACTTGTTATGTTATTTTTCTTGTTTAGCTTGATTGTTAATGAGTTGTAGCTTCTATCCTATTATGCTGTTACTTCAGATTATTTCCTGCTTTATACTGTACGATATTGTTATTATGTTTATTCTCGGTAGGGCGATGAACTTCCTCGTTACTACTCCATCGAGGTTAGGCTTGGCACTTACTGAGTACCGCTGTTGTGTACTCATGCTACTCTTCTGCATACTTTTGTTGTGCAGATTCAGTTACTTCTGATCGAGCACAGTATCGGTGATTTCAGAGCTACACTTGGAGACTTGAGGTATGCATCTGCCGCGTCCGCAGATCCGAAGAGTCTCCTTCTACTCTCCCTTATAGTTATTGGTCTCATTTCATATGTTTCGGTTGTATAGACATTGCGGGATGTTAGAGCTATAAATTTTATTCTTTTAGCCGATGTTTCCTGTGAGTTTCCGGGTCTTGGAGGTTGTTATAGTATTTTTGAGTTGAAGTGTATGTGCCAGGTGGCATTTTATACATTTTCTTATGTTTATTCAATCTTAGTATATCGCTTTCGTAAAGGTTGTTAAGTTTCTGCAAGGTTTTAGACTTACCTAGTCGTGAAGACTAGGTGCCGTCATGAAAGATTCACGATTGGTGAACCAAGGAGCCCGGAACCGAAATAACAGTAAAATAAACAAAAAATACCGAAATAAACCAAAAAAAAAAAACAATTACACAATTAAGCATTTCGCAGTATAAAACTGCGAATTGCACTAACGGCCGTTAGTGCAATTCGCAGTTTTATACTGCGAAATGTCAATTTTTAATTTTTTTTTTAAAAAATGGCCGTGTTTTAAAAAGTGGCCTATTTCGCAGTATTGTACTGCGAAATAGGCTATTTCGCAGTACAAAACTGCGAAATAGGCTGCAAATGGGCCCACTTTTTAATTAAAACTCATAATTCGTAGTTTTGTAGTGCGAATTTGATTCTCAAAATTTCCTTATTTATAGACGACTGAACTTCATCAAAACTCTATCAACGCAAATTATTTCGGTTTTTCTCTCTTCTCCTTATCAATCCATTTTTTATAATGTCTCAAGTTGCCAAAATGAGGGTTTCATTGTATTGGGGGGTGAGGTTATTGTGGATAATAACTCAGTGAGGTATAGCTCTCCTCCACAGTGTCATGTTAAATTGCCGCTTAATATGCAATACGATACTTTGGTATCGTTGTTACGTAAAAAAATGAGTGAGCGGAGGCGTTCGGTTAGCATTAAAGTAACCGGAAGATTTCCTTATGCAGTGACTTCACATGGGTTTGCTTATTATTCTGAGTTAAACATTGACGATGATGAAAGTCTTAGAGATTTTTTGCGGGTTCCGGACGAATATAGAGAATACATTGTAATAAAATTATTAGAAATGTATGTGAAGGTTGAAGACCTTAGTAGTAATGAGAGAGTGCGTATAAGTGATAACCCACATTCATCGGATGGTTATTTTGGAGGAGCATTAGGTGGACATGTTGGAGATGGAAGAGGTTCTCTTGATTTGAATTTGTCACCACAGGCGAATGAGGAGCCAGAAAATAATGTTACTACTTCGTATAATCAACAAGACGATCGGTAAACTTAAATTTAGTGAAATCTTTTTCTTTATGTTTTATTTGGACTTGTATTTATAGTTCTAATTTTCATAGGGTGTATCGTCCGGAATTGAATTTGACAAATTATGACGACGTCCCTAGTTGGAATTTGCAAAAATCTACAGTATTGGAGCACGGTGGTCCCTCTGGTAGTTATCAGCAACCTCAAGAAAGCCAGCATGAAACTTCAAGACAATACGAGATGTAAGTATAGTGATGTAGTGATATGTACATTTAAATTTCAAGACAATACGATTAGGATACTTAAATTTTTGTTGGTTATATGCAGTGAAAACGAGATTCTTGAAGCTCCTGGACTAACACAGTTGCCCGTACACGATGTTTTTACTCGTGACTTAGCAGATGCGCAGAGTCAGGAGGATGATAGTGATTACGATAACAATGCGGATGAGTATGGTGATGAGACACCCTTCCATGAGGAGGGTGATGATGTGGAGGGTGACGATGAGGAGGAGGAAGTGAATGTGGAGCCTGATTTGACTAGAGAGCATCCTCCCCCCCCCCCCGGTTAGACGAAGAGTGTATGAATCCGACGTGCCTTTTCATGAGAGAAATATTCCATACCTGGATAATTTGCCTGCCATGTCTAATGTTGATGCATTGACAAGGGATTATGATGAATTACGATCGAAGATGTGGGATGAATGTAGACCAGGTGTTGTTACGAAGGGCATGTATTTCCCTGACAAAGCTCGCCTAGTTAGGGCTGTAAAAATCTATAGCATAAGGGAGTGTCGTGAGATGACGATAACTGAGTCAACTAGGGATAGATACAAGGCTGTATGTCGCACGTGGTTCTTGGGCTGTCATTGGATGCTTCGTGCTACAAAGAAAAAATCTGGTTTGTGGAAAGTTGGTAAATTTATTAGCGATCATAGATGTGAAATGGACACATTCAATGAGAACCACTTCAACCTGGATGTTGACTTGATTTCCCTTGTCTTGGTTCCATTTTTGGAAGTGTCTATTAGATATAAGATTAAAGAGTGTATTACAACTGTCCACAAGGAGTATGGTTGTACTATAAGTAAAAGAAAGGCATATCTCGGTCGCAAACGTGCCTTTGAACTAATTTATGGCGACTGGGATAAGTCCTTTTCAAATCTTCCCAGGTACATGGCTGCACTTGCAACAATTTAACCCCGGTACTATTGTTGAATGGAGGCGCGAGCAAAGTCCTGGCAGTCCGGAATTTATATTCAACTATCTATTTTGGTCATTTAAACCAACAATAGATGGTTTTGTGCATTGTCGTCCTGTAATTTCCATAGACGGTACTCATGTCTATGGAAAGTATGATATTAAGCTTTTGATTGTAGTTGCTATACAATGGCCAAATATTTCCACTTGCTTTTGCCATTTGTGCGAACGAAAGTGAAGAGACGTGGACGCAATTCTTGAACCACTTGAAGCAACACGTTGTGAAACAGCGTTCAGGTATTTGTCTAATTTCTGATCGGCATGGTGGTATTTTAAGTTCTGTACGTCACTTGCCTGAATGGCAGGCACCGCATGCATACCACCGTTATTGTGTGAGGCACCTAAAGGCCAATTTTCAAAAGAGATTTCCTGACAAGGCGTTGCATGACTTAATGTGGATGGCTGCAACTGAGCACCAACTATGTAAATTCAATAGGTGCATGGAAGCAATCCGGCAGTTGGAACCACGAGCCTATAGTTGGTTGATGCAACATGACACTCAAATGTGGACATTGCATGCTGATGGTGGCATACGATGGGGAGCCCTCACCACGAATGTGTCGAAGTCATTTAATGGCTTGTTGAAATCTGCCCGTGGACTGCCTGTCACTGCCATGGTCCGCATGACTTTCAAACAGAGTGCAGAGAGATTTGTTGAAAGGCATGCAGCTGCATCGTCATTGTTAGATAGAGGTGTTGAATTTATGCCAATACCCATGGAAAGATTCGAAAAGTACAGGAAGCGAGCATAGTGGCATTCTTATCTTCAGTACGACAATGAACAAGGTGTTTTCGAAGTTAAGACAGGTAATCGTGGACACCGTGGGAATAATGTACATACGGTGAATGAAAGTAGAAGGTTATGTTCGTGTGGGAAATGGACCATCTACCACATGCCGTGCCCACATGCATTGAAGTGCTTTCAACAAGTTGGCTATGGGGCAACAAACTACATTGATAGGCACTACGAGTGTTGTAGCATACGTAGACACGTATAGTGGGAAGTTGCATCCTTTAGGTGCTGAGCATTATTGGCCGACAGAACCTTTTAAGTTGGTATGTAAGAAGGAGTACTTGCGCAAGTTGAGAGTACAAAAGAGAACACGTATACCAAACCAAATGGATGTTGGTGAGTCTGTTTATGCACGTAAATGTAGCATATGCTCCCAAACTGGACATGACCGCCGTAAATGTCCTTCAGGTGCAAGTTCGTCCAATGTACCCAACTATCAACCATAACATTAGTTCCTTATTTTTGTATTATTAGTTGTAATATATGTATGTAGTACCTTTTGTGCATTTGAAATAAAATTATTCTTCAAATTACGTATGTTGTTGTAATTTTCTTAATGTGATGTTGTGCACTTTTAAATAGTGTATAATAATACGAAAAGTGAAGTTATGAAAAGCATGTGAATTGTCATATCTATGTCATTTCGTCCATGTAATTCGTAGATCAATACTACGAAATATAAATTTGTCCTTTTATTTGAAAAAACCTGAAAATTATGTGATTTTTAGTGTCCTAGTAATTCGTAGTTCAATACTACGAAATGTAATTCGTAGTTCAATACTACGAAATGTAATTCGTAGTTCAATACTACGAAATGTAAAGTTGTCACTTCTTATGAAAAAGCTGCATTTTTTTGTAATTCGTAGTTTACAAAAAGTTGTCACTTCTTACGAAAAAGCTGCATTTTTTTGTAATTCGTAGTTTAATACTACGAAATGCAATTCGTAGTATTATATAACGATTTATGTTTATGTTGCCTATAAATACGGGGCTCATTACCGTCATTACATGTGCTTAAAATCTTACAAAGCGCAAATATTTCTTGCGAATGTTTGATATTTTCAAAGTGTGTTACTGTGCAATATTTTAAATGGCTCAATATGGAACACCAGTGTGTTACTGTGGAAAAAAATGTGTGCAACAAACATGTTGGGAAGGTGATGATGTTGGACGCCACTACTGGATGTGCATGAACCGGATGGATTGCTACAAAAATCCGAATGAGCCAATGTGTGAGTTCAATGAATGGGCTGAGGAACAGTGTCTCCAAGCAAACTACAGAGAACGAATGCTTAATCTGCATAATATGTGGTTAGCGCAAGCAGAAAGCAGCTACAATAGCAATATAAGAAGGATACAACTCAGGGACGAGGTGAGGGAAGAAAAAATAAAAAACTAAGAGCAGAATGGAAATTGGCATCAGCTGTGGGAGAAAACCAAAAAAATAAACAGGAAATTGCGGAGCTTAAGGCGAGAGTAAAAGAGTTAGAAGACGAACAAGAACGACTGCTAGAACAATTTAAGTGGCTAGAACGCAGAATAAATGGAAGCTTATAGACGAAACAATTTAAGTGGCTAGAACGTCTACTTGATTTTACTCTCGTTTAAGTGTCATTTCATTTTAACTGTAATAGTATGTTTGTGTTTGTATTGAACAATTTTAAGTTTTATGGGAATATTATGTTGTAAGTTTTATTGGAATATTATGTTTTAAGTTTTATTGGAATATTATCTTTGTGTTCTATTTTATATATAGATATTTGGCTCATTGTTCTATTTATTGCTTTAGTTATATTTGAATTGGAAGTGTTGTTTCTACTATTAATGCTATGTTTGTATTTATACATTAATGAAATCAAAAAATATTTCTTTATTCACAATAAATGTTATTTACACAAGTGTATATACATAATGAAATCAATGAGTGCCGCATGCTTTGAGCCTCAAATTTGCTGCTGGCCTAAGCCGCATCCCTTGTCGGTCTGGCACACTATCTGGATCATCATCGTCAAGCCGCCTCTTTATGGGAGGATGTGCAGCGGCATCTACAAGCACAACTTGCATGGTCGGAGGAATAGGCCGTTGGGCCGGCACCAACCTATAAAAAATAAGTAATGTTAGATAAAATAAGAGAGGTATTTAAATTATTATGGTTAACAAATTATTTCTCTCACAATGGTCTCGTCGAGGTCCTGCGTATATTCATCGATGGTCAGCTTATCATCGCATGTAGTATGGTCAAACATGGTCTGAGATGAAGACTGCATAAAAATAGATGTAATGAATTTATTGGATCGAAAGTAAAAATAATGTAGAATTGAAAAACATAAGTAATACAAACATACCGCATCAAATGCAGGGGACGATGGATAACTCAACCTACGACCGCCATCCACGTCACGGGTCGGCCGATGCTCAGCTGCAGTAGATGTGCCAGCGAAGTACTCATGTACATCCCCGTCAAAGGTACCCATAATCTACAATGGTCCGGATGGGGTCATCTGTGTCGCTGGCAATGACAACCGAAGGTCGTATGAGGGCATACTGCTGCCAGGGTCGTATGAGGGCATGCTGCTGGAAGGGTCAGCTGGATGGGTCGTATGAGGGCATGCTGCTGGAAGGGTCAGCTGGATGGGTCATAAAACCCCGCTGCATGCTGCTGGAAGGGTCAGCTGGATAGGTCATAAAACCCCGCTGCATGCTGCTGGAAGGGTCAGCTGGATGAGGCACATAACCCTCTTGCTCATCTCCAAACCCCCCAGCTCCAAACCCTGCAGGTGGGTCGACCGGCTCCTCAACACCCCCTCGCCGTGCACGTCGTCGTCGTCCCCTGCGAGCCCTAGCCCCTGCACGGGGGACTGGCCTACCCCTCCGGTACGCGTCTGGATCCATATAATCGGGCTCATCATCTAACCTATTGCCCTCCCTCGCCTCTTCCATTCCCAAACGACATATCTGGGCAACCGCCTGTCCATACTCAACCAGTCTAGGGTTGTCTTCACACTGCTGGATATCTATACTAGATTGGTAGACCCGGTGAAACCAACTAACCTGTGAAATAAGTCAATTAGTAAATAAATTACTCTATGCCATAATTATATGATATTAATAAGTCAAAAAAACATACTAGTGACTCGTGCCGTCCGGCATACGGTCTGTACCGGCCATCAAGCATATGGATGGGGTTCCCGACATGCCTCCGGGTGTGACGTCTGTACCAGTCCTCATAAATTGCAATAGTAGCCTCCTGGTATGGTGTCGGTGGTGGCGGGATGCACTGAGCTCGCTCCTCCCAATAAACTACCTGGTCACGCAGCCACGCTACATAATCCCGGCTAATGTTGTGACGGTCGTCACGCCGATAATGAGTAGGGTCCCAGGAGGGATCACTCGGTACCGGCTGATGATGACCAAACTGACGAAGCACACGCTCCGTCGCATGATACTCAACAAATTCCCAGAATATCAATGGGACGGAGCTGCTCCATATGAGCCAGTCGCCGAGCAAATAGCAGGTAGGTGCGCAAGTAGCTCATCAGTGTACGGCATCCAGATGAACTACAACGAATAACAATAAATTAGTACGCAAGGTACAACTACATTCAAAACAATCAACTTTATGTAGATGTTTACCTGTCCAGTATGCAACATATCCAACTGGTCCCTAATAAGGGGGAGATTGTGGTGCACATCCACTCCTCGGTAATTCCCCCGCCGGAGAATCCATCTCACAGCTAGCGGGAGGGGCGGATAGTCCTGTGCCGGCAGAGGTGGCTGTAGTGGCATGATACGCTGCCACGCCCAAACCTAAGAAAAAATGTTGATGTAAATTATGAGTCATTTCACAATATATAATTTGTGCTTAATTAATTTTGAAAGTATTTTGCACCTGAAGGAGTGGCAAAAAACCACCAATATCAGTAGCTGCACCGATGCTAGCCCGGCACATGCTCCTGTAGAGATACGCCAGAACAGCAGCTGCCCAACTGTACTGATGCACCTACTCCATATCCTCCGGAGAGTGGAGAAACCGCATCGATATCTTGTTCCCCGACGTGTTGGGAAACAAGACACACCCAAATAGCATGAGTAATGCCATCCGAGTGAAACGGATAATCCACAGCTCCTCTGTCTCCTCCGTGAACCGTGGATGCAACTCCGCCATGAACGCTCTAATGACGGATAGCTGGAGACCACAACCACCAACGTTGCCCTCCGGGTGCAAACCTGTCATCCGTCCCATCACATCCGCCAGATGTGCGCGGGTCATCCGTCTCCACTCCTGGGGCAGTGTCAATGCGCGGCCCTCAATGCGCAATCCATACATCACCTGCACATCCTGGAGAGTGATCGTAGCCTCTCCAGTAGGCAGGTGAAATGTATGCGTCTCTGGTCGCCACCGCTCTATCAACGCTGTGATGAGCGACCAGTCAAGCTGCATCCGTCCCGGCTCAAATATGTTGTACAAGCCGGTCTGCTCTAGAAATTGTACAACTCGTGGATGAAAGGGATGATGCACCAAAAACTCCCACAGATCGTCCGGCCTCCTGGGGCGTATAGTCTGAAGAGCTAGCCGGCCCTCCCAAATAAACGATGACCTATGGTCACCCTGCAGTATTAATAATCTTTCTGCCGAAGGTCCAGGGTGTGCAAGTTGACGAGATGCCATGTCGTGTACTATAAATAAGAAAAATTAATTATTGCATAGATGAAGACACACATAATAATGATTAATTATTGTAAATCTCAATTTTAATATTTTCATAATTTTGTTAACTAAATTAATTAAATTACGTTTAATTTAATATAACGGTTGTTTAAAGGTTCCAGGCTTGATTTTTGAGGCCCGGGACCACATAATAATGATTAATTATTCTAAATCTCAATTTTAATATTTTCATAATTTTGTTAACTAAATTAATTAAATTACGTTTAATTTAATATAACGGTTGTTTAAAGGTTCCGGGCTTGATTTTTGAGGCCCGGGACCACATAATAATGATTAATTATTCTAAATCTCAATTTTAATATTTTCATAATTTTGTTAACTTAATTAATTAAATTACGTTTAATTTAATATAAAGGTTGTTTAAAGGTTCCAGGCTTGAGTTTTTAGGCCCGGGACCACATAATAATGATTAATTATTCTAAATCTCAATTTTAATATTTTCATAATTTTGTTAACTTAATTAATTAAATTACGTTTAATTTAATATAACGGTTGTTTAAAGGTTCCGGGCTTGATTTTTGAGGCCCGGGACCACATAATAATGATTAATTATTCTAAATCTCAATTTTAATATTTTCATAATTTTGTTAACTTAATTAATTAAATTACGTTTAATTTAATAAACGGTTGTTTAAAGGTTCCAGGCTTGATTTTTGAGGCCGGGACCACATAATAATGATTAATTATTCTAAATCTCAATTTTAATATTTTCATAATTTTGTTAACTTAATTAATTAAATTACGTTTAATTTAATATAACGGTTGTTTAAAGGTTCCAGGCTTGATTTTTGAGGCCCGGGACCACATAATAATGATTAATTATTCTAAATATCAATTTTAATATTTTTATACTAAAAGACTACGCTAAAATTTAATAAGGCTCTGCGCTACAAGGCTCTACGCTAAGAGGCTCTACGCTAACAAGCTCTACGCTAACATGATATACAATAACATATTAAAGTAATACTAAAACAATAAATATACCAACATTAACATATTTTCTAATAATTTATAAAATAAAATTAATTCAAATACCTCAAATTAGAGCTGTAAAACTGAAATTTTGTTACCGAATTCGTGTCCAACAGTATCTTCGTGTGGGCCCCACTTGTGTTGCACTTGAAGGGGACGTGTGGGACTTCGAAATCAAAATTTTGGCAAAAAATTAGAGAGAATTTGAGGGGGGGGGGGCGAGGGAGAGATTGTTTAAGAGTGAGAGTGGTGTAGAGGAAGAAGAGTGCGGATATAACAAGGGGGCATTTCGCAGTATTGTACTGCGAAATGCAATTCGCAGGTACAAAACTGCGAATTGCATTTCGCAGTACAATACTGCGAAATGCCTCATTTTTTTTTAAAAAAATTTTATTATTCTTTTACACTAACGCCTATTTTTCAAAAAAAAAAAAATTTTTTTAATACATTTCGCAATATAAAACTGCAAAATGTACAAACGTCCGTTTGTACATTTCGCAGTTTTATACTACGAAATGTGTAATTTCATAATTTTTTTTTGGTTTATTTTGGTATTTTTTCTTTTATTCAATATAAATTAGGTTCCGATGTGACACACGGAGGACATTCTCATTGTAGTCATATATGAACAACGAAGCAAAGATGATGTCATAGACCTTAATGCCATCCAAAGTCAACCTGTTGCGAGCAAGAACATCTTCTATCCACTCCCAATATTTGGTTGTATAGCGAACTTCACCAAAGCCAGAAGAAGGAACACTCCAAGTGGTGAGACGTCCATCATAATCACAATGAAGAGGACTAGCAGATGCGACCTTTTGATGGGTGGAGGACTTCAAAACTAGGACCTTCATGCTGGTTACTTTGACTGAAAATCTTTCCAATGCGTCCTTCGTCTCTGTAGTCGACCATTCTGCAAGATCAAGGGAGGCGTCAAGTGGCTTTCTAGCGAGCAGGAAAGCACCTATCACCAGAGAATGAACTTTTAAAGTTAGAACTTGGGCACGCGGATTTTGCTTATTGCTAATAATCTCAAGTTGTGGATATGGTGTATCATGGTCGATGAAATGAATCCTTGCTGATGGAATTCATAGCCCTATGTGCTGCTCCGAGAGTCTGCGAAAAAAATAAAAGAAGGGAAGAATCATTTTTAAAAAAAGGACAGCAAGACAGAATGTGGTAGTATATCTTAATATGTTGCATAAATTCGAGAAAACACCCGGGAATATATCCGCATATTCTGATTATGATTTTTACCTATGTCGTAGCTTTGGAAGTCTCATTTTTTTCTCTGCAAACCGCTTGTGATTTCGGCGTTCCTACACCAAGATATGATTTTCTTGGTTAAGACGCGCAAAATTGAAATATCGAGTAGTGACAGAACTTGGACCAGGATTTCGAAGCTCACCTGGGATGATACGATGCAAATCTAAATCCAATGTTTTGATATGTTGCAGTACCCCGAGTCTAGTTTCTGTCGCTTCAAACCGCTCGTGACATCAGCGTTCCTACAGCAAGATATAATTTTTTTGGTTAAGACGCGCAAAACTGAAATATCGAGCAGTGATAGAACTTGAACCAAGATTACGAAGCTCACCTGGGATGATACAATGTAAATTTAAATCCAAATTTTTGGTATATTGTAGTACACCGAGTCTAGTTTCTGTAATCACAACCCACTTGTGACTTTGATACTCCTACACTAAGATATGATTTTTTGGTTAAGATGCGCAAAGCTGAAATTCCTGGCAGCAAGCACAAAAAAAACGTTAGGAGTATCGAGCGATGGGATTGCATTGCTGACGATTTAAGATACCTTTAAAACTAAACAAAAATAAGTCTTGTTGCTTTCATCAAAGAGCAGAGGACTAGTGCTATGGTATCAATACAAGGAGAAAGTGTTACACCCCATATTTTCGCATGTGAAAGTATGCCACAAGTAAATTGACGTAAGTTCGGGAACGCGATTTATTTTGGATTTATGAATATTATGCTACCTCAAATAAGTAATGAGTAAATTCGTGATGGTAAGAAGGTAAGCTAATCGAAAAAAATTATAAGGTATGTTAAAAGTGTGTAATATTTTAAGTAAGTAAGAATAATTCTCAATTTTACGGATAATTGATTAATTACCTAATTAATTAGGGATATATTTGGATAAGATTAAAAAGCCCACCCCAAGAGACCACCCTTTCTTCAAGTGATGACTCTTGGTCATATTAGGTTAGGCGGCAACCCAATTTCAAGACAAGCTACGTATAGAAAGGTTACAAGTCTTTCAATAACTAAAATACTTATCTTCCAACACTTTTTTGGAAAGAGTAGAAATCTTTATTCTTTGTATGTCTCTTGGTTTCGACACTTCTTCAGATTCTGGAAGTTGAAGGATTATATATAGTGTTTGGACTTTTGGTCTTAAAATCTATCATGGTCGAAGTTCTTCACTGGGATTCATCAAGTACCAAATTACAACACTTTTTGAATTGTTTTCCTCCTAAAGTTGGTACTCTAGACAGGACTATTGTTGCAATTATTGTACAACTTGGATCAATGGTAGCCAAATGTGATGATTACCGGAGTCTACCATGGAATGGTAAACTGATAAACTGTAGAAACTCTGTTACTTATACAAATGAATTAGTGTATAAGGCGTATAAAACCATAATTTCGTAGGCAGAAGAATCCATGTGTTTATGATGATTTGAGATGTTAAATTGAGCAGTAAGGAGCCAATATTTTTGTAACTGATTGTATTAAAAGGAGGAGGAAAACAAAAACCGTATTCACTGTAATGGTTTCAGTTGGAATCATAAAGCCAACTCTTATCATCATGATCAATGAATATTTTGTCTTTTATATTATACCTACCGCGAATTTCTCTTGTCCTATTCCAGGGAGGCACTCAACTTCACGCTAAGTTATAGAACCTGTGACGACCCGGCCCATCGTCACGGGAATTACCACCCCGTTATGTTGTAATTTCATGTTTTATGCTTTTATATCAGTGTTAGAGTCAATCGGGTGAGTTAGGAGTGATTTGGATTGAAAATGAGGCATATAGCCTTTTTGAAGGAAACTTGAATAAGGAAAGTCAACCCGGAGTTGACTATTTGGTTAGAGGGCTCGGAATCGGATTCTGATGATTCGGTTAGTTCCGGGAGGTGATTTGTGACTTAGGGGAGCGATCGGAATTGAATTTGGAGGTCCGGTGTAGAAATAGGCTTGAATTGGCTAAGGTTGAATTTTGGCGAAATCCGAACGGTAGGTGAGATTTTGATCCGGGGGTCGGAATGGAATTCCGATAGTTGTAGTAGCTCCGTTAGGTGATTTTGGATGTGCCTGCAAAATTTCAGGTCATTCGGACGTCGTTTGGTCGGGTTTTTGATTGGATGTTAGTTTCAGAAATTTTGAAGAAACTTAGGCTTGAATCCGTGTGTAATTGTTGATTTTGATGTTTAGGATGGTGTTTTTTTGCTTGGAATAGGTTTGTATCGTGTTTTGGAGTATGTTTGTGGTTTTCGTTGGGGTCCCGGGGGTCTCGAGGTGAATCCGGACCATCATCCGGCATTTTTGGATCTTGGAAGTCTGCTGTAAAATTGCAGATCACTGGGCATAAAATAAGCCTTCGCGGTCGCGAAGGCAAGTTCCACGTTCGCGTAGGCCGGGGTCAGTGGTCATCGCGTTCGCGATGGGTGATGCTGCGTTCTCGTAAGAGGAAGTTGGGAAACATCGCGTTCGCGATGGTTTGGGTCGCGTTCGCGTATAAGGAATTCATAAGGCATCGCGAACGCGTGAGGTATGTCGCATTCGCGTAGAGGAAAAAATCCGGGCTGGGGAGAATAGTCTTCGCGGACGCGTGATAGTGTGTCGCGTTCGCGATGAAGGACATGATTAAGGCATCGCGTTCGCGTGAGAGACGTCGTGAACGCGATGAAGAAATTAGGCTGGCAGTGAAGTTAAAACCAGAACATAACCAGTCGCGGATTTAATACCCAAAACCTCCATTTTTGAGTTCCAAGAGAAGGTATTGATGGGAGATTGCTGGGAAATCATCGGGGTTTCGTCGGAGGTAAGTTTTGTGGCTTAATTACATCATTTTAACATGAAATCCTTGGTTAATTTTCTGTAAATGGAAGATTAAAGGTGGGTTTGAGCCCTAGGCCTAAATTGAAGAAAAAAACACTGATTTGAGTGGGCAAATGGAATCCGATTTTGGTCAATTTTATATGCCTAAACTCGTATCGAGATGAGGATTCCGAATATGTGACTTTTGTAATTTTTCCACAAGCGTACCGAAAGTCAGGTTTTGGCAACTTTGCAATTTTTGGTGTAAATCGAGTTGTATTGATTGGGTGTCGTCCCATTGGTTTAATTTGTTGTATTTCTGCTGTATTTGATCAGATTCTACGCGTGCAGAGCTTGATTCTCGTGGCAAGGGAATTGCGGAGTAGTCGTCACTCTGTATTGAGGTGAGTAATAGATGTGGGTGATGACCAGCGGGTTCGAAACCCCGGTATACCACTTTGTGACGCTGTATAGCGGCGAGACATGTACTCTCATGTGAGTGCGGGGTCGATTGTGATTGGGGACTATGGCTTAGTCCGACTTGTTGGCACTGTGTTATGACATTGGCTAATCTTGAGCCGTTGAACCTCCTTCTCGGATGGTTGCATACTATATATTGTGATATTGGCCACTCTTGAGCCGAGGAACCCCCTTCTTGGGTGGTTGAGTATACTTGTGGGCCGTGAGCCAGTTATTGGATCCCGCTAGGATTGTTATCATTGTCTTATCATATTGACATGTTAGTTACTACCAGTCCGTAGCTATTTCTGTTATCATGCTATTTCCAATCTCTAGAACTTGATATTACTGTTTTCCAACTGAAAAATGATAAAATGATTTTCAAAACTACTTTTGAGCCTGCGAGGCTGTATTTGCATATTAGCTGACTGGTTGTGGATCGGGCCGCATGCCACAGCAGTATATATGTTGGAAAGGACTGCACGCCGCAGTGACATTGTGCTTGGGCTGTAGGAGCCCCTCCGGAGTCTGAACCCCCACAGTGAGCACGGGTACACAAAATTGGATCGGGCTACGCGTCGTAGCGGTCATATCATGCATTACATTGCATTTTGCTTCATCTGATAGCTGTTATACTGTTTTGCTGGTACTTGTTGGTACAGGTACAATTGATATTGGTTCTGTGACAGGGTATTTGATTACAGCTTTACATAGTGCTTTATTGCGGATTTCTTACCTACGCTGTCTTACCCCTGTTTATTACCACTGAGTCTGGCAGTACTCATTTTACTCCCTGCACCTTGTGTGCAGATCCAGGTACCTCTCAGCAGTGATCCGGTAGCTGTTCGAGGCGACATCTGTAGGATATTCGAGGTAGCTGCAGAGTCCGCAGGACCCGATATTCCTTCTTACTGTCTTTTGATTCTGTATTGATATTTCCTTTCGCACTTGGTATCTTGTAAACCATTATACACTTATGTTCAGTAGAGGCTCATGACTCTTGACCCTGCGGTCTATGGGAGTTGGTATATTTTGGGACTTGGTTCCCCGTTTTTGATATATGTATCACTGTTGTTTCATATTTTGATATGTTTAAATGGGATGAAGCGAGCTCCTAGCTCCGTCGTTGTTATTGATTGGTCAGGCTGGCCTAGCAATGTGCTGGGCACCATCACGATCGGATTTGGGGTCGTGACAAGTTGGTATCAGAGCCTAGGTTTACTAGGCCTCATGAGTCTTGAGCCGGTTAGTAGAGTCTTGTGGATCGGTACGGGGTCGCCCGTACTTATCCTCGGGAGGCTGCGAACCTTTAGGAAACACTTCACTTTTCTTGAACTCTGTCGTGCAATCTTGTTGTTCTGAGAACTGAACTTCTATATTCTATTCTCTCGCAGATGGCGAGAACGCAAGCATCAGGATGAGGTGGACGAACTCCATTGCCACCTGTTAGAGGCCGTGGGCGCGGTCGTACTAGAGGTAGAGGTAGGGCAGCTGAGGCAGTGCCAGCTGACCCGTCTGTTGTACCAGTTCAGGAGCAGCCCCCAGTGGTTGATGCTCCAGCAGCCCCAGTTCAGGGCCAGACTGTATCTATTGCTATTCCTGGTCTTCAGGAGACTCTCGCTCAGATATTATCGGTGTGTTCCGGTTTGGCTCAGGTAGTCTCAGCTACTGCTACTGTAGCGACATCTCAGACAGGGGGTGGTCAGCAGACCCCTGCAGCTCGCACACCTGAGCAGGTTGTTCAGGGACTTCAGACGCCAGAGGCGGTCCCCGCTCAGGTGGTTGCACCGGTTATTCCTCCAGCTGCACCAGCTCCAGCTCCAGAGCATATGGTTCAGGTTATGCCCGATGACGAGCAGCGTCGTCTTGAGAGATTTGGTAGACTTCAGCCACCCCATTTCAGTGGCGTTGAGGGCGAGGATGCTCAGGGTTTCTTGGACAAGTGTCAGAGGATGTTGCGGACGGCTGGTATTCTTGAGTCCAGCGGAGTTTCATTTACTACCTTTCAGTTCACCGGTCCCGCATTTGATTGGTGGGAAGAGTTTGAGAGGCGTAGGCCTGCAGGAGCAGCACCTCTCACATGGCAGCAGTTCTCTACTCTCTTTCTAGAGAAGTATGTACCTCAGTCTCGTCGCGAAGAGCTACGTCGCCAATTCGAGTGGTTGGTTCAGGGCGACATGTCTGTGACTTAGTATGAGCTTAGATTCACACAGTTGGCTAGGCATGCCACATGGATGATCCCTACTGATAGGGAGAGGATCAGGATGTTCATTGATGGCCTCAACTATTCTATCCGCATTCTTATGACCAGAGAGCGAGTTCTGTCATCATCTTTTGAGCAGGTTGTTGATATGGCACGCGCCATTGAGGCGGATCGTCGCCGAGAGAGGGAGGAGCGGGAGGACAATAGGCCTCGTGGTTCTGGCAATTTCAGTGGTGCTCCATCTAGAGGGCATTCCCAGCAGAGCAGAGGTCGCTCATCTAGACCTTCTCATTCAGGCCGCCCAAAGCAGAGCGGAGGTTCTTATGGCCGTGGTCGACAGGGGTTTCAGCAGGGTCAGTCATCACTTAGTGCCCTACCAGCCCAGGGTGCAGCACCTACTTCTTCAGCCCAGGGTTCTTCTGCGGCGAGGGGTTCCCTCCAGTCCCCTTCTCCAGCACCAGGTGCATGTTATGAGTGTGGTGAGTTTGGCCACATGAGGAGACAGTGCCCTCGACTCCGTAGGGATAGGACTCGGCAGAGGGATCAACCCTCATCTTCAGCACCATCTCAATCTAGTAGAGGTGGAGGTCAGTCTTCTCGTGGTCGCTCCAGGGGCGAGGAGAGATCTGGTGGAGTCCAGGCAGGCATGATGCAGTTGCCTCCGATACGGTGATTACAGGTATCATTTCTGTCTGTCACAGAGATGCCTCTGTTCTATTTGATCCAGGGTCCACATATTCTTACGTGTCCTCTTATTTTGCACATCATTTGGGTGCGGCTCGTGGTAGCCTTGATTTACCTGTTCATGTATCCACCCCCGTGGGTGATACAATTGTTGTGGATCATGTCTATAGATCCTGTGTTATATCTATTGGGGGTCTGGAGACCCAGGCAGATTTGTTATTGTTGGGAATGGTGGACTTTGATGTTATATTGGGTATGGACTGGTTGTCTCCGTACCACGCTATATTGGACTGTCATGCTAAGACAGTTACGTTGGCCATTCCTGGTATTTCTCAGATTGAGTGGCGGGGTTCGACCGATTTCGTCCCTAGCCATGTCATTTCGTTCTTAAAAGCTCAGAAGATAGTTGAAAAAGGGTGTTTATCGTACTTAGCTTTTGTGAGAGATGTGTGAGCTGAGTCTCCTAGCATTGATTCTGTACCTATTGTGAGGGACTTTCCAGATGTATTCTCGTCAGACCTGCAGGGCAGGCCGCCGGACAGGGATATTGATTTTGGCATTGACTTGGTGCCGGGCACTCAACCCATATCCATTCCTCATTATCGGATGGCACCAGCTGAGTTGAAAGAACTTAAAGAAAAGCTTCAGGAGCTTCTGGATAAGGGTTTCATCCGCTCTAGTGTGTCCCCGTGGGGTGCGCCGGTGTTATTTGTTAAAAAGAAAGATGGTTCCATGCGAATGTGTATTGATTATATGCAATTGAACAAAGTAATAGTGAAGAACAAGTACCCTCTACTGCGCATAGATGATTTGTTTGATCAGTTACAGGGTGCGAGGGTGTTTTTTAAGATTGATCTTCGTTCAGGCTATCATCAGCTAAAGATCAGGGACTCGGATATTATGAAGACTGCATTCAGGACCCGATATGGTCATTATGAGTTTCTTGTGATGTCGTTTGGGCTGACCAACGCCCCAGCAGCATTTATGCATCTGATGAACAGTGTGTTCAGGCCCTATTTGGATTCATTTGTGATTGTGTTCATTGATGACATTCTAGTCTACTCCCGTAGTCAGGAGGAGCATGCTCAGCATTTGAGTATTGTGTTGCAGCGATTGAGGGAGGAGAAGCTATATGCTAAATTCTTTAAGTGCGAGTTTTGGCTCGAGTCTGTAGCATTTTTAGGACATGTGGTGTCTCATGATGGTATTCAGGTTGATCCGAAAAAGATAGAGGCGGTGCAGAGTTGGCCTAGACCGTCCTCAGCTAGAGAGATCGGGAGTTTTTTTGGCTTGGTGGGATATTATCGCCGGTTTGTTCAGGGATTTTCATCCATTGATTCTTCATTGAGTAAACTGACTCAGAAGGGTGCACCATTTGTGTGGTCGGATGAGTGCGAGGAGAGCTTTCAGAAGCTCAAGACAGCATTGACCACAACTCCAGTGTTAGTATTGCCATCAGCTTCAGGTTCATATACTATTTATCGTAATGCCTCGAGAGTGGGGATAGGTTGTGTGTTGATGCGGGAAGGTAAGGTGATTGCTTATGCTTCTCGGTAGTTGAAGCCACATGAGAAGAACTATCCTGTTCATGATTTGGAGCTAGCTCTGCCATTGTTCATGCCTTGAAGATTTGGAGGCACTATTTGTACGGAGTGTCTTGTGAGGTGTATACCGACCATCGTAGTCTCCAGCACTTGTTCAGACAGAAAGATCTTAATTTGAGGCAACGGAGATGGCTTGAGTTGCTTAAGGACTATGACATCACTATTTTATATCATCCGGGGAAGGCCAATGTAGTGGCCGATGCTTTGAGCCGGAAGGCGGTCAGTATGGGGAGCTTGGCATATATTCCAGCTGAGGAGAGACCATTTGCTTATGATGTTCAGGTGCTAGCCAATCGGCTAGTGAGGTTAGATATTTCGGAGAACATCCGGGTATTGGTTTGTGTTGTATCTCGGTCATCTCTATATGATCGTATTCGTGAGCGCCAGTATGATGATCCACATTTGGCTGTCCTGAGGGACAGAGTTCAGCATGATGATGCTAGAGATGTCACCATTGATAGTGATGGCGTATTGAGGATGCAGGGCCGGATATGTGTGCCCAATGTTGATGGCCTTCGTGAGTTGATTCTGGAGGAGGCCCATAGCTCGCGGTATTCTATCCATCCAGGAGCCGCGATTTGAAACAGCACTATTGGTGGAGAAAGATTAAAATGGACATTGTTAGACATGTATCATGGTGCATCAACTGTCAGCAGGTTAAGTACGAGCATCAGAGGCCCGGTGGCGTATTTCAGCGCATTGATATTCCTGAGTGGAAATGGGAGAGGATCACTATGGACTTTGTTACTGGACTCCCTCGGACAGCGAGGAAGTTTGATTCTGTTATGGGTAATTGTGGATAGGCTGACCAAGTCTGCTCACTTCATTCCAGTTAGTACTACCTACTCATCGAAGCGGTTGGCAGCGATCTTTATTCGGGAGATCGTCCGGTTGCATGGGGTTCTAGTGTCTATCATATCCGACAGTGGTACTCAGTTCACTTCTCAGTTTTGGAGAGCATTTCAGCGAGAGATGGGTACGCGGGTTGAGTTGAGATTTGGAGCTAGCTGCCATTGTTCATGCCTTGAAGATTTGGAGGCACTATTTGTACGGAGTGTCTTGTGAGGTGTATACCGACCATCGTAGTCTCCAGCACTTGTTCAGACAGAAAGATCTTAATTTGAGGCAACGGAGATGGCTTGAGTTGCTTAAGGACTATGACATCACTATTTTATATCATCCGGGGAAGGCCAATGTAGTGGCCGATGCTTTGAGCCGGAAGGCGGTCAGTATGGGGAGCTTGGCATATATTCCAGCCGAGGAGAGACCATTTGCTTATGATGTTCAGGTGCTAGCCAATCGGCTAGTGAGGTTAGATATTTCGGAGCACATCCGGGTATTGGCTTGTGTTGTATCTCGGTCATCTCTATATGATTGTATTCGTGAGCGCGAGTATGATGATCAACATTTGGCTATCCTTAGGGACAGAGTTCAACATGATGATGCTAGAGATATCACCATTGATAGTGATGGCGTATTGAGGATGCAGGGCCAGATATGTGTGCCCAATGTTGATGGCCTTCGTGAGTTGATTCTGGAGGAGGCCCATAGCTCGCGGTATTCTATCCATCCAGGAGCCGCGATTTGGAACAGCACTATTGGTGGAGAAAGATTAAAATGGACATTGTCAGACATGTATCACGGTGCATCAACTGTTAGCAGGTTAAGTACGAGCATCAGAGGCCCGGTGGTGTATTTCAGCGCATTGCTATTCCTGAGTGGAAATGGGAGAGGATCACTATGGACTTTGTTACTGGACTCCCTCGGACAGCGAGGAAGTTTGATTCCGTATGGGTGATTGTGGATAGACTGACCAAGTCAGCTCACTTCATTCCAGTTAGTACTACCTACTCATCGGAGCGGTTGGCAGCGATCTTTATTCGAGAGATTGTTCGGTTGCATGGAGTTCCAGTGTCTATCATATCCGACAGTGGTACTCAGTTCACTTCTCAGTTTTGGAGAGCATTTCAGCGAGAGATGGGTACGCGGGTTGAGTTGAGATTTGGAGCTAGCTGCCATTGTTCATGCCTTGAAGATTTGGAGGCACTATTTGTACGGAGTTTCTTGTGAGGTGTATACCGACCATCGTAGTCTCCAGCACTTGTTCAGACAGAAAGATCTTAATTTGAGGCAACGGAGATGGCTTGAGTTGCTTAAGGACTATGACATCACTATTTTATATCATCCGGGGAAGGCCAATGTAGTGGCCGATGCTTTGAGCCGGAAGGCGGTCAGTATGGGGAGCTTGGCATATATTCCAGCTGAGGAGAGACCATTTGCTTATGATGTTCAGGTGCTAGCCAATCGGCTAGTGAGGTTAGATATTTCGGAGCACATCCGGGTATTGGCTTGTGTTGTATCTCGGTCATCTCTATATGATCGTATTCGTGAGCGCCAGTATGATGATCAACATTTGGCTATCCTTAGGGACAGAGTTCAACATGATGATGCTAGAGATGTCACCATTGATAGTGATGGCGTATTGAGGATGCAGGGCCGGATATGTGTGCCCAATGTTGATGGCCTTCGTGAGTTGATTCTGGAGGAGGCCCATAGCTCGCGGTATTCTATCCATCCAGGAGCCGCGAAGAAATAGCACTATTGGTGGAGAAAGATGAAAATGGACATTGTTAGACATGTATCACGGTGCCTCAACTGTCAGCAGGTTAAGTACGAGCATCGGAGGCCCGGTGGCGTATTTCAGCGCATTGATATTCCTGAGTGGAAATGGGAGAGGATCACTATGGACTTTGTTACTGGACTCCCTCGGACAGCGAGGAAGTTTGATTCTATATGGGTGATTGTGGATAGGCTGACCAAGTCGGCTCACTTCATTCCAGTTAGTACTACCTACTCATCGGAACGGTTGGCAGCGATCTTTATTCGGGAGATTGTCCGGTTGCATGGAGTCCCAGTGTCTATCATATCCGACAGGGGTACTCAATTCACTTCTTAGTTTTGGAGAGCATTTCAGCGAGAGATGGGTACGCGGGTTGAGTTGAGTACTGCATTTCACCCCCAGACAGACGGGCAGTCTGAGCGCACTATTCAGATCCTGGAAGATATGTTGCGAGCATGTGTGATTGACTTTGGTGGTTCATGGGATGAGTTCTTACCACTTGCTGAGTTTGCCTACAACAACAGTTATCAGTCGAGTATTCAGATGGCCCCGTATGAGGCATTGTATGGCAGACGGTGTAGATCCCTCGTGGGATGGTTTGAGCCTGGTGAGGATAGATTGATAGGGACTGAGTTAGTCCAGGATGCTCTGGATAGAGCAAAGTTGATCTAGGAGAGGCTTCGTACAGCACAGTCTCGTCAGAAGAGTTATGCGGACCGTAGAGTTCGAGAGTTGTCTTTCATGGTTGGTGACAGAGTATTGTTGAAGATTTCAAGTTGAGTCCCGTGTACATTGGTCCTTTTGAGATACTTAGGAGAGTTGGAGAGGTGGCATATGAGTTGGCCTTGTCGCCCAGCTTATCCAGCGTTCATCTAGTATTCCACGTGTCTATGCTCCGGAAGTACATTGGAGATCCGTCTCATGTATTAGACTTCAGTACCATTCAGCTTGATGGTGATTTATCCTATGATGTGGAGCCTATTGCCATTTTGGGTCGTCGGGTGAGAAAATTGAGGTCTAAGGAGATTGCATCATTTAAGGTTCAGTGGAGAGGTCGACCCGTGGAGGAGGCCACTTGGGAGACCGAGCGGGAGATGCGGAGCAGATATCCTCACTTGTTTGAGACTTTAGGTATGTTTCTTGACCCGCTCGAGGACGAACGTTTGCTTAAGAGGGGGAGAATGTGACGACCCGGCCCGTCTTCATGGGAATTACCACCCCGTTATGTTATAATTTCATGTTTTATGCTTTTATATCAGTGTTAGAGTCAATCGGGTGAGTTAGGAGTGATTTGGATTGAAAATGAGGCATATAGCCTTTTTGAAGGAAATTTGAATAACAAAAGTCAACCCGGAGTTGACTATTTGGTTAGAGGGCTCGAAATTTGATTCCGATGATTAGGTTAGTTCCGGGAGGTGATTTGTGACTTAGGGGAGCAATCGGAATTGAATTTGGAGGTCCGGTGTAGAAATAGGCTTGAATTGGCTAAGGTTGAATTTTAGCGAAATCCGAACGGTGGTGAGATTTTGATCCGGGGGTCGGAATGGAATTCCGACAGTTGCACTAGCTCCGTTAGGTGATTTTAGATATGCCTGCAAAATTTCAGGTCATTCGGAGGTCGTTTGGTCGGGTTTTTGTGTAAGGCCCCGTAAAAGTTTTGTCCATAAAACCTAGTAGTTGTGGTGTCATGGTCCGAATAATGTGTTAGGGATGCGTAGAATTCTTTGCGGCGAGCTTGCTCGCCGCGGTTCGGACCCTTGGTAGTGATTTAAGCTTCGAAAATATAGAGAAATAATTTTTCCAGAAAAATGTCAAATATGCGGTCAAGAATGCGACCGCAAACCTGACATGCGGACCGCATTCTTACCGCAAATCGTTCCACAGAGTTGCCCAAAATCGTGTCAAAAGTGCGGTCGATATGCGATCGCATGTCAAATCTGCGGTGCACTTTTGCGACCGCAGAATCAACATGCGGTCCGCATAGTGACCGCATTCCTTAACAGAACCTGCACAACTTTGAGGCCATTCTGCGGTCACTTTGCGGACCGCATGTGGATTCTGCGGTCGCATAGTGACCGCATATTCGACCTCGGCCCAGATTTTTTTGTAATATTTTGACCCGATCTCTTCTTTAATATAACACACTTCTTCTTCATTTTATCATATTATCTTACCAAAAATTAGAGAGAGAAGAAAGGGTTTTTAGAGAGAGAAATCTTTCATCTTCAAAGATTGTTCCAACCATTTAATTCCAAGGGATCCTAGGGCAAGGATTCAACTTCCCCAATCTTTTCAAGGTAAAAACCCTAACTATTTTCTTTGATTTTCAGTTTTAATTGGGTAAAGAGAGGTTTGCATATAATAGCTTTTGAAGATAAAAATTTTTACACTCATGCATGATTATTGAACTTGATTTCTAGTAAAAAGAAGTGAGTAGAAGTAAGAGTCTTCAAGAACAAGGTTGGAAAGAGTAGGATATCTTGGGTAAGCATAAAGTAGGAGGAAAAATCATCACCAGGTATGTATGGCTAATTTTGATTCTTGTAAAATCGCCCATATGTGTGAAATTGTTTGGCATGTGTTAATTTGAGAGATTTTATGTGATTTTTCGATATCATTGTTGGGTATACAATTGATGATTGAACTACATGTGGTATGGTATGAAATATGAATTGAAAGATAAAAAGGTAATCGAGGTTGGTAAAGAATTGGGAACAACCATTGTGATGGCATATTTGGCTTATTGTGGAAAGACTTTGAAACACCTTAATTGTGGTGAATTGTTGAACATGATTATGTGGGCATTTTCGATTTTGGAATACTTGTAACATGGTTGTGATATTGAATTGAGAAGAAATTGAGAACATGAACCAATGTGTAAGTTGCTTATTTGAACTTGTTGAAATTGTGTGTTACTTTATCTGCTGTTTGAAATTGTTGTGTTTTCAACTGTAAGGCGGGGTCGTGTTGCGCGCCGCAACGTGGTGAAATAAGGTGTGGGTTAGGGTGATAACGGTGGCCAAGGTAATAAGGGTGGTCAGGGGCAATAAGGATGGAAAGCGATCGAAATCGCTATTGAAAATTGATACTAAAATCAATAATGTGAAATTGTGAAAGGAGACAGCAGGAGAGTTTGCAACCTGGGGAGCACTGATTGCTCCTATGTTTGACTACTTGCAATTTATGTTGTTGATTGGTCGTTGTTCCATTTGTTGACCTTGAATGTGCTTGTGTTGAGGCTTATCTGAAATGAGTAAAAGGTGGAAAACATGGTTGGTTGGCTTGATTAGTTTTAATGTAATTTAATGGCTTGAGTTTACTTGGGACAAAGTTTGTCCATACATACCAATACAATTCAAGTGTACTGACGTCCCTTTTGCCGGGGGCGCTACATTCGTGTCATGATTGTAGGTGGATCAGTAGCAGGCACTTCAGCTCATCGGCAGTAGTATCCTTCTCCTTCCACTGCCCGTTTTGGTGAGCCCCTTTCTTCCTCGGGGCCTTGTGTGGTTCTTGCCACTTCGGTTTAGATTTTCATTTTGGTTTGTAAGGTATAGCCGAAGCCTTGTTACCGGCAAGTATTGTACTTCCCTTTTGTATCCTAGAGGCTCTGTAGACATGTAAACTGTGGGACTCCAGTCTTATGTATATATATTGTGTTATGTCGGGCGTTGTAAAAATTGAAACCTTGTTAATGAATCACTCGTATCGTTTTATTTGTTTAATGCGAAATCAATTATGATTTGTAATATATTTGGTTAATGAGAAATAGTCAACACAGGGGTAACGCGTGGGAATGAAAGGCACCCAGGTCCGCTTGACTGGGGCAACCCGGTCAGGCGCCGGTCATGTTCCTTGATTTGGGGCGTGACATTTTGATTGGATGTTAGTTTTGGAAATTTTGAAGAAACTTAGGCTTGAATCCGTGTGTAATTGGTGATTTTGATGTTTAGGATGGTGTTTTTATGCTTGGAATAAGTTCATATCGTGTTTTGGAGTATGTTGGTGGTTTTCGTTGGGGTCCCGGGAGCCTCGGGGTGAATCCGGACCATCATCCGGCATTTTTGGAACTTGGAAGTCTGCTGTAAAATTGAAGATCACTGGGCATAAAATAAGCCTTCGCGGTCGCGAAGGAAAGTTCCGTATTCGCGTAGGCCGGGGTCAGTGGTCGTCGCGTTCGCGAGGGTTGGTGCCGTGTTCGCGTAAGAGGAAGCTGGGAAACATTGCGTTCGCGATGGTTTGGGTCGCGTTCGCGTATAAGGAATTCATAAGGCATAGCGAACGCGTGAGGTATGTCGCGTTCGCGTAGAGGAAAAAATCCGGGCTAGGGATAATGGTCTTCGCAGACGCGTGACAGTGTGTCACATTCACGATGAAGGACAGGAATAAGGCATCCCGTTCGCGTGAGAGGCGTCGTGAACACGATGAAGAAATTAGGCTGGCAGTGAAGTTAAAACCAGAACATAACCAGTCGCGGGTTTAGTACCCAAAACCTCCATTTTTGATTTCCAAGAGAAGGTATTGATGGGAGATTGCTGGGAAATCATCGGGGTTTCGTCGGAGGTAAGTTTTGTGGCTTAATTACATCATTTTGACATGAAATCCTTGGTTAATTTTCTGTAAATGGAAGATTAAAGGTGGGTTTGAGCCCTAGGCCTAAATTGAAGAAAAAAACACTGATTTGAGTGGGCTAATGGAGTCCGATTTTGGTAAATTTTATATGCCTAGACTCGTATCGAGATGAGGATTCCGAATATGTGACTTTTGTAATTTTTCGACAAGCGTACCGAAAGTCGGGTTTTGGTAACTTTGCCATTTTTGGTGTAAATCGAGTTGTATTGATTGGGTGTCATCTCATTGGCCTAATTTGTTGTATTTCTACTGTATTTGATCAGATTCTACGCGTGCGGAGCTTGATTCTCATGGCAAGGGCATTGCGGAGTAGTCGTCACACTGTATTGAGGTGAGTAATAGATGTAGGTGATGACCAACGAGTTTGAAACCCCGGTATACCACTTTGTGATGCTGTATAGCGGCGAGACACGTACTCTCATGTGAGTGCGGGGTCGATTGTAATTGGGGACTATGACTTAGTCCAACTTGTTGGCACTGTGTTATGATATTGGCTATTATTGAGCTGTCGAACCTCCTTCTCGGATGGTTGCATACTATATATTATGATATTGGCCACTTTTGTGCCGAGGAATCCCCTTCTTGGGTGGTTATGTATACTTGTGGGCCATGAGCCAGTTATTGGATCCCGCGAGGATCGTTGTCATTGTCTTATCATATTGACATGTTAGTTACTACCAGTCCGTAGCTATTTCTGTTATCATGCTATCTCCAATCTCTGGAACTTGATATTACTGTTTTCCAAATGAAAAATGATAAAATGGTTTTCAAAACTACTTTTGAGCCTACGAGGCTGTATTTGCATATTAGTTGACTGGTAGTGGATCGGGATGCACGCCGCATCAGTATATATGTTGGATCGGACTGCACACCACAGTGACATTGTGCTTGGGCTGTAGGAGCCCCTCCGGAGTCTGCACCCCCACAGTGAGCACGGGTACCCAAAATTGGACCGGGCTACGCGCCGTAGCGGTCATATCATGCATTGCATTGCATTTAGCTACATCTGATAGCTGTTATACTGTTTTGCTGGTACTTGTTGGTACAGGTACAATTGATATTGGTTCTGTGACAGGGTATTTGATTACAGCTTTACATAGTGCTTTATTGCGGATTTCTTATCTGCGCTGTCTTACCCCTGTTTATTACCACTGAGTCTGGCAGTACTCATTTTACTCCCTGCACCTTGTGTGCAAATCCAGGTACCTCTCAGCAGTGATCCGGTAGCTGTTCGAGGCGACATCTATAGGATATTCGAGGTAGCTGCAGAGTCTGCAAAACCCGATATTCCTTCTTACTGTCTTTTGATTCTGTATTGATATTTCCTTTCGCACTTGGTATCTTGTAAACCATTATACACTTATGTTCAGTAGAGGCTCATGACTCTTGACCCTGCGGTCTATGGGAGTTGGTATATTTTGGGACTTGGTTCCCCATTTTTGATATATGTATCACTGTTGTTTCATATTTTGATATGTTTAAATGGGATGAAGCGAGCTCCTAGCTCCGTCGTTGTTATTGATTGGTCAGGCTGGCCTAGCAATGTGCTGGGCGCCAGCACGACCAGATTTGGGGTCGTGACAGAACCTAAACAAAAACAACATAAATCTAGTGACCTAGTCACGCTGCTCATCATTGTTGTAGCAGCTCTATCATCCTTCTGCCTGGAAATTCCAATACGTTATGCTTAGGTATGTTAATACTTCCTTCTTTCTTTTGGCATGATCTAACGTTAAATGAATAGGCTATTTCATAATGAATCCACTGCTAGCAACTAAGATTTTCCATATTGTTCTTTCCGTACAAAATTATTCTAAGAAAGTATGTATGATGCATAAGTCCTATTGAAGTTCGTATTGTATGCCCACAATGTCCTTACATCACTTCGAAAGGTTTAGAACATGATTTCATGAGTTGAGCATGCATTATATATATGTGTTTATTTTACTACCGAACCGCTCTATAGTCGGCTGGGTACAGAACCTATTGTGTAACCACTGATCAGTTGGGTTTACGGAGCTCCATGTGGCCGGGTATGATTCTACCGAGCCTTATGATGGCCGGGTACGTTTTTACCGAGTCCTCTTTGAGGTCGGGTACGATATGATAATGATGATTGCAGAGTAGAGTATTTCCTTATAAATGTTTATGTATATATATATATATATATATATATATATATATATATATATATATATATATATATATTATGCATTTCATGTCAGTAGTCCCCAGATGCACTCAGATGTTATAGGTTGTAGCTCATGTATCTCTCTTTACATTACTGTTCTTATTTATGCTTTCCTGCCTTACATACTCAGTACTTTATTCGTACCAATGTCCCTTTTGCCTGGGGACGCTGCGTTTCATGCTCGCAGGTCCCGATAGACAGGTCGAGAGCCATCTAAGTAGGCTATCAACTCAGCAAGAGATATTGGTGCGCTCCATTTACTTCGGAGTTGCTTGTTTGGTTAGTATGATTTAGACGTGTATTGTTTGGTATGGCGGGACTCTGTCCCGACCTTTATGACATTTATGTACTCTTAGAGGCTTGTAGACATATATCGTGTACGTGAAAGATTGTACGGGCTTTTCGGCCTTTGTTTTGAGTTTATAAATGATCATGTTGGCCTATTAGGCCCGCATGTCACATGTATATGATGATGTAATTAAAAATATTTGTTACGTTGGTACTCGATTGAGTGAGGTACCAGGTGCATGTCGCGGTCCATCGATTTGGATCGTGATAGAAAGTGGCCAATTTATAGGAACCAGCAAGGAAAGAAACTAAGAAAATTCTTGAATTTCAAGTTAGCGACATATGTAAATAAGGAAGTACCATGTCCGGTTGTATATGGAAAAGTTTAAAACCAGGAAACAAGGAGGAAAAAAAAGGCAATTAAGGAGAAGTTTGACAATATGATGTTGGACAATATTTACATATTGACGTAAAAGTCTTGATTATTATTTAACAATACAAATTTAAGTACCATGTCCGTTTGTAAATGGAAAAGTTTGAAATCATGAAAACAAGGAAAAAAGGGGCAATTAAGGAAACTCCTTCGGGAAGAAAGAAAGGAAATTAAGAAAATTCTTTTGACAAGAAAGTACGAAAGTTTTCCGAAGTTAATTTAGGATATACATGATTAGTCAAACTAGATGTTTGCTCAACCCAATTAGGAGATGAAATTCGTGCACTTTCATATTTTATTTTATTTAAAAAAAGAAGATACAAATTAGAGCCATGATCAGATAATTTGAGAATGAGCCATCGCAAAGTAGTACCCTGGAAAAGAAGGAATTTGCGAAAGGAAACTGCTAAAAAAAGGATCGCATTGGTACTTCAAGCATGTCTTCATGTTTCGGTAAGCCTACACCGCGACAAGCCTTGAAGCAGGGGACATTTGTAGACGATTAAAATTTTGTCAAATTTAAATCCATTAGAAATTTGGATTTTACTATAATTTAAATATATATTAATCCAATTAAGTAACATGGACTGGTATAATTGGGTTTGTTATTCAAATCCAATGAAATTAAAATAAAGGTCCAAATATTATTGGGCTAGCCTGTCAATTCGTCTTCTATCAAGTGGGTCAGCCCATAAGCCTCGAACTCATTGATCCACTAGGGTTTTCATGGAGATTACTCCACCCTACACCTATATAAAGGGGTCAAAGGAGAAGACTAAGACACAAGTGTCACGACCCAAATCCGGTCGTGATGGCGCCCAATAATTAAGCTAGGCCAGCCAGACCAACTATTACTTATCACAACGACTATCAGTCCCAAATGGACATTTCCAAGAAGAATATATGAGTCAAAGAACTCCAATAATAATAATAACGAACAAAATACTGACACTCCCAAAGATTTGGAGTCACAAGTCTAGAGCCTCTAACAAAACCCAACAGGAATAGAGAGTACTGTATAGGAATACTCAAGTCTGAATACAAAATAAAATAACAACTTAAAAGAGGAAGAGAAGCTAGGTTCTGCGAACGTCGGCAGCTACCTCAGCAACTCGGTATGACTCTGCAAAAGCTGGAAATGCTCGTCTACTGCTCCTGAGTACCCGAGTCTGCACACAAAAGGTGCAGGGAGTAGGGGTGAGTACTAAGTACTCAGTGAGTAATAAATATATATACAAGTAGCTGAAAATAAGAAATCCACAGAATACCACATAATGAAGCTAAACTACAGTTCGATTCCTCCTACGAACTAGCATCAACAGTACAATACAGCTACTACAGAGTAATTCAACAAATAAAGATGCAATGCAAAACACATAACCGCTACGGCGTGTAGCCCGATCCATTTAACGTCGACGGCGCTCACTGGGGGTGTGTACAGACTCCGGAGGGGCTCCTACAGCCCAAGCGCAATACTGTTGTGGCGTGCAGCCCGATCCTCATATCAACCACTGCGGCATGCAGCCCGATCCATCCTCAGTCCACATAAATCAGATAAGTCACAAAAATAGTTCATTTTCTAACTTCCAGTTTCCACTTCATAATTTATGAAAATACTTTAACTTTATTAAATTTGCAAAAGCCGGTGACTTAGCATATCAATAATGTGATTTCAATTCCCAGGACTGAGAACAGTGATTTAAACAAATATAGCTATCACATAAATATTGTCCTCTAAGGATACTACAGGTCGGCACAAGGCCCAAAACAAGGCTTACAGCCCACAAATATATCAAATACAATATATTTCCAACACTAGTAGCATATTATTTACATCCGGGATGGACCAAGTCTCAATCCCGAGTCACAATTAATCCCGCACCTGCCACGGTGTGCGAGCCACGCCCTACTAGCATCACAATGTGCTAAGCCGGGGTTTCGAACCCTCAGAGGCTACCATATACACAAACTACTCACCTCTAGCCGGTCGTAGACTCGTCCGCGATGCCTTTTTCTTTGAATTTAGCTCCCTCGTGCGTAGAATCTAGTCAAACCACAATAACTATATCAAATACGGATCAAAGAATCATAACCCATTTCAATTTACAAGAAATTCGCATAAATACACTAAGTTGATAAAACCCGACCCTGGGCCCACTACTCGAAAAATTCCGAAATTAGCACCAACGCGATCCTCGTCTCTCCACGAGTCCATGCATATAAAATTTATCAAAATCGGAGTTCAAATGGCCTCCCAAAACTCAAAATCCCGTTTTCAATATCTAGGCCACATTTCTTCAAAATTTCTACCCAATTTCATGAAGATTGATGTTAATTCTACCATAAAATTATGTTTTTGAGTCAAGAATCTTACCTCCGATGAATACCCGATGATTTCTCAGTGATTTCCTCGAGTTTTCTTCTCTCTAGGGCTCAAAATTGTGTTTTGGGTGAATGAACCCGCGACCCCTCTGTTCTGTGATTTAATTCACTGCCAGAGCAATTTGCTCTGCGCGTTCGCATGAGCCCTCACACGTTCGCGATGCTCGACTTCCAGTTACCCTTCGCGAACGCGACGCCAACAACGCGTTCGCGATGCTCAAACTCCCAGCCGCCCAGATTTCCTTCTACGCGTTCGCGATCACCAGTTACGCGAACGCGATAGTCCACTCCAACTGACCTACGCGAACGCGACCTCAGGAACGCGATCGCGAAGCATAAGGTTCCTGGTCTACGCGAACGCGATGAACCTGATCGCGAACGCGATGCTTGATCCGTCTGACCTTCGCGAACGCGACCCATGTCACGCGAACGCGAAGGTCTAAATGACTGGGCAGAAACCTGCAGTTTTCTGCAGATTTTTCCAAGTCCCATAGGCCCGGTTGATGGTCCGAAATCATCCCGAGGCCCCCGGGACCCCAACGAAAGCCACCAACATACTCCAAAACATGATACGGACTTGCTCCAATCACAAAAACACCATCCTAAACATCAAAATCACCATTTACACACGGATTCAAGCCTAATATTCTTCAAAACTTTCAAAACTAACATTCGATCCAAAACCCGATCAAACGATGTCCGAATGACCTGAAAATTTGCAGACGTATCCAAAATCACATAACGAAGCTACAGAAATTGTCGGAATTCCATTCCGGCCCCCGGATCAAAATATCACCTACCATCCGGTTTTCGCCAAAAATCAACCTTCGCCAATTCAAGCCTAAAACTACACCGGACCTCCGAATTCAATTCCAATTGCTCTCCTAAGTCATAAATGATCCCCCGAAACTAGTCGAATTATCAGAATCCGGTTCCGAGCACTGTAGCTCAATAGTCAACTCTTGGTTGACTTCCCATATTCAAGCTTCCTTCAAACATACGATTTGCTTCATTTCCAATCCAAATCACTCCTAACTCACCCGATATACTCTAATACTGATATAAAAGTATAAGATATGTAAATGCAAGGTAACGGGGTGGTAATTCCCATAACGACGGACCGGGTCGTTACATTCTCCCCAACTTAAACAAACACTCGTCCGCGAGCGGGTTAAGAAACATACCTGGAGCATCAAACAAGTGTGGATATCTGCTCCGCATTTCTTGCTCGGTCTCCCAAGTTGCCTCCTCCACGGGACGACCTCTCCACTGCACTTTCACTGAAGCTATGTCCTTAGATCTCAGCTTACGAACCTGTCGACCCAAAATGGCTACTGGTTCCACATCATAAGTCAAGTCTTCATCTAGCTGTATCGTGCTAAAGTCCAACACATGAGACGGGTCTCCGACATACTTTTGGAGCATGGATACATGGAACACCGGGTGAACTCCCGACAAACTGGGTGGCAAAGCAAGCATATAGGCTACCTCCCCAACTTTCCTAAGCACCTCAAAAGGTCCAATGAACCTAGGGCTCAACTTTCCTTTCTTTCCAAACCTCATAACGCCCTTCATAGGCGAAACCTTCAGCAACACCTTCTCACCTACTGAATAAGACATATCTCAGACATTCCGGTCTATATAACTTTTCTGACGCGACTGAGCTGTGCGAAGTCTCTCCTGAATCACCTTTACCTTGTCTAAGGCATCTTGGACTAACTCTGTCCCTAACAACCTAGCCTCGCCGGGCTCGAACCAACCGACTGGAGACCTACACCGCCTCCCATATAAAGCTTCATACGGTGCCATCTGAATGCTGGACTGATAGCTATTATTATAAACAAACTCCGCCAAAGGAAAATAATCAGCCCACGAACCACCGGAATCAATGACACAAGCACGCAACATGTTCTCCAATATATGAATAGTACGCTCAGACTGTCCATCCGTCTGTGGATGAAATGCTGTGCTCAGCTCTACCTGTGAACCCAACTCTCGCCGAAATGTCCTCCAGAACTGAGAAGTGAACTGGGTACCTCTGTCTGATATAATAGAAATGGGAACTCCATGCAATCTCACTATCTCACGGATGAATATCTCTGCCAACCGCTCTGAGGAATAAGTAGTACACACCGGGATGAAGTGAGCTGACTTGGTCAACCTATCCACCACCACCCAAACTGAATCAAACTTCCTCGCCGTCCAAGGGAGTCCACTAACAAAGTCCATAGTAATCCTTTCCCACTTCCACTCAGGAATATCAATACGCTGGAATAAACCACCAGGTCTCTGATGCTCATACTTGACCTGCTGACAGTTTAGACACCGAGCCACATGGCTCACAATATCTTTCTTCATCTTTCTCCACCAGTAATGCTGCTTCAAATCCTGATACATCTTCGCGGCTCCTGGATGAATAGAATACCTTGAGCTGTGGGCTTCCTCCAATATCAACTCACGAAGGCCATCAACATTGGGCACGCATATCCGGCCCCGCATCCGCAATACACCATCACTATCAATAGTGACATCTCTGGCATCATCATGCTGAACTCTGTCCTTAAGGACAAGTAAGTGTGGATCATCATACTAGCGCTCTTGAATACGATCATATAAAGAAGAACGAGCTACTACACAAGCCATCACCCGACTGGGCTCAGAAATATCCAGCCTTACCATCTGATTAGCTAACTACTGAACATCAACTGCTAGGGGTCTCTCCCCAACTGGAATATACGCCAAACTACCCATACTAATAGCCTTCCGGCTCAATGCATCAGCCACTACATTGGCTTTCCCGGGATGATACAAGATAGTAATATCATAGTCTTTAAGCAATTCAAGCCATCTCTGCTGCCTCAAATTTAGATCTTTCTGCTTAAACAAATGCTGAAGGCTGCGGTGGTCCGTATATACATCACAAGATACACCATATAGGTAATGCCTCCAAATCTTCAAGGCATGAACAATAGCAGCTAACTCCAAATCATGAACAGGGTAGTTCTTCTCGTGGGGCTTTAGCTGACGAGAAGCATATGCAATAACTCTACCCTCCTGCATTAGAAGACGAAGGGATTCTAAAAACTAATCATGCAAATAATTCTAATTTCAACTAATCAAAGAAACAAAATAATCATAGAAATCATGCTAATCAATCAAAAACAGAAAAACAAAGGGATAGGTGTAAGGCCCCGGAAAATTTCGCTAAGTAATATAGGATTCCGTGGTGCCACGTAGGCTAATTATTATATTTTATGTGCTATGAACATTATGGACATCAATTAAACTTGCTAAATATGAGTATGAGTCTTATGGTAAGTGATATGAGGTCCAAATGAAAGCCCAAGTGTAAGCCAAATAGGAAAATTTTCGAAATAGGCCAAAATTCCAAATGGATTCACACAAGGCTCCACTTTAAACGACCATAGATAATTATGTATAAGGTTTTATGTGGTAAATAGCATATCAAATGAAAGCCCTTTGAGTCTAGTTTCCAACGCTTCAAACCGTTCGTCATTTGGACATTCCTACACAACGTTATGATCCAATTACCAAAGGCTGGAAAATAAAATCCTGTGTCAATTTTGCGACCGCATAATGCATCGCATTTCTCACTTTGCGGTCGCATTCTTGTCGCAAACTGAACCCGAGATGCCGAGTTAATTCTTCTAATTTTTATAACCCGACCCCATTTCAATATATAGGCTTTGGGGTTCATTTTGGGGTCATTTCTTACTGATTTTAGAGAGAGGTGAGAGTATTTTAGAGAGAGAAGGAGGAACCCAACATCTAAATCATCCAAATCTTGCATCAATCTTCAAGAATCAAGAACCCAATAGCAAGTTCTTCATCTAAGAGGTAAGATTCTATACCCTAGGGTTTAATTTCGAGTTTGGTATATAAGATGAGTTATTGAGGTATGATTCTTGGGTTTATTAGTATTGTGTATACATGCATGTACAACTTAGGTTTATGGGAATATTGTTTAACTTAAATAACTAAAGATTGGGTTAGGGAATAAAGGAAGTCTTAAAAAGGGGATTCGAAATCAAGATGCTCAACTAGTGTTTGATAAATTATTCAAATGAGCTAGTTTCATGAATATCTTTCTAATATGTGTTTAATTTTGTTATGTTTCATAGTAGATTGGAATTGCTAGAGTTTTTGGAGTGTTGTAGTAACTTAAGGAAAGCTCAATCGAGGTATGTATGGCTAATTTTGATTCTTGTAAAATCGCCCATATGTGTGAAATTGTTTGGCATGTGTTAATTTGAGAAATTGTATGTGATTCTTTGATCTCATTGTTGGGTATTCAATTGATGATTGAACTACATGTGGTATGGTATGAAATATGAATTGAAAGATGACAAGGGAATTGGAATTGGTAAAGAACTGAGAACAATTGTTGTGGTGGCATATATGGTTTCTTGTTGAAAGAGATGAAACACTTGAATTGTGGTAAATTGTTCAACATACTTGTGTGTGTACTCTTGAATATGGTAACTTGGTTGTGATATCAGTTTGAAAAGTATTTAAGAATGTGAATCAAATTGTAAGTTGCTTATTTGAATTTGTTGTAATTGTGTGTAGTGCCTTATTTGCTGTTTGTGATTGTTGTGTTTGAAACTGTACGGTGGGATCGGGTTGCGCACCGCAACATGAAGTAATAAGGTGTGGGTTGGGGTGATAAGGGTGGCCGAGGTAATAAGGGTGGTCAGGGGTAATAAGGATGGAAAGCGATCGAAATCGCTATTGAAATATGATATAAAATCATTGATGTGAAATTGTGAAAGGAGACAGCAGGAGAGTTTGCAACCTGTGGGGCACGGATTGCCCCTTTGTTTGACTACTTGTGTTTTACGTTATTGATTTGTGGTTGTTCTACTTGTTGATCTTAAACGTGTTTTGTGTTGAGAATTATCTGAAATGAGGAAAAATGTGGAAAACATGGTTGGCCGGCTTAATTGATTCTTGATGTAATTCATTGGCTGTATTATCATCGTGATTTCTTGTTAATGGCTTGAGTTTACTTGGGACAAAGTTTGTCCATACATACCAGTACAATTCCAGTGTACCGACGTCCCTTTTGCCGGGGACGCTACATTCGTATTATGATTGTAGGTGAATCAATAGCAGGTACTTCAGCTCATCGGCAGTAGCATCCTTCATTATGCCCGTTTTGGTTTGCCCCTTTCCTTTCTGTGACGACCCAAAGGGTCATCACTTATTTAATTAATCATTTCGAGCTTCTGAGGCCTTGAAAACCTCATTCTATATTGCCTCGATTTACGTGCACGATCCGAGCTTGTAGCCGGAAAGATTTTGTGATAGAAAATATGAATTCTATGAGAAATTTGGATAAAAATGATATTAATATTGATATGGTTGACTTCGGTCAACATTTTTGGTAAACGGATCCGGACCCGAGATTGGATGGTCCCGAGAGGTCCGTAGGAAAATATGGGACTTGGACATGCGTCCGAAGTCGAATTCTGAGGCCTAGAGCCCAAGTTATGAATTTTTATGTGAAATTGTTTTTGATGCAATTATTAAAGGAAATAAATTAATTGACCTTGGTATCGGGCTCGTATTTTGGTTCCGACGCCCGGTACAAGTCTTAAATATTATATATGTGATTTCCGTGAAGTTTGGTGACATTTGGATGTCGTTTGAGAGGTTTTGGACCTTGAGTCCCAAGTTTGAAAGTTTTGAAAACTAAAGGTATGAAAATCATGCATTTGAGGCTTGATTTGATGAAAACGAGGTGATATTGGCGATGTGATCGCACGAACAAGTTCATAATGTGTTTTTGAGGTTGTGTACATGTTTGGTTTGGAGCCCGGGGGCTCGGGTAAAGTTTTAATAGGCCGTTGGATGAAACTCTGAATTTTTGAACTGCTGGATTTTCACCCAGCTGTTGGCTTCGCAATTGCGAAGTTTTCTCGCAATTGCGAAGGGGGACAGGCTCGCAAATGCGAACATTCATCGCAAATGCGAAGCCCCTTTGGCCCAGCCTTGTTCGCAAATGCGAACAATTGTTCGCATTTGCGAAGGTCCCCAGAGCCAGCCTATGTTCGCAAATGCGAACAAAAGTTCGCAAATGCGAACATTCCCCAACATGACTGCCTTGGTTCGCAAATGCGAACCATTGTTCGCAAATGCGAACACTGCCTTATACAACATGTGTTCGCAAATGCGAACATTAGTTCGCAAATGCGAACTGTTCGCAAATGCGAACAAATGTTCGCAAATGCGAACTTCCCACCCTTAGCTTATTTTTCAAACTCCGGAAATTGGTCGGGGTTCGCAATTGCGAACCCATGTTCGCAAATGCGAACACAGAGACCTGAAAAACACGAATTTCAGTCATTTCTTCACATTTTACAAAAACCAAAACACCCATTTACGATTCTTCAAGGATTTCTTCTTCATCAAAACGATTGTAAGTCACTTTTTACTTAATTCTTCCAATTCCTAACATCATTAAACATGTTTTTCATAAGAAATCAAAGATTTTCATGGTAAAATTCTTGTTTTTGTTAGAAAATAGGGTTTTTCATAAATTGGGAATTGGACCTCGAATTGAGGTCCGATTTTGAAACAAATTATATATATGAACTCGTAGGGGAATGGGTAACCGGATTTTGGTCCTAACCCCGAATTCCGACCATGTGGGCCCGGGGTTGAAATTCACTATTCATGGCAGAATGTTGTAAAAGTTGTATTTGGTATTAAGAATTGGTTTGTTGAGTAGAATTGATGATATTAAATCAACTGTGTATAGATACGGTTGGATTGGAGCCAAATTGAAAGAAAAGACATTTCCACGGAGTGAATTGTTCGTAAGCATTCGAGGTAAGTGTTTGTTCTATCCTAGCTTGAGGGAATAGGATTATGTGTTATGTGTTATGTGATCGAGTGCGGTGTATGGGCTGTGGTGACGAGCATCCATACACTCTGGCGTCTAGTATGACCGTGAGTCATTGGAAAATGATATTTTGAGATATATTACAGGTGAATTGTTATTGTTCTCCCTTGGTGGGACTTGTTGTGAAGATAATTATTGATTGCCCTTGATGGGACGATTTATGAATTGCTGTTTCTTTCTCTGCCCTTAACTGTGATTGTTATTTGGGTGAGGAAGAGTGATAAGGCACGAAGGGTGATGCCTTGCCATGTTTATTTATTTATGCACGAAGGTTAATTCCGTGCCATGTTTATTTATTGATTACGCACGAAGGATCATGCCGTGCCCTGTTATTGAACCATGTACGAAGGATCATGCCGTACTATGGATGTGAGGATGAGAGTAAAAGCACAAAGGGTGATGCCGTGTACTTTATTTGTTTGTTTGGTGAGGATGAGAGTAAAAGCACGAAGGGTGATGCCATGTACTTTATTTGTTTATTTGGTGAGGATGAGAGTAAAAGCACGAAGGGTGATGCCGTGCAATTACTTGCTATTTTTTTTGAAGTGATATTATTCGTGTTTACATTATACTTTGTTTTCTTTGTGAAATTATTAACTGTGGTTAGTTGTTAGATTCTTTAAGATACTCCTTATTGTGTTATTACTTGATTATTTCTTGTTATTTTGTGGTACACATATATATATTGAATTGCACAGGTTTATGTGAGTGTCCGGTCCTAGGCTTGTCACTACTTCGCCGGGATAGGCCAGGCACTTACCAGCACATGGGGTCGGTTGTGCTGATACTACACTTCTGTGCGTTTTTGCACAGGTCCAGGTTACGATCAGGAGCAGCAGCAGCAGTAAATAGATTGCGTGGGAGTTGACCATATTTGAGACCGAGGTAGCTTGCAGACGTCCGCAGGCCCGGCGTCTCTTTCTTTATTTATGTTATTAGCTGTAGTCTCTTTGTTCCGAGACAAACAGAATTATGTTATATTTCTTTCAGACTTTTATGTGTAGTATTCCATAGTAGTTCGTGAGTTGGTGACTCCAAGTCTTGGGTAGAGGATTTCAGTATGATTTTTACCTTGTGATTTATTATTTCCATTTCGATAAAGTATTCCGCATTTATTTAATTAAAATTGTGTTAAAAATAGGATAGTATGAATACAGTGGCTTGCCTAGCTACCACGAGTAGGCGCCATCACAATCCCGATATTGGGGGAAAATCCGGGTCGTGACAAGTTGGTATCGAGCTCTAGGTTACATAGGTCTCACCACTCACGAACAAGCTTAGTAGAGTTTGAGAGGTAGGTACGGAGACGTCCGTACTTGTCCTCCAGAGTCTATTGAGTTAGGAAAGAGTCTCTCATTTGTTCTTTCTTGTCGTGCGACTTGTTCCTCAAATACCGATTGAATTTCTATTCTGTCCTTTCGCAGATGGTAAGGACACGCGCTTCTTCGTCCGCTGACCAGCAGCCCGAGCCCCAAGCAACTCCCGTGAGGGGCAGGGGCCGAGGCCGTATCAGAGGCCGTGGTAGGGGCAGAAGTCAGCCCCCGGCAGCTACTCCAGAGGTGGAGCCTCATATTTGAGATTGGCGAGGAGGTTCCAGTCCCAGCAGCTCCAGTGGGCCCAGCTCAGGTCCCAGGAGAGGCTTTATTTATCCCGGATCTTCGGGAGGCTTTGGTCAGGATAGCGGGATTTATGGACAGCATTGCTAGAGCAGGCTTATTATCAGTTACACCAGCCGCTTCTCAGGCTGGAGGAGGGGCCCAAACTCCTATTGCTCGTACTTCGGAGCCAGTAGCTCCTCAGCCTCAGGCACCAGTGGTTCAGCCAGCTGTGGCCACTCAGTCAGGTACTAGAGCTCAGGCCGGAGATGGAGCGGCCATGACTTCTGATTCCTTATGGAGACTTGATCAGTTCTCCAAGCTATTTACCACTACATTCAGTGGAGCCGCATCAGAGGATCCTCAGGACTTTTTATTCAGTTGCCATGAGATTCTCAAGACTATGGGGATCGTGGAGACAAACGGAGTTGACTTTTGTACCTTCAGACTTGCAGGATCCGCCAAGACTTGGTGGAGAGATTATTGCTTGACTCGACCAGCAGGGTCCCCAGCTTTATCATGGGACCAGTTTGCGGAACTATTTATGGAGAAGTTTCTCCCTGCTACTCAGCGGGATTTACTTCGGAGGCAGTTTGAGCGCCTCCATCAGGGCACTATGACGGTTACACAGTATGAGACAAGATTTATCGACTTGGCTCGTCATGCAGTGGTGATACTTCCCACGGAGCGAGAGAGGGTCCGCAGATTTATAGATGGGCTTAATCAGCCGATTAGACTCCAGATGGCTATGGGCGTGGGGAGTGACATATCATTTCAGGAGGCAGCCAATGCAGCACGCAGAGTTGAGATGGCTCTTGCTAGGGGAGGCGGTTATTCTTCAGATAAGAGGCCTTGTCATTCGGGTAGATTTGGTGGTCCTTCCTCTGGTGGCAGAGAATCTTTTGATAGAGGCCAGTCTTCCAGGCCTTTTCATTCCGCCCTTCAGGCTTCTCAGGGTGGACCAGGTGATCGCAGTTCTCGTGGGCATCATTCAGACCAGTCTCCTATTAATGCTCAGCCTCTTCAGAGTGTTCGTGGAGGCCATTCAGGTCGTCAGGGCCAGCAGCCCTATCAGTCTAAGAGTTGCTACGGTTGTGGTGACCCGGGTCATTTTATCAGGAATTGCCCTCTAGCAGCGGGCAACTCTCAGCAGCGAGGTCCTCGTCCTATGATTCAGGCCCCAGCTGACCCTCAGCCTGCCCAGCCAGCCAGAGGTGGGGGTAGAGATTATAGAGGTGGAGGTCGAGACCGTAGAGGTGGAGACCGTCTAGCCAGAGGTAGAGGTCAGCCAGTTGATGGTCGTCCTAGAGACGCAGCTCAGAGGGGAGGTGCAGATCCCCGATTCTATGCTTTACCAGCCAGGCCAGAGGCAGAGGCGTCGGATGCCGTGATTACATGTACTATTCTTGTGTGTGGCAGAGGTGCTTCAGTATTATTTGACCCCTGGATCTACATATTCCTATGTGTCTTCCTACTTCGCACCGTATTTGGCCGTGCCCAGCTATGCTCTGGATATTCCAGTTTATGTGGCTACACCAGTGGGCGACTCCATTGTAGTCGATCGGGTGCATCGTTCGTGCGTAGTTATATTTGGGGGTCTTGAGACCCGTGTTGATCTGTTGCTCTTGGATATGGTAGATTTTGATGTCATATTGGGGATGGACTGGTTGTCCCCATACCATGCTATTCTTGATTGTCATGCTAAGACCGTCACCTTAGCCTTGCCAGAATCACCCCGATTAGAGTGGAAGGGTACCTCAAGCCACTCCGTTCGCACCGTTATTTCCTATGTTAAGGCTCGACGTATGGTCGAGAAGGGGTGTCTAGCTTATCTGGCTTATGTTCGTGATTCCAGCACAGAAGTTCCTTCCATTGATTCAGTCCCTATTGCACGGGAGTTTTCTGAGGTTTTTCCTTCGGACCTGTCGGGCATGCCACCCGATAGGGATATTGATTTCTGTATTGATCTTGGCACCGGGCACTCAGCCCATCTCTATTCCACCCTATCGTATGGCCCCGCCGGAACTAAAAGAGTTGAAAGATCGGTTGCAGGACCTTCTTGAGAAGGGCTTTATCAGGCCCAGTGTTTCCCCCTGGGGAGCACCTGTATTATTTGTAAAGAAGAAGGATGGCTCGATGCGGATGTGTATTGATTACCGGCAGCTAAACAAGGTGACTATCAAAAATAAATATCCACTGCCGAGGATTGATGATTTGTTTGACCAGCTCCAGGGGAGCGAGGGTATTCTCTAAGATAGACTTGAGGTCAGGCTACCATCAGCTGAAGATCAGGGCGGCCGACATTCCTAAGACAACCTTTCGCTCTAGATATGGGCACTATGAGTTCTTGGTCATGTCCTTCGGGTTGACCAACGCCCCAGCAGCATTTATGGAGTTGATGAATCGGGTATTCAGGCCTTACTTAGATCTGTTCGTGATAGTATTCATAGATGACATCCCGGTATACTCCCGCAGCCAGGAAGAGCACGAGCAGCACCTCAGAGTGGTTCTTCAGACTCTGAAAGATAATCACCTATATGCCAAATTTTCTATATGTGAGTTCTGGCTGAGTTCGGTAGCATTTCTGGGTCACATTGTATCAGTGGAAGGTATTCAGGTAGACCCAAAGAAGATTGAGGCAGTCCAGAATTGGCCCCGACCAGCTTCAGTGACCGAGATCCGGAGTTTCTTGGGATTAGCATGTTACTACCGTCGTTTTGTAGAGGGGTTTTCTTCTATTGCAGCCCCGATGACCAGGTTGACCCAGAAGGGTGTCCAGTTTCAGTGGTCCGAGGAGTGTGAGGCGAGCTTTCAGAAGCTCAAGACAGCCTTGACCACCGCACCAGTGTTGATACTACCTACAGGTACAGGGCCTTATATAGTTTATTGTGACGCATCTCGTACAGGGCTTGGAGCGGTATTGATGCAGGATGGTAAGGTTATCTCTTATGCTTCGAGACAGTTAAAGATACATGAGAAGAATTATCCAGTTCATGATCTTGAGTTAGCAGCAGTGGTTCATGCCTTAAAGATCTGGAGGCATTATCTATATGGTGTGACATGTGAGGTGTACACTGATCACAAAAGCCTACAGTACTTGTTCAAACAGAAGGAGTTGAATCTACGACAGCGGAGATGGTTAGAGTTGCTAAAAGACTATGATGTTACTATATTATATCACCCGGGTAAGGCCAATGTGGTGGCCGATGCATTGAGTAGAAAGTATGCCAGCATGGGTAGTCTTGCATATATTCCGGTCAATCAGAGACCATTAGCTTTAGATGTCCAGGCCTTAGCCAACCGGTTCGTGAGACTAGACATTTCTGAGCCTAGCAGAGTGTTAGCCTGCACGGTCGCTCGTTCTTCCTTATTAGGGCGTATCCGTGAGAGGCAATTTGATGATCCTCATTTACGTGAGTTGAGAGATACAGTACAGCGGGGAGGTGCCACACAGGTAAACCTAGATGATGATGGGGTATTGAAATTGCAGGGTCGAGTTTGTGTGCCCAATGTCGAAGGGATTCGAGAGTTGATCTTAGCAGAGGCCCACAGCTCACGGTATTCTATTCACCCAGGCGCCGCGAAGATGTACCAAGACTTACGGCAACACTATTGGTGGCGCAGAATGAAGAAAGATATCGTTGCGTATGTCGCTCGGTGTCTAAATTGTCGGCAGGTGAAATATGAGCACCAGAGACCTGGTGGTGTGTTCCAGAGGATTGAAATTCCCGAGTGGAAATGGGGGCGGATCACTATGGACTTCGTTACTGGACTTCCTTTGACACGGAGAAAATTTGATGCTATTTGGGTCATTGTTGATAGACTGACCAAATCAGCACACTTTATTCCAGTATCTGTCTCCTACTCGTCGGAGAGGTTAGCGGAGGTTTACATTAGGGAGATTGTTCGTCTCCATGGGGTGCCAGTATCTATTATCTCTGATCGGGGTACGCAGTTTACCTCGCGGTTCTTGAGAGCGGTCCAGCAGGAGTTAGGTACTCAGGTTCAGTTGAGTACAGCATTTCATCCTCAGACGGATGGCCAGTCCGAGAGGACTATTCAGATTCTTGAGGACATGCTTCGAGCCTGTGTTATTGATTTCGGAGGCTCGTGGGATCGGTTTCTACCATTAGCAGAGTTCGCCTACAATAACAGCTACCAATCTAGCATCCAGATGGCTCCGTATGAGTTGTTGTATGGTAGGCGATGTCGATCACCAGTTGGATGGTTTGAACCGGGAGAGGCTCGGTTGTTGGGTACAGACTTAGTTCGGGAGGCCTTAGATAAGGTCAAGACTATTCAGGAGAGATTGCGTTCAGCTCAGTCTAGGCAAAAGACTTATGCGGATCGCAAGGTGCGAGATGTAGATTTCATGGTTGGTGAACGAGTATTGCTTCGGGTGTCGCCTATGAAGGGCGTGATGAGGTTCGGAAAGAAGGGCAAGCTCAGCCCTAGGTATATTGGTCCATTTGAGATTCTAGACAGAGTGGGAGGGGTGGCTTACGGATTAGCTTTGCCGCCTAGCTTATCAGCCGTGCATCCAGTTTTTCATGTATCTATGCTTCGGAGATACCACGGTGATCCCACACATGTGTTAGACTACAGTACTGTCCAATTGGACAATGATCTATCTTATGAGGAGGAGCCGGTAGCCATTCTAGACCGGCAGGTTCGACAGCTGAGGTCGAAGAGTTATCCTTCTGTGCGTGTTCAGTGGAGAGGTCAGCCTCCTGAGGCATCGACCTGGGAGTCCGAGTCCGATATGCGGAGCCGCTACCCACACTTGTTTCCTGACTCAGGTACTTCTTTATTTTGTCCGTTCGAGGACGAACGGTTGTTTTAGAGGTGGAGATTGTGACGATCCAAAGGGTCTTCACTTATTTAATTAATCATTTCGAGCTTCTGAGGCCTTGAAAACCTCATTCTATGTTGCCTCGATTTACGTGCACGATCCGAGCATGTAGCCGGAAAGATTTTGTGATAGAAAATATGAATTCTATGAGAAATTTGGATAAAAATGATATTAATATTGATATGGTTGACTTTGGTCAACATTTTTGGTAAACGGATCCGGACCCGAGATTGGATGGTCCCGAGAGGTCCGTAGGAAAATATGGGACTTGGACATGCGTCCGGAGTCGAATTCCTGAGGCATAGAGCCCAAGTTATGAATTTTTATGTGAAATTGTTTTTAATGCAATTATTAAAGGAAATAAATTAATTGACCTTGGTATCGGGCTCGTATTTTGGTTCCGACGCCCGGTACAAGTCTTAAATATTATATATGTGATTTCTGTGAAGTTTGGTGACATTTGGATGTCGTTTGAGAGGTTTTGGACCTTGAGTCCCAAGTTTGAAAGTTTTGAAAACTAAAGGTATGAAAATCATGCATTTGAGGCTTGATTTGATGAAAACGAGGTGATATTGGCGATGTGATCGCACGAACAAGTTCATAATGTGTTTTTGAGGTTGTGTACATGTTTGGTTTGGAGCCCGGGGGCTCGGGTAAAGATTTGATAGGCCGTTGGATGAAATTCTGAATTTTTGAACTGCTGGTTTTTCACCCAGCTGTTGGCTTCGCAATTGCAAAGTTTTCTCGCAATTGCGAAGGGGGACAAGCTCGCAAATGCGAACATTCATCGCAAATGCGAAGCCCCCTTTGGCCCAGCCTTGTTCGCAAATGCGAACAATTGTTCGCATTTGCGAAGGTCCCCGGTGCCAGCCTATGTTCGCAAATGCGAACAAAAGTTCGCAAATGCGAACATTTCCCATTATGCCTTGGTTCGCAAATGCGAACCATTGTTCGCAAATGCGAACACTGCCTATACAGCATGTGTTCGCAAATGCGAACATTAGTTCGCAAATGCGAAGTATTCGCAAATGCGAACAAATGTTCGCAAATGCGAACTTCCCACCCTTAGCTTATTTTTCAAACTCCAGAAATTGGTCGGGGTTCGCAATTGCGAACCCATGTTCGCAAATGCGAACACAGAGACCTGAAAAACACGAATTTCAGTCATTTCTTCACATTTTACAAAAACCAAAACACCCATTTACGATTCTTCAAGGATTTCTTCTTCATCAAAACGATTGTAAGTCACTTTTTACTTAATTCTTTCAATTCCTAACATCATTAAACATGTTTTTCATAAGAAATCAAAGATTTTCATGGTAAAATTCTTGTTTTTGTTAGAAAATAGGGTTTTTCATAAATTGGGGAATTGGACCTCAAATTGAGGTCCGATTTTGAAACAAATTATATATATGAACTCGTAGGGGAATGGGTAACCGGATTTTGGTCCTAACCCCGAATTCCGACCATGTGGGCCCGGGGTTGAAATTCACTATTCATGGCAGAATGTTGTAAAAGTTGTATTTGGTATTAAGAATTGGTTTGTTGAGTAGAATTGATGATATTAAATCAACTGTGTATAGATACGGTTGGATTGGAGCCAAATTGAAAGAAAAGACATTTCCACGGAGTGAATTGTTCGTAAGCATTCGAGGTAAGTGTTTGTTCTATCCTAGCTTGAGGGAATAGGATTATGTGTTATGTGTTATGTGATCGAGTGCGGTGTATGGGCCTGTGGTGACGAGCATCCATACACCGGCGTCTAGTATGACCGTGAGTCGTTGGAAAATGATATTTTGAGATATATTACAGGTGAATTGTTATTGTTCTCCCTTGTTGGGACTTGTTGTGAAGATAATTATTGATTGCCCTTGATGGGACGATTTATGAATTGTGCTGTTTCTTTCTCTGCCCTTAACTGTGATTGTTATTTGGGTGAGGAAGAGTGATAATGCACGAACGGTGATGCCGTGCCATGTTTATTTATTTATGCACGAAGGTTAATGCCGTGCCATGTTTATTTATTGATTATGCACGAAGGATCATGCCGTGCCCTGTTATTGAACCATGTACGAAGGATCATGCCATACTATGGATGTGAGGATGAGAGTAAAAGCACGAAGGGTGATGCCGTGTACTTTATTTGTTTGTTTGGTGAGGATGAGAGTAAAAGCACGAAGGGTGATGCCGTGTACTTTATTTGTTTATTTGGTGAGGATGAGAGTAAAAGCACGAAGGGTGATGCCGTGCAATTACTTGCTATTTTTTTTGAAGTGATATTATTCGTGTTTACATTATACTTTGTTTTCTTTGTGAAATTATTAACTGTGGTTAGTTGTTAGATTCTTTAAGATACTCCTTATTGTGTTATTACTTGATTATTTCTTGTTATTTTGTGGTACACATATATATATTGAATTGCACAGGTTTATGTGAGTGTCCGGTCCTAGGCTTGTCACTACTTCGCCGGGATAGGCCAGGCACTTACCAGCACATGGGGTCGGTTGTGCTGATACTACACTTCTGTGCGTTTTTGCACAGGTCCAGGTTACGATCAGGAGCAGCAGCAGCAGTAAATAGATTGCGTGGGAGTTGACCATATTTGAGACCGAGGTAGCTTGCAGACGTCCGCAGGCCCGGCGTCTCTTTCTTTATTTATGTTATTAGCTGTAGTCTCTTTGTTCCGAGACAAACAGAATTATGTTATATTTCTTTCAGACTTTTATGTGTAGTATTCCATAGTAGTTCGTGAGTTGGTGACTCCAAGTCTTGGGTAGAGGATTTCAGTATGATTTTTACCTTGTGATTTATTATTTCCATTTCGATAAAGTATTCCGCATTTATTTAATTAAAATTGTGTTAAAAATAGGATAGTATGAATACAGTGGCTTGCCTAGCTACCACGAGTAGGCGCCATCACAATCCCGATATTGGGGGAAAATCCGGGTCGTGACACTTTCAGGGCCCTACGTGGCTCATGCCACTCTTGTTTAGACTTTATTTTGATTTGTGTAAGGCATAGTCGGAGCCTTGTTACCGGCAAATATTGTATCCTCCTTTGTAATCCTAGAGGCTCCGTAGACAGTATAAACTGTGGGACTATGGCCTATGTATGTATATGTATATGTCGGGCGTTGTAAATTGTAACTTGTTAGTAATGTTAATAATGTGGTTATGTTTGTACAATGTGAATTCAGTTATAATTGGTAAGATCTTTGGCTTATGAGTAATAAACAACATAGGGGTATCGCGTGGGACAGAAAGGCACCCAGGTCCGCTTGACTCGGGCTACCTAGTCAGGCGCCGGTCATGTCCCTCGATTTGGGGCGTGACAAACTTGGTATCAGAGCCTAAGGTTTTAAAGTGTCCTAGGATGTCTCGGAGCCGTGTCTAGTAGTGCCCTTCTTATCGGTGTGTTGTCGACCACATGATATAAGTTGGGGGCTGCACGGGCATTTAGGAATTTACCCATTTCTTTGATATTCTAGATCGTGCGATATGGCTCAAGATATGGAGCTAATTTCCTCTCTAAGTATTACCCTCAATATTGGTAATTTTGATACCATAATATGTGAATTTGAAGCATGTAAGGTGAGATTTATCTCACCATTGAGTCCAAGTGGATCACCCAAGGACTTGTTAGAAGAACGTGTTGAGCCATGGAGTGATTGGTAGAACATGTTGTTTAGGAGAGTACCCTTGTTCCCACTAATATCACTGTACCACTAGATCATGTAGTATATCACCAATATGTATGGCTAAAGCCCTGTCTCTTAGAAATTAAGCTTCCATGGTGTCCGCGTAAATGTTATAGGTTCAAAATATAATTGATGCAGTATTCATTTTGTTATGTTAAGCGAATTATTGCTGTGAAAATATATGTAGGAGGCACTTCTTCATTTGTTTAATATATTATTCTTAGTAGATGAGGACATGTATAGAATGTGAACTATGTGCTAAAATGACTAGACTTCAAGTCAAGTTTAAATAGATATTTTGATGCCAAATTTTGTGAGAAAACTTGTTATGGTTGATTCTTCCAAATTGTTCTTATGTGTACCAAAAGAATTTGATTGATTGTGACTAGTTGATGGTAATATACAAAGATATTTGGAAGCAAAGAAAGTGAATGTGTAAATGTGATAAGATTGAACTTTGGATTCTTGTTGTGATTGATACTTTACATGAATTGGTGTTGTGACCCGATGTTTGTGAAAGATGCATTCCAATATGATCAATGTGCTATTATTGACAACATAAAATGGGTGCAAGGGGTATGAATCATGCATTGAAATGTGAAGGCCTTAAATTGAAATTGAAGCAGCATATATTAAATAAAACTGTGTGAAGTCCTCTGTGCATCGAGATGTTGAAATAAGTCAAATGCTTTTGAGAAACAAAATGTAGACAATGTGTCGAGAACTCGAAATGAAATTGTACCTGGTGATACTTGTGACATGATGGAATATGAAACAGATTATAATGTTGATGTGAAATATGCGAAAATAATGTGAAATGCGAGGAAGAAGAGATTGTGTTATGAAATGTGGCCTAGTGCCAAGTCTGATGTGATAATTACGGCCCTAAGAGTCGATGGACAAATATACGTGAAAATGGCATGATTCTTTTATTTAATAATGTGGTGATCATTTAAAGTGTTTGATTCGTAATTGTGATTTCCTTATTATTGTATGAAGCACATAGGTGTATAATCTGATATGTGAACCCTACGGAAAGGCTATGATATGCATCCTATAGGTATGGAACTTATGTGAAAACTATGTGATCCATTTTATTTGGTAATGTGGTGATTGTTTAAAGCTTTTGTTAAACCCTTATAATTTCCTTGTCCTTGCATAGATATGTTCTTAAAAAGAATCTAAATTACAAAACAGTTCATGCACATGCACCTGCTCTTTGAATGAGACGTATTATTTTCAAAGTCTCCGGAACACAGTACTAGTATTTACAACCTCCTATGGAATTGAGCTCTATAATTATGTTCCAGAATTGAGTTATAGAACTTGATACTTCCCACTTGTTTTTCCTAAATTCTCAACAAAGGACTATTCCTGATGAATTTCTTACAGAAACTTTTTATTTAAATGGACAACATCTGCTCACTCGTGCCTACACATGCACCATCATAAAGTTTGTACATGTGGTGTCAAGTTCCATGCAAAGTATCCAAGATTTGTGATCCTTCTCGAGTCACTCTTTTACTTAGTTGTGTGTGTCTTATATGGCTTGATCAACCAATCTACCCTCTTACGAGTAACATCATGAAACCTTTTCACTGTCTAGTAACATATATGCATATCTCAGTGGCTATCATATGAGTGCATATCAATTGAAATGGTCACCGTGTGCATAAGTTCTCTCTAAAAAAAATTGAGATCCTCACATCCCCATCATAGATATCTTGTGTCGCCATGGTTTTCGTGCGCACTTGGGAGATCTCGTAGTAAGTAGCTCACTCTGTCCAAGTATTGTGGTTGCTCCTGGCATGGTCATATATTGCAGTGAGGAGTTAATATAGTAGAAGTGTGTCTAGCTTATAACCAATGATTATTTTCTCATTATGTCTCCACAATGTTTTAATCGTATTCCTTATTTAGTGAATTCATTGTGCTAGTTCCCTACACTTGTACGACAACCATAAGAGAACATTCCCTTCACTGTATCACTATGACACATCCTTTTTTTCAAGTCAAAACCTATGGAGATCTCATCATGAACATCAGCAAACCTTCAGTGATTATTGTGCACTGTCTCATTGAGTTTGGTTTTCTTCACACCCTCAACTTCTAGAATCATGAAGTATGTCGTTGTCATGTGTGGAGAGTTTTACTACTCTTGGTATATCACCTTCTTGGCTAGATATGAGTGTTATTTGCCTTCTCCCTGGAGCGTCGTGTTAACTATTAGAACCATCTAACCAATTCATGATTTTGTCCCAATATCAAGATTTCCTAGCTATTGAGTTTCACTCATGAAAGGTTGAGATTAGATGACTTCGGATTTTTGTACATATCATGAACATGTTGATTTGAATGACAAATGATCGTAATTTTTAGTTCCCTCATATATGATCAATTACCAAGAAGTGTTAAGTTGTCTAGAATATGGTAATCTCATAAGCGTCCAATTATTTTCATCCTTATAGGCTTGTGGCATAGATTCTGTGCGTCAAGTAATGTTAAGAGTGTAATTCAACTTCGTGTTATTTTGAATCCCATATCACATTCAAGGTGCTAGAGTATTCTTATTCGAGGTCGATGGATTTTCCCTACACTCTAGAAAATGAGTGGTTCACGTACTTGAGTATTCCTCCTTAATGATTCCTATTTCCACGTACTACTTACTCCTATTCCTCATTTATGTATTAATTGAGGTAGTCACAATGACTAACCATGTCAGTATTGTTAGTAGTAACATTTTGTGTCTCTTAGTATACGACCCCATATAGTACTCTACCTAGTGCATTAATGGATTCTTGAAGAACTCCAGCCTGATCTTGACCTCTGTTGTTCTTCGTTGTATTAGATCCATTGGGTATTGTAAGTTCAGACAAGTCAAATATAAAGCTTCATAGTGTGATCACATATATATTGGATAGATAAAGTTATGGTCAGTTTATGGTATCACATCTTAGGGTAACTATTAAGGGTTATCAAGGGTTTAGTGTGAGTGTACCCCTAAAAATGTTATGTGAGTTGATAATAAAAAGTAACATGACTGTATTACACATTAGGTTGCAATAGGTGTATGATATTCCCCGTAACTGTTCCTCATGTACTTTGTGTTTCCATATGCTTATGTCTAAGAAGATAGTGATAAAAAAATGTGGGTACAAATTGACTCGATTGCACTATATGATCATGATGCACTACTAGCAAGACTCGTGATGTCTTGATTTCATATGGACTGTTGATTGAAAGGAAATTATATTCTTGTTGATGAACACCTTTGCGATTACATTAATGGCTGGTAAGGACTATTATGAACACATGATTGTTTGTTTACTATGAACTGACATCCTTGATGGTATGATGCCAAGTTATGGAATTGTGGGTTATTGTTGTTATCATGAATTGCAATATCCAGTGGAGTGTAAATTGTACAGTGGAAGTTATCAAAAGGTAAAGTCAATGGATAGTTATCTAATGCAAGATGTTTATATGTCATCCTTGTTATGTATGTTTGGGAGTTGATATTATTTTTGAGAAGGTGTTATGACAATGTTTGTAAGTCTATAATGTCGTGTGGAAGGATAAATGAGTCTTGGAAGGAAAGTACTTTCGTTTGATTGAATACCAGTTAGTTTTGACTTGGAATGTACCATATAGGTATTTTGATGTAAAACCGTGCAGTCCATGTTCTGGTATCCATATGTTAATGTAGTTCTTGTAATACTGGGATTAGGATTGTGGATATATACATTGTGGTGCTATGTACAGTTGTGGATGTGTGGATAAGAAGATTTTAGTGATTCTCTGGCAGGTGGATAGGCCTAGTTACAAAGGAAACTCTGCCAAAATTGTTGAAAAATGTATGAGTTAGTGAAAATTTTGAGACTGAAGGTAGGTTAGAAAAGAGATGTATGATGTTAAAGTGTTTGGGAAGACTATACTCCTCATTCGAGGACGAATGATCCTAAGGGGGGAGAATGTAAGGCCCCAGAAAATTTCGCTAAGTAATATAGGATTCTGTGGTACCACGTAGGCTAATTATTATATTTTATGTGCTATGAACATTATGGACATCAATTAGACTTGCTACATATGAGTATGAGTCTTATGGTAAGTGATATGAGGTCCAAATGAAAGCCCAAGTGTAAGCCAAATAGGAAAATTTTCGAAATAGGCCAAAATTCAAAATGGATTCACACAAGGCTCCACTTTAAACAACCATAGATAATTATGTATAAGGTTTTATGTGGTGAATATCATATCAAATGAAAGTCCTTTGAGTCTAGTTTCCAACGCTTCAAACCGTTCGTCATTTGGACATTCCTACACAAAGTTATGACCAAATTACCAAAGGTTGGAAAATAAAATCCTGTGTCAATTCTGCGACAGCATAATGCATCGCATTTCTCACTTTGCGGTCGCATTCTTGTCGCAAACTGAACCCGAGAAGCCCAGTTAATTCTTCTAATTTTTATAACCCGACCCCATTTCAATATATAGGCTTTGGGGTTCATTTTGGGGTCATTTCTTACTGATTTTAGAGAGAGGTGAGAGTATTTTAGAGAGAGAAGGAGGAACCCAACATCTAAATCATCCAAATCTTGCATCAATCTTCAAGAATCAAGAACCCAATAGCAAGTTCTTCATCTAAGAGGTAAGATTCTATACCCTAGGGTTTAATTTCGAGTTTGGTGTATAAGATGAGTTATTGAGGTATGATTCTTGGGTTTATTAGTATTGTGTATACATGCATGTACAACTTAGGTTTATGGGAAGATTGTTTAACTTAAATAACTAAAGATTGGGTTAGGGAATGAAGGAAGTCTTAAAAAGGGGACTCGAAATCAAGATGCGCAACTAGTGTTTGATAAATTGTTCAAATGAGCTAGTTTCATGAATATCTTTCTAATATGTGTTTAATTTTGTTATGTTTCATAGTAGATTGGAATTGCTAGAGTTTTTGGAGTGTTTTAGTAACTTAAGGAAAGCTCAATCGAGGTATGTATGGCTAATTTTGATTCTTGTAAAATCGCCCATATGTGTGAAATTGTTTGGGCATGTGTTAATTTGAGAAATTGTATGTGATTCTTTGATGTCATTGTTGGGTATTCAATTGATGATTGAACTATATGTGGTATGGTATGAAATATGAATTGAAAGATGACAAGGGAATTGGAATTGGTAAACAACTGAGAACAATTGTTGTGGTGGCATATATGGTTTCTTGTTGAAAGAGATGAAACACTTGAATTGTGGTAAATTGTTCAACATACTTGTGTGTGTACTCTTGAATATGGTAACTTGGTTGTGATACCAGTTTGAAAAGTATTTGAGAATGTGAATCGAATTGTAAGTTGCTTATTTGAATTTGTTGTAATTGTGTGTAGTGCCTTATTTGTTGTTTGTGATTGTTGTGTTTGAAACTGTACGGTGGGATCGGGTTGCGCGCCGCAACATGAAGTAATAAGGTGTTGGTTGGGGTGATAAGGGTGGCCGAGGTAATAAGGGTGGTCAGGGGTAATAAGGATGGAAAGCGATCGAAATCGCTATTGAAATATGATATAAAATCATTGATGTGAAATTGTGAAAAGAGACAGCAGGAGAGTTTGCAACCTGTAGGGCACTGATTGCCTCTTTGTTTGACTACTTGTGTTTTACGTTATTGATTTGTGGTTGTTCTACTTGTTGATCTTAAACGTGCTTTGTGTTGAGAATTATCCGAAATGAGGAAAAATGTGGAAAACATGGTTGGCTGGCTTAATTGATTCTTGATGTAATTCATTGGCTATATTATCATCGTGATTTCTTGTTAATGGCTTTAGTTTACTTGGGACAAAGTTTATCCATACATACCAGTACAATTCCAGTGTACTGACATCCCTTTTGCCGGGGACGCTACATTCGTATTATGATTGTAGGTGAATCAATAGTAGGTACTTCAGCTCATCGGCAGTAGCATCCTTCATTATGCCCGTTTTGGTGAGCCCCTTTCCTTTCAGGGCCCTACGTGGCTCATGCCACTCTTGTTTAGACTTTATTTTGATTTGTGTAAGGTATAGCTGGAGCCTTGTTACCGGCAAATATTGTATCCTCCTTTGTAATCCTAGAGGCTCCGTAGACAGTAAACTGTAGGACTATGGCCTATGTATGTATATGTATATGTCGGGCGTTGTAAATTGTAACTTGTTAGTAATGTTAATAATGTGGTTATGTTTGTACAATGTGAATTCAGTTATAATTGGTAAGATCTTTGGCATATGAGTAATAAACAACACAGGGGTATCGCGTGGGATAGAAAGGCACCCAGGTCCGCTTGACTGGGGCTACCTAGTCAGGCGCCGGTCATGTCCCTCGATTTGGGGCGTGACAATTCTTCTGTGTCAACTTAGTCAACGGTGAAGCAATAGATGAGAAACCCTGAACAAACCGGCGATAAAAGCCTACCAAGCCGAGAAAACTCCGAATCTCGGTAGTTGAGGAAGGTCTAGGCCAATTCTGCACTGCCTCGACCTTCTGTGGATCAACCCGAATACCATCACTGGACACTACATGTCCTAGAAAACCCATAGTATCAAGCCAGAACTCACACTTAGTGAATTTCGCATAGAGTTTCTCTTCTCTCAACCTCTGCAATACCACCCTCAAGTGCTATGCATGCTCCTCCTGGCTGCGTGAATACACCCGAATATCATCAATAAACACAATCACAAAAGAATCAAGGTACGGCCGAAATACACTATTCATCAAGTGCATGAATGCAGCTGGGGCATTAGTCAACCCGAAAGACATCACCAGGAACTCGTAGTTGCCATATCGTGTCCTGAACGCTGTCTTCATAATATCTGAGTCCCTAATCTTCAACTGATGATAGCCCGATCGAAGATCAATCTTAGAAAATACACTAGCTCCTTGGAGCTGATCAAATAGGTCATCAATACGAGGTAATGGGTACTTATTCTTCACTGTTACCTTGTTCATCTGCCTGTAATCAATGCACATTCTCATTGTGCCATCTTTCTTCTTCATGAACAACACCGGTGCACCCCAGGGTGACACACTCGGATGAATGAAACCCTTATCTAAGAGTTCCTGAAGCTGTTCCTTCAATTCTTTTAACTCCCCTGGTGCCATGCGATATGGAGGAATAGAAATGGGCTGAGTGCCCGGCACCAAGTCAATACCAAAGTCAATATCTCTGTCAGGCGGCATGCCTGGTAGGTCCGCTGGAAATACATCCGGAAACTCCCTCACAATGGGGACCGAATCAAGACTGGGTGTCTCAGCCTCAACATTTCTAATGAAGGCTAAATAAGATAAACAACCCTTGCCAATCATTTGTTGGGCCTTTATATAAGAAATCACCCTGTCGGACACATAATCAGTCAAGCCATGCCACTCGATCTTCGGATTACCTGGAATAGCTAGTGTGACTGTCTTGGCATGATAGTCCAGAATCGCATGGTAAGGAGATAGCCAATCCATGCCCAGAATCACATCGAAATCTACCATGCCCAGTAGTAATAAATCAACTCGGGTCTCCAGACCCCCAATAGTAATAAGACAGGATCGATATACCTGATCCACAACAATAGTATCCCCCACTGGGGTAGACACATGTACGGGCAAAGCAAGAATACCACGGGTCACACCCAAATGATGTGCAAAATAAGTAGAGACATAAGAATAGGTGGATCCGGAATCAAATAAGATAGAAGCATCCCTGTGGCAGACTGAGATAATACCTGAAATGACCGCATCTGAAGCACTAGCATCCTTCATATCCGGAAGAGCATAAAAATGAGCCTGACCTCCACCAGTACGATCCTCGCCTCTAGGGCGACCTCTGGATACCTGGCCACCAGTCCTAGCCGACTGTGCTGGCGCTGAAGAAACAGGAGTAGAAGACGAAGGCTGATCCCTCAGCTGAGACCGCTTACGAAGCCATTGAGGACACTCTCTCCTGATATGGCCCAAGTCACCACACTCAAAACAACAGCGTGAAGACGAAAGAAGGGGCTGCTGAGGACCCCTCGCTACAGATGAACCCTGTGCTGAGGAAGCAGGAGCAGAGCTCTGAGCTGGAAGAGCACTCAGTACAGGCTGACTCTGCTGACGGCTCTGCTGACCCTGATAACCCTGATGGCCCTGACGACCACGATCTGATGAAACCCCACTAGACTTTGCACGTCCGGACCGATGAGACCCGGAAGAATGACCCTCGCTATACCGAGGTTGGCCCCTAGGCGGAGCACCACCGTAGCTGCCGGTACCACGAGGCCTCTTAGCCTCTCTCTCCTCCCGCTCTCTTCGGCGATCCGTCTCGATGTGACGGGCAGCATCAACCATTTCCTCAATGGTAACTGCCGAAACTCTCTCCCCGGTCATCAATATGCGGATGGGATAAATAAGGCCATCAATAAATCTCTGAATCCTCTCTCTGTCTGTAGGAACCATCCACATGGCATGACGGGCCAGCTGTGTGAATCTCATCTCATACTGAGTAACCGTCATGTCTCCCTACTTCAACCACTCGAACTGACGTCGCAGCTCCTCTCTCTGAGACTGAGGCACGTACTTCTCCAAAAATACTGTGGAGAACTGCTGCCAAGTGAGGGGCGCTGCCCCAGCGGGCCAACGCCTCTCCAAATCCTCCCACCACTGAAATGATGCACCTGTAAACTGAAAAGTGGTGAATGAAACACCGCTGAACTCTAGAATACCCGCGGTGCGAAGCATGCGCTGACATCTGTCAAGAAAACCTTGGGCGTCCTTGCCCTCCGCACCACTGAATTTCGGAGGCTGTAGCCTCTCAAATCTCTCCAAACGACGCTGCTCATCGTCGGGCATAACTGGAACCATATAAGCAGAAGCTGGTGCAACGGGCGCAACTGGCTGAACTGGCTCGGTGTGCGGGCCACGGGGGTCTGGTTTCCTCCCTCTGCCTGTGAAGAAGATGCTACAGCAGTAGCTGCAACTACCTGAGCCAAGCCTGTGCACACTGATAAAATCAGAGCCAAGGTCTCCTGAAGACCTGGTATGACAATGGGCACTGCCGGTGCCTGAACCTGAGTTGCCGGAGCGTCTGCCGCTGGAATCTGGTCCTAAGTTTGGGCCACTGGTGCAGGAATCTGACCCTGAGTCTGGTCAGCTGGTGGGTCAGCAGGTGCTAGTGCTGCTGCCCTACCTCTACCATGACTACGACCTCTGGGTGCCAATGGTGGTCGTCCGCCACGTCCGCTAGCACGTGTTCTCGCCATCTGCGAGAGAATAGAATATGGAAAAATTTAATTTCATTATAACACAAATCGCACGATATGAATCCAAGAAAATGAGGTTTTTCCTAAAGTTTCTGTAGCCCTCCGAGGATAGATACGGACGTCTACGTACCGATCCGTGAAAGCCTACTAAACCGGCTCATGACTCGCGAGTCCTAGTAACCTAGGCTCTGATACCAACTTGTCACGACCCAAATCCGGTCGTTATGGCGCCCAACAATTAAGCTAGGCCAGCCAGACCAACTATTACTTATCACAACGACTATCAGTCCCAAATGGACATTTCCAAGAAGAATATATGAGTTAAAGAACTCCAATAATAATAATAATGAACAAAATACTGACACACCCAAAGATTTGGAGTCACAAGTCTAGAGCCTCTAACAAAACCCAACAGGAATAGAGAGTACTATATAGAAATACTCAAGTCTGAATACAAATACAAATAACAACTGGAAAGGAGAGGAGAAGCTAGGTTCTGCGAACGTAGGTAGCTACCTCAACAACTCGGTATGACACTGCAAACGCTGGAAATGCCTGTCTACCGCTCCTGAGTACCTGAGTCTGCACACAAAAGGTGCAGGGAGTAGGGGTGAGTACTAAGTACTCAGTGAGTAATAAATATATACAAAGTAGCTGAAAATAAGAAATCCAAAGAATACCACATAATGAAGCTAAACTACAGTTCGATTCCTCCTACGAACTAGCATCAATAGTACAATACAACTACCACAGAGTAATTCAACAAATAAAGATGCAATGCAAAACACATAACCGCTACGGCGTGTAGCCCGATCCATTTAACGTCGACGGCGCTCACTGGGGTGTGTACAGACTCCGGAGGGGCTCCTACAGCCCAAGCGCAATACTGCTGCAGCGTGCAGCCCGATCCTCACATCAACTGCTGCGGCGTGCAGCCCGATCCATCCTCAGTCCACATAAATCAGATAAGTCACAAAAATAGTTCATTTTCTAACTTCCAGTTTCCACTTCATAATTTATGAAAATACTTTAACTTTATTAAATTTGCAAAAGCCGGTGACTTAGCATATCAATAATGTGATTTCAATTCCCAGGACTGAGAACAGTGATTTAAACAAATATAGCTATCACATAAATATTGTCCTCTAAGGACACTACAGGTCAGCACAAGGCCCCAAACAAGGCTTACAGCCCACAAATATGTCAAACACAATGTATTTCCAACACTAGTAGCATATTATTTACATCCGGGATGGACCAAGTCTCAATCCTGAGTCACATGCCACGGTGTGCGAGCCACGCCTTACTAGCGTCACAATGTGCTAAGCCGGGGTTTCGAACCCTCAGGCTACTATATACACAAACTACTCACCTCTAGCCGGTCGTAGACTCGTCCGCGATGCCTTTTTCTTTGAATTTAGCTCCCTCGTTCGTAGAATCTAGTCAAACCACAATAATTATGTCAAATACGGATCAAAGAATCATAACCCATTTCAGTTTATAAGAAATTCGCATAAATACACTAAGTTGGTAAAACCCGACCCCGAGCCCACTGCTCGGAAAATTCCGAAATTAGCACCAACGCGATCCTCGTCTCTCCACGAGTCCGTGCATATAAAATTTATCAAAATCGGAGTTCAAATGGCCTCCCAAAACTCAAAATCCCGTTTTCAATATCTAGGCCACATTTCTTCAAAATTTCTACCCAATTTCATGAAGATTGATGTTAATTCTACCATAAAATTATGTTTTTGAGTCAAGAATCTTACCTCCGATGAATACCCGATGATCTCTTAGTGATTTCCTCGAGTTTTCTTCTCTCTAGGGCTCAAAATTGTGTTTTGGGTTAATGAACCCGCGACCCCTCTGTTCTGTGATTTAATTCACTGCCAGAGCAATTTGCTCTACGCGTTCGCGTGAGCCCTCACGTGTTCGCGTGAGCCCTCACGCGTTCGCGATGCTCGACTTCCAGTTACCCTTCGCTAACGCGACGCCAACCACGCATTCGCGATGCTCAAACTCCCAGTCGCCCAGATTTCCTTCTACGCGTTCGCGATCACCAGTCACGCGAACGCGATAGTCCACTCCAGCTGACCTACGCGAACGCGACCTCAGGAACGCGATCGCGAAGCATAAGGTTCCTAGTCTACGCGAACGCGACGCACCTAATCGCGAACGCGATGCTTGATCCGTCTGACCTTCGCGAACGCGATCCATGTCACGCGAACGCGAAGGTCTAAATGACTGGGCAGAAACCTGCAGTTTTCTGCAGATTTTGCCAAGTCCCATAGGCCCGGTTGATGGTCCGAAATCATCCCGAGGCCCCCGGGACCCCAACGAAAGCCACCAACATACTCCAAAACATGATACGGACTTGTTCCAATCACAAAAACACCATCCTAAACATCAAAATCACCATTTACACACGGATTCAAGCCTAAGTTTCTTCAAAACTTTGAAAACTAACATTCTATCCAAAACCCGATCAAACGATGTCCGAATGACCTAAAAATGTGCAGACGTATCCAAAATAACATAAAGAAGCTACAGAAATTATCGGAATTCTATTCCGACCCCCGGATCAAAATATCTCCTACCATCCGGTTTTCGCCAAAAATCAACCTTCGCCAATTCAAGCCTAAAACTACATCGGACCTCCGAATTCAATTCCGATTGCTCTCCTAAGTCATAAATGATCCCCCGAAACTAGTCGAATTATCAGAATCCGGTTCCGAGCACTCTAGCTCAATAGTCAACTCTTGGTTGACTTCCCATATTCAAGCTTCCTTCAAACATACTATTTGCTTCATTTCCAATCCAAATCACTCCTAACTCACCCGATATACTCTAATACCGATATAAAAGCATAAGATATGTAAATGCAAGGTAACGGGGTGGTAATTCCCGTAACGACGGGCCGGGTCGTTACAACAAGCAAGCAAGCAGAAGGAAAGACTTAAGAAGCTCTGAAGAATAGCATCCAGGTCTCTATCCATATCTGCAATCGTCTTCTGTGGTCAAATTCAAAAGGCGAACTTAAGTCATAGGCGGACCGCTTCAAATCTTTCGTTCGTGATAACCCAATACCAAATCTTGATTCGTGACGACCTTCAAATTATTCGTGACGTACTACCAATGTGAAATCCGTCAAGCTCAAGATCAAGTTTTCAAGCTCTTGAACCATCATCCGTGAGGAGAAGAATCGGAGGACTACATCACTTTAGATTTAGAAATATTTTAGTGATTGTAACCTTATCACTTGAAATTGAATATATTCTTTATCGCTATATTTCTTATCTTGATTTTTATTTTTTGGAGAGAAATTTAGTTGTTACAATTATTTTTGTGGTGTGAATGCTTCAAAGTTTATCACTATCCAATTTACAACAAATAACTTAAAATAATTGAGTACAATACACATGCATTAAATTTTCCAAAAAAAAAAACAGAATAGATTTAATTTTTAATGAAAAACTATTGAAGTTTCCTATACATCGTAAATCAAAACCTATAAACCTAACAAAAAATTATCTATAACTAGACTTAAAAAATATAGGAATATAATTTTTAAAATAATTATAATTATATTATAGTAATAATAAATTAAAAGATATTTAAATTTTTTGTTAAATTTATACATGTTAAAGCATAAACTCAAGTGATAAGTGAAGCATAAATAAGATAAAGAAATTTATATAACGAAGTTAATAGTAATAAATTGCACGTATTTCTTTATAAGAAATTAAATCGAATTCTATTTAGAGTGAATGTCTATCTTGTGGAGAGTTTTACTTTGTGACTAAGTCATATTTCTCCTATAAATAGAGGGGTCTTACCCCATTGTAAATCATCCCAAAATTCAATAAGAATTCTCTCTCCCTACTTTTCTCTGCAATATTATTCTTCTTCTTTTATTATTTCATAACACGTTATCAGCACGAGACTCTAACCAATTGAGTAGAAGCCTTTGGATTGAGCACAATAATTGTCAATTGCTCCATGAACTTCCTTCATGATTAAAATTCTGGATTTAAGGTAAATATTTTACTTTTCTCTTTCAAATTCTTGAAATTCTATAATTTGATTTTATATACAGGCAAAGACAACAAAGTTTGATTGTAACTCTAATGGAGTTTTTAAGAAATTACACCCACATGAAGTGGTAAAATTTCTATGTCTTGCCATGATTAAATTCATGTATAATTATGAGCAAAGAATTGAAAACTCGTCCCATTGAATTTTCTCCATTCTCATTCCCTTTAGAGAATGTGATAGCCGTATGTAATAAGTCTGAAAGAAGACAAAATTATTACCATGAATAATCAATGGATATGGACGTGGCAATAGACGAAATTATATCATCATCATTGTGGCAATGAGAACAATAAGTATTCTCAAAATAATCCCATACTTTGTGAAAATATTTGTCATCGATTTGACATGAGATTTTATAAAGCACATACAGATGACTATGGTCCATTCATGACTTGAATGAGAAAACATCTGATTTATGAATATATATTCATTTTTGGAAGAATATAAATGTGCTAGTGGTAGTGGTTACACCACACTCACCTCTAAAAGGAGGTTTGAGATGATATAAGAAAATAATATCATTATTATGGCATGAATGGTCATTGGTCACGTACCTATTGTACGCCAAAATATTTTGGTAATGTGACTATTAAAGGACAACAATAATGCAAGAAACATATCTTGCATATAATTTTGGTCATGACCATAATGGTATAAGTTTCTCTTTAAAAGAGATATTCACCATATGGGTGTTGATGATTATGTGGTACTACAAATTAATTGAGAGCTCTGGAAGAGCCAATTACCACTACTTTGGAGAAACACAACAATTAATTACCAATAAGGTATTGTGTTATAGTATGTCTCAAAGAAATTTATTCAGTTTCCAAAGTATACACGAAAACGGTTGATTATATTGAGACTATAAATAAAGAAAAGATTTAATATCTTCTATTACTACAACTTGTAGCGGGATAATATGTATGTGAAAAGTTACCCACTTTATTCTCCAATTTGTACTACATAAACAAAAGAATACCACAATGAAGTGGATATTTTATTGATATAAAACTCATATCATAATGAACTTGGAGTTTATTCATAATTGCACACATCATGGTGTAAATCTGAAATTTATCAATATTGATAATTTATTCAGTTGGCATAATTGATTTACCCATATCAATTTAAGAATGATGTGCAAAAAGAGAATTCACATGGGTAAATATTAAAGAACTAGAAAGTTCTTTACGAATTCTTTTATGTGCATGTTCTCACTAATTAATATACCAACTAAAATTGGGATTGAATCCCTTGAATGCTGGAAATATCAAAGGTGAATATGGGCTCATTCACCTGTCATGTATACCACATAAGATGCATCTGTGAGATATGTGCAATTATTATTAACCCGCAACCTGACCGGTATGTGCGAGGTAACTTGCTCATTAATTTAATTTCGAGCATAATTTCCAGATTTCCTATTCAAGATAGTTTATCTTGATAAGTTGGTTTACATCACCGTTGGTTTAGAAAAAATAATTTATTGAGTGCTTCCACTTAATAGCTAAACTATTGCTTATATATATATATATATATATATATATATATATATATATATATATATATATATATATATATATATATATATATATATATATATATATATATATATATATATATCAGTTTGATATACATTATATACAAAAGTATATTATTTTCTCCCCTCACAAGTGGTTCAGGGTCAGGAACCAAATAATTCCATCTTATTATTATTTATGTGCTATGTATATTTTGATTAACACCATAACGCACAAAGATGGGTTCTCAAAGTTGAGGAAACAAGTTAGTTTTTCTAACATGAGGGGGAGACATGATAAATAGTTGAGAAAAGTTACGAGGAATGAATTATCGTTTCTGCATCTAGATCCTCGAATAAAATAATATGAACTTGAAGTTCATAAAAGGATAATTCATGTGCAATTTATTGCAAAGCCTGCCAGACGCATTTGCTAACCCAAATAAAGTAACTGTATTCTCATTGCAATGCTCATATTAAGTCCTAGAAGGACAAAGTCTATGGTAAGCTTAAAGCGTATAGACAATCGGTTTCAAATAAACTTCTTGATAAAGAAGATGAGCAAATGATCATAATAAAGGAGGCAAGTGATCTAGAAGATCACATGACATAACACTTCATAATATCTCATGAGAGATTCGGGTACCTGAATATATGAATGAAGAGATTTATATGTTATGTCATTATGAAAATACATTGAAACTGATATAAAATCTTTGTCGGCGTCAACCTTCAAGAAGCTAGTGAACAAGATTGAGATGTGAAGGCTCAAGGATGTAATTTGATGCTCTCATCAGGGGGAGTTAATGCGCGTTGCACTCTTTTTCCCTTACAAGGTTTTGTCCCACCTGGGTTTTCCTTGCGAGGTTTTTAACGAGGCAACCAAAAGGCGTATTATTAGATATGTGTACTCTTTTTCCTTTTGTAGAATCTTTTTTCCCATTGGGTTTTCTTTTAGTTAAGGTTTTAACGAGGCACATTATCATTGAATAGACATTCAAGGGGGAGTGTTATGAATCGAATTCTATTTAGAGTGAATGTCTATCTTGTGGAGAGTTTTACTTTGTGACTAAGTCATATTTGTCCTATAAATAAAGGGGTCTTACCCCATTGTAAATCATCCCAAAATTCAATAAGAATTCTCTCTCCCTACTTTTCTCTGCAATATTGTTCTTCTTCTTTTATTATTTCATAACAGTATATTATAAATAAGTCGTCATTTTTAATGTTTTCATTTTTTGGCATTTAGTCATACAAATGATAGCTTCACTCTATTGTTTTTATAACCTTTAATAAAATATCATTCGCCTTACCTTAAATTTTTTTTACATGGACAAAATACTAATTTAATTTATTTTCTAATATTTTAGACTTTAAAATCAACTAAAATATTAATTATTAAATAGAAGGCGAACGATATTTTTATCACTATAATAAAAGTAGAGAAAAAATATATGGACGAAAAAGTACCCGCATTTTCATCCGAGTTGTAGCACATAAACATTGGTGTGGTTGAATTACATGTCATAGTAAACAAAAAGTTTACTACTTCTGATGATTTTATCATTTTGCATGAATGGTTGGGCCATAACGGTTCTAACATGATGCGCAGAATAATAGAAGAATTAAAGTGGGCACACATTGAAGAACAAGAAGATTCTTAAATTTAAAGAATTCTCGTGTGCTGCTTGTTCTCCAGAAAAATTGGTTATTAAACTATCAGTAGCTAAAGTTGGGATTGAATACCCTGCATTCTTATAACATATACAGGGTGATATATACACCCTCCTGTGGACCATTCAAGTATTTTATGGTCTTGATAGACGCATCTATAAGATGGTCACATGTGTATTTATTGTCAACCTGTAATATTGCCTTTTCAAGATATTTGGCCAAAATATTAAGGTTAAGAGCACAATTTCTAGATAATACAATTAAGACAATCCATCTTGATAATACTGGTAAATTTACATCTCGGTCCTTTATTGATTATTGCATGGCCACTGGAATAAAAGTTGAGCATCCGGTTGCTTATGTTCGTACTCAAAATGGTTTAGCAGAATCATCGATTAAAATCCTCCAATTAATAGCTAGACCATTGCTAATGAGGACAAAACTTCCCCTTTCAGTTTGGGAACATGCTATTTTGCATGCAGTATCACTTGTGCGCATAAGGCCAACCAGTTATCATGAAGTCTCCCCATTAAAGTTGTCTCTTGGTCAGGAGCCAAATATTTCCCATCTGAGAATTTTTGGATGTGTAGTACATGTTCCAATTTCTCCACCACAAAGCACAAAGATGAGTCCCCAAAAAAGGTTGGGAGTATATATTGGTTATGAATCTCCTTCTATTATTAAATATCTAGAACCTATGACAGGAGATTTATTTACAATTAGATCTGCTGATTGTCATTTTGATGAATCAATTTTTTCAAAATTAGGGGAAGAAAATTAACAGCTAGAAAAAAGATATATTGGAATGTATTATCTCTATCTCATTTAGATCCTTGTACAAATACATGTGAACAAGAAGTTCAAAAGATCAGTTATATGCATAATATTGCAAATCAATTGCCAGATGCATTTACTAACCTTACACGGGTTACTAAATCGCATATTCCAAATGTAAAAGCTCCAATTCTAGTTAATAACGCAACTGGGCAGTATGATAATGAAAATAAGTCAAGGCCACCCCTTATATGTGGTAGACCAATTGGTTCCAAGGATAAGATTCATCGTAAAAAAAAGGTGCAAATGATAAAGTTGATCATAACATAGAGGTAATTTCCCAAGATGAGCATAAAGACATAGTAATTGATAAGACCTCAAAGGAGGTTCTAGCAAATGGAAATGATAAAAATGAAGATATATCAATAAGTTGTGTCTCTACTGGAAAAAAAATGGAACCAAAATAATGTTTTTGTTAACAAAAACTTTGCATATAATGTTGTAGTTGAAATAATACAACAAGATGAGGATCTTGAGCCAAAATATGTCAATAAATGTAGACAGAGAAATGATTGGACAAAATTGAAAAATACAATTCAAGCAGAATTAGCTTCACTAAAATAAAGTGAAGTTTTCAGACCAATAGTCCGAACGCCTGCAAGTGGGGTACAAATTGGTATTTGTTCGAAAACAAAATAAAAAAGTGAAGTCGTAAGATATAAATCACAACATGTGGCACAAGGGTTTTCGCAAAGGCTTGGCATTGATTATATAGAGACACATTCTCCTATAGTAGATGCAATTACCTTTGGGTATTTGCTAAATCTGGTAGTCCATGAAAAGCTTGATATGCGTTTGACGGATGTTGTCACAACCTACTTATATGGCTCACTGGACAGTGAAATTTTTATGAAAGAAGGATTTAACATTCTTGAAGAACATATAAGTTCAAGAGAAACTTATTCAATAAAGCTTTATAAATCCTTATACGAATTGAAGCAATCATATAGGATGTCGTAAAATCATATTAGCGAGTATTTGTTAAAGGAAGGGTACAAAAATGACCCTATTTGCCCTTGTGTCTTTTTTAAGAGGCCTGTATCTGAATTTTTTATCATAGCTGTATATGTTGATGACTTGAATATCATTGGCACTTCTAAAGAGCTTCCAAAGGCAAATTAAAAATCTTGGTAGGACAAAAAATTTTCTTGGCCAAAAAATTGAGCATATACCAAATGGAACTTTTGTCCATCAATCAACATACACTGAAAAGGTTTTCAGGTGATTTTATGTGGATAATGCACATCCATTGAGTACTCCAATGATTGTGAGATCACTTGATATAAATAAAGATCCATTTCGACCTCAAGAAAATGATGAAGAGCTTGTTGGTGATGAAATTCCATATCTAGGGAACCAATGTATCTTGCCAACATTACCCGACCATATATTGATTTTGCAGTAAGCTTATTCGCAAGATTCAGCTCCTCCCCAGCAAGAAGACATTGGGATGGTGTTAAGCATATATTTAGATATCTTCGGGAACTATAGATATGGGATTATTTTATTCTAATGAATTCAAATAAAAAATGATTGGCTATGCCGATGCAGGTTATTTGTCTGATCCACATAAAGCCCGATCCCAAATAGGCTATTTTCTTACATATGGAGGTACAACTATATCATAGCATTCAACGAAATACACAATATCCGCCACATCTTCAAATCATGCTGAGATATTACATTCACGAAGCTAGTTGGGAATGTGTTTGGTTGAGAGCAATGACTCAGCATATTCGGGAAATGTGTAGTTTCTTGTGAAAAATGATAATCCAAGTACACTATATGAAGACAATACTGCTTGGATCACTTAACTGAAAGGAGGATACATCCAAGGAAAAGCACATGTCACCAAAGTTATTTTTTACGCATGATCTTCAACAAACTAGTAAAATTAATGTTAAATAGGTTCATGTGAAAATTTGGTTGATTCGTTCACTAGGGGATTTACCATCGTCAAAATTTGAGAAGTTGAGACAGAAGATTGGAATGTGGCATCTTCGAGAAATAAATTGATATTTTCATGAGGGAGAGTAAGATACGCGTTGTACCCTTTTCCCCTTAGCCTAGGTTTTGTCCTACTGTATTTTCCTAGTAATGTTTTTAACGAGGTAGCAAATAAAACGTATACAAATATGTGTACTCTTTCTCCTTCACTATGATTTTTTCCCACAGAGTTTTTTTCTCTCAGTAAGATTTTAACGAGGCATATTATTTATTTTTGGACAACCAATCGCGAGTGTTGTAAAACCTATAGTGAATATGGATGTCCACTTGTCCCACAATTTTCACTCATGATATAGATAACCTCCTACTACTCATCACTATAAAGATTGTTACTCCTATATCTCAATATTGGGACGTTGACGGGGAAGTATATAGCGTTAGGTATGATTCTCTAAAATAGGAAGATCAACATAGCGTATGTTCAGGAGACTATATGGAAGGGTCCTAGGCCACGACATGTAGACAGGCTTAAACTTTGGTACTCAGGAAGCACTGGGATTATGAATTGGGTAGAGATTTTAGTAGACAGGGACCTCAAGGAGCTCGTGGTTGAGTTTAGAAGAGTAAATGATAGGTTGATGAGTTTTAAGCTGGTAGTTGGTGGGTTTACTGTAAACGTGATTAGTGCTTATGATCCTCAGGTAGGGTTGGGATAGGAGGTCAAGAAGCAATTTTGGCAGGATTTTGATGTGATGATGCATAATATCCCGCACACAGAGAAGTTGTTCATTAGCGGAGATTTCAATAGCCATATTGGGGCTAGTGCTAGGGCTTATGATGATGTGCATGGCAGGTATGATTTTGGGGTTAGGAATAAGGGAAGTAATTCACTGTTGGATTTTGCTAGAGCTTTTGATTTGGTTATAGCTAACTCAAGTTTTTCGAAGAAGGTAGAGCACTTGACCACTTTTCGGAATTCAATGGGCAAGACTCAAATTCATTATCTTCTTTGTAGGAAATGTGATAAAGGTTCGTGCATTGACTACAAAGTCATCTCAGGTGATAATATCACGACTCTACAAATGATCCTAGTTATGGACATGGAGATCAAAAGGAGCAGGAGAAAGAGGGCGGGGTGCAGGCAACCTAAGATCAAGTTAGGTAACTTGACTAAGAACAAACCTCAGGAGTTAAGGAAGACGTTGTTGGCTATGCGAGCCTGGATGAGTAGGGGGGACGCGTCTAGTATGTGGTTCACGACTGTTGATTGCATTAGGGTAGCTGCTAGAGAGGCTTAGGGGCCACAAACGGCTCTCTTGGGGGTCATAAAGGGGACTAGATGTAGAATGGAGAGGTTCAAAGTAAAGTGGAAGCTAAGATAGCTACTTATTTGAAGCTAGTAGAGAGTATAAATGAGGAGGAACAAAGGACTTATCGGGAGTATTAAAAAGGGCAAAGAAAGAGGCAAAGTTAGCAGTTACGACGGCTAAGAACATGGTATTTGCTCGTTTTTATGAGGAGCTCGAGGGCAAATGCGATGATAAAAGGTTGTATCGATTGGCCAAGTTGAGGGAGAGGAAAGCCCGCGACTTAGACCAAGTCAAGTGAATCAAGGATGAGGATGGAAAACTATTGATGGACGAGGCACTTATTAAGAGAACATAGCAGACATACTTCCATAAATTATTGAATGACGAGGGGGATAAATGAATTGTGTTGGGTGAGTTGGATCACTTTGAGAGTCGGCGGGATTTTGGGTACTGTAGGCGAATTATGGTAAAGAATGTGGAAGAGGGGATACATAAGATGTGCATGGGCAGAGCGATGGGGTTAGACAAAACGTAGTGTAATTGTGGAAGAGTTTAGGGTGGACAAGTTTAGAGTGGCTCATTGGGTTGTTTAATATTATTTTTAAGACAAAGAAGATGCCTAAGGAATGTGGAGTATGATGGTTCCACTTTATAAGAACAATGGCGATATCCAAACTTGTAATAATTATCGGGCTATCAAGTTGTTGAGTCACACTATTTGGGAAAGGGTGGTGGAGGACAGGGTAAGGAGGTGCGCATCTCTGTACGAGAATCAGTTTAGATTCATGCCGGGGTGTTTGACTAAATCTGATAGGGAGATTAGTGGATCAGTCTAGGGAGAGGAAGAAAGATTTGTATATGGTATTTATTAACCTTGGAAAGCATACGATAAAGTTTCGAGGGAGGCCGTATAGAGGTGTTTGGAGTTACCAGTGTTCCGGTAGCATACATTATTGTGATTAAGGATGTGTATGGTGATGCTAAGACTCGGGTAAGGACTGTGGGTGGTGACTCAAAGCATTTTCCATGTGGTGATAGGGTTGCACCAAGGATCGGCTCTTAGCCTATTTTTATTTTCCTTGGCAACGGACGTAGTATCGCGTCACATCTAAGGGGAGGTGCCTTGGTGCATGCTATTTGTCGATGATATAGTGTTGATTGACAAGATGCGTAGCAGAGTTAATGCTAGGTTGGAGGTTTGGAGACAGACCTTGGAGTCTAAAGGTTTCAAACTGAGTAGAACCAAGATAGAATACTTGGAGTGCAGGTTCAGTGATGGGACCCATGATGCAGATGCATAGGTTATGCTTGATGCTCAAGCTATCCCTAAGAGAGTGAGTTTTAAGTATCTCAAGTCTATTAACCAGGGTAATGGGGAGATTGACAAAGATATCGCGCATCACATTGGAGACGGGTGGATGAAATGAAGGCTTTCATCCATTGTTTGTGTGATAGGAAGGTGCCACTAAAACTTAAGGATAAGTTTTCTCGAGTGGTGGTTCGACCGGCTTTACTATATGGGGCTGAGTTTTGACCAATCAAGAACTCCCACGTATAGAAGATAAGAGTAGCAGACATGAGGATGTTGAGATCGATGTGTAGGTGTACCAGGAGAGATAGGATTAAGAATGAAGCTATCCGGGACAGAGTGGGAGTAGCCTTTGTGGAGGACAAGATGTGAGAGTTGAGGTTGAGATGATTCGGACATGTTAAGAGAAGAAGCATTGATACTCCTGTTAGGAGGTGTGAGAGGTTGGCCATGGAGAGTTTGATAAGAGGTCGAGGTAGGCCTAAAAGGTATTAGGGAGAGGGCAGGACATGGCGCTTCTTCAGCTCACTGAGGCCATGGCTCTTTATAGCAGGGTGTGGAGGTTGATGATTAAGGTAGAAGGTTAGTAGGTAGTTTATAGTTGTTCACCCATAGTCTTGGTGCATGCATGTCCCTACATATTCTTAGATTTCTATTATGTTATATGGTTTTATTCGCCTTAGGTATTGTATTCCCTATTGCTATTATTGGTACCACTTATGCTTTATATCTCCCTTTTTCTTTTATCATCCATCTTTCTTCATTCCTTGCTTTCCTCTTCTTCTTCTTGCCCTTCCTGAGCCAAGTCTATTGGAAATAGCCTCTCGACCTATATTAAGTAGGGGTAAGGGTTGCGTACAAACTACCCTCCCCAGACCTCACCTGCTGGGACCAAACAGGGTTTGTTGTTGTTGTTGTTTAACTCCAATACCTCCATAACCTCTCCCCACGATCTCAATTGTTAATTTCATATTGAAGAGAATTATTTTATAACCTTCATATGTAATAGTATAAATAAAGGCATGAAATGCGAAATGGAACACACTTGAACACTTGATGAAAGAAGAAAGTTATCTCTTCTTCTCGTATTCTACTTATCTACATGTTTTATATTTTTAGTTTGAGCTACATTTCTTAAACTACGCATTTTGTCTTTTAATTTTTCAGAAAAAGAGTTGACATATATCATACTATATTTTCATATGAGTAACTTGTTTGAATTTTAAATTGTTGTCATTAATTATTTAAAACTTACCCACTAGTGACATTTCACTGGGTTGTTGTTGTTGTTGTTTTAATTATTTAGAACTTAATGTTACTTAACTAGACAGGACTTATGGCATGAGCTCTAAAGGCGCACATTAATCAGGGATAGCTAATGTACGAACAACGATGATGGACTAACAAAAATCACAGCAAAATGCACCGCCGACTATTCCAGAGGCGGATGACGGAGAGAGAATGGTAACACCAGATCAGGAGTGCCATAAATGATAGGTCAGATGCAGCTGGTCCAACAGATGACTCAGTTGGGAAGTCCACCAACATCATGCAAGCTTCAAAATATATCATAGATGGAATCCTAAACCAGCAAAGATATGTGCCAATACTGCAGCGAGGAAGCTGAATTTCTTAGTGCAACACACAAACCCTAGTCAATCAGAGCCGACTCTACCTGATGTAGTAAAAAGAAATCAAGCTTTGTAACAGGGGCTGAAATTAGAGTACTATCCACCAGCAATGAAGGTAGGAGTGAAGATTTTTAGATTGAATCAGGATGAAGTAGCAGAGCAAACCAGAAATGGAAGAAAACGTTAATTGGATATGTACTGGGTGGAACTCCCTCTTTCAAATAAATGTTAAACTTTATATATGGGTGTGAAATTTATCACTACACCTCAAGTGTTCCTACATGATGATGGGTATTTCTCACATTTAGATATGAAGAAGATAAGAATATACTTATACAACAAGGCCTATATACACACCATAATAGACCCATGATTTTGAAGCAGTGGGAACCAAATTTTCAGATAAGTAAAGAACTTTGTCGAACTATACTAAAATGGGTCATCTTCCCAGGATTACCTATCCAAGTGCATAGCAAGCTACTTAGGAAAATTTATATGCTCAAATAGACTCAGAACATGGCGGAGGATTTCCTATGCACGTATACTGGTGGAAATAGATGTATCACATGATATACCAGATACGATGCTCATAGAAGAAGAACATGGATAATATAGAGAACAAACAATGGATTATTAATGGAAACCAGTTTTTTGTGAGGAATATTTTCAAATAGGGCATCATGATGAGAAATAAGGGAAGGTTTTACCAATAAGGCAACAAAAGAACCCAATCCCAATGATGGTATAGTGGAAAAAACTGGAAAATAGTAGTAGAGACAAGGAAAAAAGGTTAAGCATCAGAATAGATAGCAATGGAGGGTGAAACCTATTATTGAGAAAATACCAGTGCAGAAGGAACATATTACTAAAAATACAGGAACAACACGTTGGCCAAGTTCATGAAGAGTTAATGAGTGAGCAACCACCAATACAGAAGGAGTAGAGTCCGGACCAAATAGATGAACAATAGGTTAGTCAAGTTCATGAAGAGCAAATCATTGAACAAGAGATAGAAATGCTACCAGTTCAAAAATCTAGAGGCAAGTAAAAGATGAAAGCTAAAGAAACTACACAGCAGAAGGGATCATTAACAGACAAAGAGTTACTAAATATGCTGAAGAGAAACAAATATAGTCCACCAATGATACAAGAGGATAATATCACCGGAAGGGTGATTGAAGAGACTTGCCTTAATGAGGAGAATCCTCCATGATCATTAGCTCTTGGAATATAAGGGGGCTGAACAAGCCCTATAAGCAGTAAGAACTAAACGCCATTTTGCTAAGCATAATAACTTTCCTAGGGTTCCTTGAGACAAGAATAAATCCTAGAAGTGTTAATAAATTTAAAAGAAATTTTAGCAAGGACTGGAATGTGCATTCAAATGAAGCTATAAGTAATAGTGGGAGAATATGGTTGTTTTGGAAGGATAGTATGGTACGGGTCCATATACTTTTGGCAACTCCTCAACTATTACATTGTCATGTGAAGGAAAAGGGATGAAATTTCTCAGGATACATAACATTTGTATATGGGAAGAACAAAATCAAAGAAAGAAGGGACTTATGAGAGCAGCTAAGACAAATGCATGGTATTATGCAGGAGGCTTGGCTAGTTATAGGTGATTTCAACAATGTTCTATCTGTTCATGATTGGCTCAATGGACAACCTGTGCACCAAGATGAACTGATGGAACATCAAGATTGCATAAGAGATATTGGACTATGGCAATCTGGGACTGTGACAGTCAAAAGGGTCATCACCTATTTTCTCTTTTATTCCATGCTTTCGAGGCCTTGAGAACCTCATTTTAATTGCTTGGATTTGCGTGTGCAGTCCGAGCGCGTAACCTGAAAGCTTATATGTTGAATTCTGTGAAGATTTTCAAAATATGGCTTTAAAATGATTAAAGTTGACTTGGATTAACATTTTGGGTGAACAAACCGGGACCCACGATTGGACGGTCCCGGAGGGTTCGTAGAAAAATATGGGACTCGGACGTATACCAAGAATCAAAATTCAAGGTCCCGAGCCTGAGAAATAAATTTTTAAAAGAAATTGTTTTTCAGAAATTTAAATGGAAATTTGAAATGAAAATGGATTATAAAGCGTTGGTATCGGGCACGTATTTTGGTTTCGGCGCCCGGTATAGGCCCTATATAGGGTTTAAGCGCGTCCTGTGAAATTTTGTTGAAATCAGACGTCATTTGACGTGTTTCGGACCTAAAACTCTAAGTTTGAAAGTTCATGAATTTTAATGAATAAGTGATGATTTTGAGGTTTGATTCCTCATGTTTTATGTTATTTTGGCGATTTGATCGCACGGTCAAGTTCGTAGGATATTGTTGAGTTAGAATGTGTGTTTGGTTAGGAGCCCCAAGGGCTTGGGAGCGTTTTTGAAGGTGTTTCAGGATGTTTTTAACTTGGGGAGATAATAGATTTTCTGGAATTTTTAGACAACGATTTTCTTCATCGCGTTCGCTATGTCTTCTCGTGTTCGAATACCCTTGAATTCACTTTTCTTTGGTTCGCGTCCCTAGCATCACGATCGCGTAAGCCAAGTTCAGGGTCCCAGAAATTTCCTCTTCGCGTTCGCACTCATCAGTTCGCGAACGCGTACCCTTACAGTCTTCCTCATCACATTCGTGTATAACGAATCCCTGGACCCCCCCCCCAACTTCCTTCTTCGTGTTTGCATCATCCCCATCGCGAACGTGATGCACCCCGGTCTTTCTTCTCCGCGAACACGACCCTCATGTTGCGAATGTATAGAACAAAAATAACCTTTTATATTTTAAGTTTTCAGAATCAGAACATACGGGATTTATCCAATTTTCTCACGAACTCTCTTCTTCCCCAAGCTCTTGGAATCCATTGAAGGTCCCATTCTTATAGACCACTTGGATAAGTAATTTCTCACTTATTTCCTTAACTTTTCTTCATGAAAAAGTGAATTCCTAAGCTTAAATCACATAGATTAGGGTGGACATTAGAGAAAATAGGTAGAATTAGGGATTTTCGATTTACTTTGATTTAGACCTCGTTTTGGGGTCAAATTTAAAAACAAATTATATATTCGGGCTAATGGGGAATGGATGATATGGAATTGGTCTGAACCTCGTGTTTTGACCAAGCGGGCCTAGGATTGATTTTGGAATTTTTGGAGGAAATGTTGGGAATCTATATTTAGGCTTTGGGTTTGATTTGTTTAGCTATTATTGATACCATAAAGTTGTTATTTAATAGATTTGATTGAGTTGGAGCCAAATTCAAAAGGGAAAGCGGTATATATATATATATATATATATATATATAGCAAGCGGTATATATATATATATATATATATATATATAGCCAAATTCAAAAGGGAAAGCGGTTATTGTGGATTGATATAGCCTTGGAAGTTGAGGTAAGTGTTTGTCTAACTTTGGCTTGAGAAAATAAGAGTAGAGTCTTATTTGCTAATTGTTATTTGTTGAGTACGGTGTATTGGCATGGTGAGGAGTATCTATACAATGGTGTCGAGCACGACCGTGAGTCCTAAATTGCTAAATTATCGAACTCTTAATTGTTGTTTATGAGGACTTGGTTAAGAAAATCTTCGACACTGAGCCGGTAATTGTTGAGACTGAGAATTGATTTAATCGTGTTCAGTAGAAATTGAATAAGTTTGGTAATAGCTGGATCTCCCTTGTCGGGATAGTTTATTATATTACCTTGTTCCTTTGCCGGGACAGTTTATTCTAATAACTTCCTCCCTTGCTGGGATTATTTGTGTATTGTGTTGAAAGAAATGGGATCGCGTTATTAAATTGGATCGTGTGGCACGCCGACCAAAAGATATTATGAAATGGGATCGTGTGGCACGCCGACCACAAGATATTATGAAATGGGATCAAGTGGTACGCCTACCACGTGATATGAGGAAATAGGATCTTGTTGCACGCCTGCAACGAGAGGATAATGAAAATATAAAAGTGGTTTGTTTTTCCTTATTCTCTGTTAGAGGAAATCCGATGTAGTTTCTTTTATTATTCCTAATATTCTATTTTATCTACTACCCCACAAGCATGCTCCCCTCCCAGTTTTAACTGTTTACCGTCCGCTATTATTTTGTTATACTTGTATATATATCTGCACAGGTTTATCTGGTAGTCTGGTCTAGCCTTATCACTACTTTGTCGGGGTTAGACTAGGCACTTACCAGCACATGGGGTCGGTTGTGCTCTTGCTATAATTCTATTCTCTTTTGCACAGATCACGGAGCCGGAGCAACTTTTGGACAGCAGTAGTTGATTAGGAGCTGATTTTAGTTTAGAGATTTCGAGGTAGCCTTACTGATGTCCGCATGGCCTGGAGTCTCTTCTATCTTCATTTTAGTTTGTTATCATTTGTACCGGAACAAACAATGTTGTGTTTTATTTAGACATTGTGTGTAGTATTTTATAGATGCTCGTAAGTTTGTGACTCCGGTTCTTGGATAGACGATTCTAATATACTTCCGCGTTTCTTCCAGTTTATTATATATGTTGAGACTTCTGCTTTATATCAATATGTTTGATTTTATTAAATGGTTGATAATTGTTGCAAAAAGTATATTAATTTGTCTTGCCTAGCTCGTATTAGTAGGCGCCATCATAACTCCCAATGGTAGGAAATACGGGTCATGAGACAATCAAACATAAAAGGGTTTCATTGGTCATAGTGCAATAAAAGGGAGACGAATGGGGTCAACTTCGCCACCTTTTGACTAGCAGGATCCGCCAAGACTTGGTGGAGGGACTATTGTTTATCCAGACCAGCAAGGTCACCATCATTGACTTGGGACCGGTTTGAAGATTTATTTTTGGAGAAGTTTATCCCAGTTACACAGCAAGAGGCTCTTCACAGGCAGTTCGAGTGCCTCCAGCAAGGCTCTATGACAGTCACGCAGTATGAGACCCGGTTCATTGATCTTGCTTGCCATGCTATTGTGATACTCTCCACCGAGACAGAAAGAATGCAGAGGTTTATTGATAGATTTATTCAGCCAATCCGTCTCCAGATGGGTATGAGAGCGGGGAGTGAGATTTCTTTTTAGGAGGCGGCAAATACGGCTCATAGAGTTTCGATGGATCTTGCACGGGGAGGTAGTCATGGTTCAGATAAAAGGCCCCATCATGCAGGTAGGTTCAGTGGTACCTCGTCTGGAGGTAGATATTCTTATGATTTGGGCCATTCTCCGAGGCCTTTCTAGTCAGATCTTCAGGTCTCACATGGTACTTCAGGTGGTCGTGGCTCTCAGCCAATGTATTTTGACCAGCCGCTTTTCAGTTCACCATCAGCACCTATCAGCACACCACCACTCTGTTACTCTTCCTAGATAAGGGCTTGTTTCATGTGTGGCGACACGCACATTGCCTGGTCTTTCCCCCGAGCTTCAGACACCTCTCAGCAGCATGGTCCTCGTCCTATAATTCAAGCATTAGGTGATCCACATGCCATCCAGCCAGCTAAAGGCGGGGGTAGAGTCCATAAAGGTGGAGGTAGCGATCATAGAGGTGGAGTTCGGACAGCTAGAGGTAGAGGCCAGCCAGCAGCTGATCGTCCCAGAGATATGATTCAGGGAGGTGGGGTCCAGTCTCGATATTATGCTCTTCCAACCAGGCCAGAGGCTGAGTCTTCAGATGCAGTCATTATAGGTATTATTCTGGTCTGTGATAGGGATGCTTTAGTTCTATTTGACATTGGGTCTACGTATTTGTATATGTCGTCCTATTTTTCATCTTACCCGGTTATGCCCAGTTATGGTTTGGGTATTCCAGTTTATGTATCTATACTGGTGGGTGATTCTATACTGGTCGACTAGGTTCATCATTCATGTGTGGTAGTATTTGAGGGTCTTGAGACTGGTGTTGATTTATTTCTCTTAGACATGGTGGATTTCGATGCTATATTATGGATGGATTGGTTGTCCCCGTATCATGCTATCTTGGATTGTCACGCCAAGACCGTGACTTTGGCTTTTCAAGATTTGCCCCATTTGGAGTAGAGAGGGACCCTAGGGCATACCACCCGTAGTGTTATTTCATATGTGAAGGCTCGACGCATGTTTTAGAAGGGGTATTTAGCTTATCTGGTGTATGTTTGCGATTCCAACGCAGAGGTGCCTTCTATTGATTTTGTTCCTATTGTTCGAGAGTTCCCCGAGGGTTTCCCTTCAGACCTTCCAGGTATGCCGCCCGATGGGGATATTGATTTCTGTATTGATCTCGCTCCGAGCACCCAACCCATTTCTATCCTATCGTATCGCATGGCCCCGCCAGAGTTGAAAAATTTAAAGGACCAGTTGCACAATTTGCTAGAGAAGGGTTTTATTAGACCTAGTGTTTCTCCTGGGCAGCGCCGGTGTTATTTGTAAAGAAAAAGGATGGTTCGATGAGGATGTGCATTGATTACTGACAATTAAACAAAGTGACGATTAAGAACAACTATCCACTACCAGCGACTGATGATTTGTTCGACCAACTTTAGGGTGGAAAGGTGTTTTCAAACATAGATTTGATATCTAGCTACCACTAGCTGAGGATTAGGGCATTTGATGTCCCTAAGACAGCATTCCACACTCGATATGGGCAATGTGAGTTTTTGGTCATGTTATTTGGGTTAACCAATACCCAGTAGCATTTATGGAGCTGATGAACTGAGTGTTCAGGCCTTATTTGGACTTGTTCACAATAGTTTTTATTGATTATATTTTGGTGTACTCTCGCAACCAGGAGGAGCACGAGCAACACGCCATAGTGGTTCTTTAGACTCTGAAAGACAGTTAGTTATATGCCATATTCTCGAAGTGTGAGTTCTAGTTGAGTTCGGTTGCATTTCTGGGTCACGTCGTATCAACATAAGGTACTCCAGTGGACCCAAAGAAGATTGAGTCTACGAAGAACTAGCCTCGACCAGCACCAGCAACTCAGATTCAGAGTTTCTAGGGGTTAGCAGGTTATTACCATCTGTTCGTGGAGAGATTTTTTCTATTGCAGCCCCGATGACCAGATTGACCCAGAAGGATGCCTAGTTCAGATGGTCAAATGAGTGTGAGGCGAGCTTTTAGAAGCTTAAGACAACTCTGATTACGGTACCGATATTGGTTTTGCCCATAGGCTCAGGGCCTTATATAGTTATTGTAATTCTTCCGTATTGGGCTTGGTGCAGTATTGATGCAGAATGGCATAGTCATTGCTTATGCTTCGAGGTAGTTGAGCATCCACGAGAAGAATTATTCGGTTCATGATATTTATTGATGATATTTTGGTGTACTCTCCCAGCCAGGAGGAGCACAAGCAGCACGTCATAGTGGTTCTTTACACTTTGAAGGACAGCTAGTTATATGCTATGTTCTCGAAGTGTGAGTTCTGGTTGAGTTCGATTGCATTTCTAGGTCACGTCGAATCAACATAAGGTATTCAGGTTGACCCAAAGAAGATTGAGTCAGCCAAAAACTATCCTCGACCAGCATTAGCAACTCGAATTCGGAGTTTCTTGGGGTTAGTGGGTTATTACCGTCAGTTCGTGGATGGATTTTTATCTATTGCAGCCCCGATGACCAGATTAACCCAGAAGCGTGCCTAGTTCAGATGGTCAGATGAGTGTGAGGCGAGCTTTTAGAAGCTTAAGACAAATCTGATTATGACACCGATATTGGTTTTGCCCATAGATTCAAGGCCTTATACAGTTATTGTGATGCTTCCCGTATTGGGCTTGGTACAATATTGATGCAGAATGGCACAGTCATTGCTAATGCTTCGAGATAATTGAAGATCCACGAGAAGAATTAGTCGGTTCATGATCTAGAGTTGGCATCCATTGTTCATGCTGTGAAGATTTGGAGGCATTACTTATATGGTGTGACGTGTGAGGTGTACACTGATCACAAGAGTCTTCAGTACTTGTTCAAGCAGAAGGAGTTGAACTTGAGGCAGAGGAGGTGGCTGAAGCTATTGAAAGATTATGATGTTACTATCTTGTATCACCTAGCGAGAGCTAATGTGGTGGTCGATGCATTGAGTAGGAAGTCCGCCAGCATCGACAGTCTTGCTTATATTCCGATCAGCCAGAGACCGCTTGCTTTGGACATTCAGACCCTGGCCAATCAATTTGTGAGGTTGGACATTTCTGAGCCTATTAGAGTGTTAGCTTTCACGGTCGCTCGTTCTTCATTATTGGAGCATATCCGTGACCGGCAGTGTAATGATCCCCATTTGTGTGTCCTAAGAGATACGATGCAACGTGGAGGTGCCACGAAGGTGAACTTAGATGATGATGGTGTTTTGAGATTGCAAGGGCGAGTTTGTGTGCCCAATATCGATGGGATTAGAGAGTTTATCTTAGCGGAGGCCCATATTTCTCGGTATTCTATTCACCCAGGTACCGCGAAGATGTATTAGGACTTGCGGCAGCACTATTGTTGCATATGTGGCTCGATGTTTGAACTGTCAGCAGGTTAAGTACGAGCATCAGAGGCCTGGTAGTTTGTTATTGAGCTTCCCGAGTGGAAGTGGGAGAGGATTACCATGGATTTCGTTACCGGACATTTGTTGACTTGGAAGTTCGATGCGATATGGGTTATTGTCGATAGGCTGACCAAGTCAGCACATTTTATTCCTGTGGCAATCTCTTATTCATCTGAGTGGTTAACTGAGATTTATATCTGGGAGATTGTTCGCATTCATAGTATGCCGGTATCTGTCATTTTGGACTAGGGTACACAGTTTACCTCACGTTTCTGGGGTGCATTTCCGCGAGAGTTGGGAAAACGGGTTGAGTTGAGCACAGTGTTTCATCCTCAAACGGATGGCCAGTCCGAGAGGACTATTCAAATTTTGGAGGATATGCTCTAGGCTTGTGTTATCGACTTTGGAGGTTTGTGGGATCAGTTTTTGCCTTTAACAAAGTTCGCCTACAACAGCAGCTACTAGTCCAGCATTCTGATGGCTCCATATGAGGCATTGTATAGTAGGCGATGTCGGTCTACAAATAGGATGGTTTGAGCTGGGGGAAGCTCAATTATTGGGTACAGATTTAGTTCAGGAGGCCTTGGATAAGGTCAAGATAATTCAAGACAGGCTTCGTTTGGCTCAGTCGCGGCAAAAGAGTTATGCAGATCGTAAGGTTCAGGATGTAGCTTTCATGGATGGTGATAAGAGTCTTGCTCCGAGTGTTGCCTATGAAGGGCATGATGATATTTGAGAAGAAGGGCAAGCTTAGCCATAGGTTCATTGGTCCATTTGAGATTCTTGATCGTGTAGGAGAGGTGTCTTATAGACTTACCTTGCCGCCTAGCTTGTCACTCGTGCATCCAGTGTTTCATGTGTCTATGCTTTAGAGTTATCACGATGATCCAGCGCATGTATAAGATTTCAGCACTGTCCAGTTGGACGAGGATCTGCCTTATGAGGAGGACCCGATAGCTATTCTAGATCGGCAGGTTCTACAGTTGAGGTCGAAGAGTTTTCTTTCAGATGTTAGCCTCCTAAGGCATCGACATGAGAGTCCGTGTTTGATATGCAGAGCTGTTATCCTTATCTATTTTCCACCTCAGGTAGTTCTTTCCTTTGTTTGTTCGAGGACGACAGGTTGTTTTAGAGGTGGAGAATGTGACGATCCAAAGGGTCATTGTCACGCCCCAAATCGAGGGACATGACCGGCGCCTGACTAGGTAGCCCCAGTCAAGCGGACCTGGGTGCCTTTCATTCCCACGTGTTACCCCTGTGTTGATTATTTCTCATTAACCAAATACCTTACCAATTATAACTGATTTCGCAATATACAAACATAACCATGCGAGTGATTCATTAACAAGTTTACAATTTTTACACCGCCCAACATAATATATACATGAGCCTCGAATCCCACAGTTTACATGCCTACGGAACCTCTAGGATACAAAGGACGATACAATACTTGCCGGTAACAAGGCTCCGGCTATACCTTACACAAAATCAAAATAAAGTCTAAACAAGAGTGGCATGAGCCACGTAGGGCCCCGAAAGGAAAGGGGCTCACCAAAACGGGCGATGAAGGATGCTACTGCCGATGAGCTGAAGTACCTGCTACTGATTCACCTACAATCATAATACGAATGTAGCGTCCCCGGCAAAAGGGACGTCGGTACACTTGAATTGTACTGGTATGTATGGACAAACTTTGTCCCAAGTAAACTCAAGCCATTAAATTACATCAAAACTAATCAAGCCGGCCAACCATGTTTTCCACCTTTTACTCATTTCAGATAAGCCTCAACACAAACACGTTCAAGGTAAACAAATAGAACAACAACCAATCAATCACGTAAAGCACAAGTAGTCAAACAAAGGGGCAATCAGTGCCCCACGGGTTGCAAACTCTCCTGCTGTCTCCTTTCACAATTTCACATCATTGATTTTTGTATCAATTTTCAATAGCGATTTCGATCGCTTTCCATCCTTATTACCCCTGACCACCCTTATTACCTCGGCCACCCTTATCACCCCAACCCACACCTTATTTCCTCGCGTTGCGGCGCGCAACACGACCCCGCGTTATAGTTTAAAACACAACAATTTCAAACAGCAGATAAGGCACTACACACAATTTCAACAAGTTCAAATAAGCAACTTGCACATTGTTTCATGTTCTCAATTACTTATCAAGCCAATATCACAACCAAGTTACAATATTTCCATAATCAAAAATATTCACACAAGTATGTTCAACAATTTTCCACAATTCAAGTGTTTCGTCTCTTTCCACAATAAACCAATTTTCAAGTGTTTCGTTTCTTTTCCACAAGGTGCCATATAGGCCATCATAACCATTATTCACAATTCTTCACCAATTCCAATTCCCTTGTTATCTTTCAATTCATATTTCATACCACACCACATGTAGTTTAACATCAATTAAATACCCAACAACAAAATCAACAAATTACACACAATCTCTCAAATTAACACATGCCAAACGAATTGCACACATAAGGGCGATTTCACAAGAATCAAAGTTAGCCATACATACCTCGATTGAGCTTTCCTTAAGTTACTACAACACTCCAAAAACTCTAGAAATTCCAATCTACTATGAAACATAACAAATTTAAACACATATTAGAAAGATATTCATGAAACTAGCTCATTTGAACAATTTATCAAACACTAGTTGAGCATCTTGATTTCGAATCCCCTTTTTAAGACTTCCTTCATTCCCTAACCCAATCTTTAGTTATTTAAGTTAAACAATCTTCCCATAAACCTAAGTTGTACATGTATGTATACACAATACTAATAAACCCAAGAATCATACCTCAATAACTCATCTTATACACCAAACTCGAAATTAAAACCCTAGGGTATAGAATCTTACCTTTTAGATGAAGAACTTGCTATTGGGTTCTTGATTCTTGAAGATTGATGCAAGATTTGGATGATTTGGATATTGGGTTCCTCCTTCTCTCTCTAAAATACTCTCACATCTCTCTAAAATCAGTAAGAAATGACCCCAAAATGAACCCCAAAGCCTATATATTGAAATGGGGTCGGGTTATAAAAATTAGAAGAATAACCCTGCGATGTCAATTCTGCTATCGCAGAATGCACCGCAGAATGGACATGCGGGCCGCAAAATGCACCGCAAAATCGGCAGCCAAAAATGAGCTACACTGGTTCAATCTGCGGTCAAAATGCGGACCGCAGAACGAACATGCGGACCGCAGAATGAACATGCGGACCGCAGATTTGACCTGACACACGATCGCATTTTCCAGCCTTTGGTAATTTGATCATAACTTTGTGTAGGAATGTCCAAATGACGAACGGTTTGAAGCGTTGGAAACTAGACTCAAAGGGCTTTCATTTGATATGCTATTCACAACATAAAAACTTATACATAATTATATATGATCCTTTGAAGTGGAGCTATGTGCGAATCCATTTGGAATTTTGGCGTATTTCGATAATTTTCCCATTTGGCTTACACTTGGGCTTCCATTTGGACCTCATATCACTTACCATAAGACTCATACTCATATTTATCAAGTCTAATTGATGTCCATCATGTTCATAGCACACAAAATATAATAATTAGCCTACGTGGCACCACAGAATCCTATATTACTTAGCGAAATTTTCTGGGGCCTTACATTCTCCCCCCTTAGGATCATTCGTCCTCGAATGAGGTGTATAGTCTTTCCCAAACACTTTAACATCATACATCTCTTTTCTAACCTACCTCCAGTCTCTAAATTTTCACTAACTCCTAAATTTTTCAGAAATTTCGGCAGAGTTTCCTTTGTAACTAGGCCTATCCTCCTGCCAGGGAATCACCAAATTCGTCTCAACAACACATCCACAATTATACATACCACCACAATGTATATATCCATAATCCTAATCCCAGTATTACAAGCACTACAGTATCATAAGGATACTAGAACATGAACTGCACAGTTTTACATCAAAATACCTATATGGTACATTCCAAGTCAAAACTAACTGGTATTCAATCAAACTAAAGTACTTTCCTTCCACGACACATTTATCCTTCCACACGACATTATTGACTTACAAGCATTTTCATAACACCCTCTCAGAAGTAATATCAACTCCCAAAAATACATAACAAGGATGACAGATAAACATCTTGCATGAGATAACTATCCATTGACTTTACCTTTTGATAACTTCCACTGTACAATTTACACTCCACTGGATATTGCAATTCATGATAACAACAATAACCCACAATTCCATAACTTGGCATCATACCATCAAGGATGTCGGTTCATAGTAAACAAACAATCATGTGTTCATAATTGTCCTTACCAGCCATTAATATAATCGCAAAGGTGTTCATCAACAAGAATATAATTTCATTTCAATCAACAGTCCATATGAAGTCAAGCCATCATGAGTCTTGCTAGTAGTGCATCATATAGGATATTAACATGATCATATAGTTCAATAAAGTCAATTCATACCCACATTTTTTTCCACTATCTTCTTAGCCATAAGCATATGGAAACACAAAGTACATGAGGAACAGTTATGGGGAATATCATACACCTATTGCAACCTAATGTGTAATACAGTCATGTTACCTTTATTATCAACTCACATAACATTTTTAGGGGTACACTCACACTAAACCCTTGATGGCCCTTAATAGTTACCCTAAGATGTGATACCATAAACTGACCATTAAATTATCTATCAATATATATGTGACCACACTATGAAGCTTTATCTTTGACTTGTCTAAACTTACAATACCCAATGATCTAATACAACGAGGAACAACAAAGTTCAAGATCAGGCTGGAGTTCTTCAGGAATCCATTAATGCACTGGGTAGAGCACTTTATGAGGTCATATACTAAAAGACATGAAATGTTACTACTAACAAAACTGACATGGTTAATCACTGTGACTACCTTAATTAATACACAAATGAGGCATAGGAGTAAGTAGTACATGGGAAATAGGAATCATTAAGGAGGAATACTCAAGTACGTGAACCACTCATTTTCTAAAGGGTAGGGAAAATCCGTCGACCCCGAATAGGAATACTCTAGCACTTTGAATGTGATATGGGATTCAAAATACACGAAGTTGAATTACATTCTTAACATTACTTGACGCACAGAATCAATGCCACAACCCTATAAGGATGAAAAGAATTGAACGCTTATGAGATTACCATATTCTAGAAAACTTAACACTTCTTGGTAATTGATCTTATATGAGGAAAAAAAAATTACGACCATTTTTTTTCATTCAAATCAACATGTTCATGATATGTACAAAAATCCGAAGTCATTTAATCTCAACCTTTCACGAGTGAAACTCAATAGCTAGGAAATCTTGATATTGGGACAAAATCATGAATTGGTTAGATGGTTCTAATAGTTAACACGACGCTCCAGGGGGAAGGCAAATAACACTCATATCTAGCCAAGAAGGTGAGATACCAAGGGTAGTAAAACTCTCCACACATGACAATGACATAGTCCATGATTCTAGAAGTTGAGGGTGTGAAGAAAACCAAACACAATGAGACAGTGCACAATAATCGCTGAAGGTTTGCAAATGTTCATGATGAGATTTCCATAGGTTTTGACTTGTAAAAGGAAATGTCATAGTGATACATAGAAGGGAAATGTCATAGTGATACATAGAAGGGCATGTTCTCTTATGGTTATCGTACAAGTGTTGGGTTCTAGCACAACGACTTCACTAAATAAGGAATACAATTAACACATTGTGGAGACATACAGAGAGAATAATCATTCGTTATGAGTTGGACATGCCTATGCTATACTATCTTCCAAACTACAATACAATTCTACATCACGGGCAACCACAATACTAGAAACCAAGTGAGCTACTTACTACGGGATATCTCAAGTGGAAACAAAAATTATGGCGACACAAGATCTTTCCTATGACGGGATGTGAGGATCTGAATTTTTAGAAAAACTTTATGCACACATTGACCATTTTGATTGATATGAACTCATATGATAGGCACTGAGATGTGCATATATGTTACTAGACAGTGAAAGGGTCTCATGATGATACTCGTAAGAGAGTAGATTGAATGATCAAGCCATATAAGACACACACAACTAAGTAAAAGAGTGACTCGAGAAGGATCACAAATATTGGATTCTTTGCATGGAACTTGACACCACATGTACAAACTTTACGATGGTGCAAGTATAGACACAAGTGAGCAGATGTTGTCAATTTAAATGAGGCGTTTCTAAAAGAAATTCATCGGGAATAGTCCTTTGTTAAGAATTTAGAAAAAGCAAGTAGGAAGTATCAACAGTGCTATAACTCAATTCTGGAACATAATTATACAGCTCAATTCCATAGGAGGTTGTAAACAATAGAACTCTGATAGGGAGACTTTGTAAACAATACGTCTCATTTAAAGAGTAGGTGCATGTGCATGAACTGTTTTGTAATTTAGATTCTTTTTAAGAACATATCTATGCAAGGGCAAAGAAATCATAAGGGTTTAACAAAAAGTTTAAACAATCGCCACATTACCAAATAAAATGGATCACATAGTTTTTTTTTCTTTACATAATTTCCATACCTCTAGGTTGCATTTCGTAGCCCTTCCATAGGGTTCACATATAAAATTATTCACCTATACGCTTCATACAATAATAAGGAAATCACAATTACGAATCAAACACTTTAAATGATCACCACATTATCAAATAAAAGAATCATGTCATTTTCTCGTATATTTGTCCGTCGGCTCTTGGGGCCATAATTATCACATCAGTCTTGGCACTAGGCCACATTCTATAACACAATCTCTTCTTCCCCACATTTCACATCATTTCCGCATATTTCACATCAACATCATAATCCGTTTCATATTCTCTCATGTCACAAATATTGCCAGGTACAATTTCATTTCGAGTTCTTGACACATTGTCTATACTCTATTTCTCAAAAACATTTGACTTATTTCAACATCTATATGCAAATAGGACTTCACACAGTTTTATTTAATATATGTTGCTTCAATTTCAATTTAAGGCCTTCACATTTCAATACGTGATTCATACCCCTTGCACCCATTTTAAGTTGTCAATAATAGCACATTGATCATATTGGAATGCATCTTTCACAAAATCGGGTCACAACACCAATTCATGTAAAGTATCAAACACGGCTAGAGTCCAACATCTAGTCTTACCACATTTCCACAGTCACTTACTTCATTTCCAAACATCTTTATACATTACCAACGACTAGATGCAATCAAACAAATACCTTTGGTACACATAACAACATTTTGGAAGAATCAACCATAACAAGTTTTCTCACAAAATTTGGCATCAAAATATCAATTCAAACTTGACTTGAAGTCAAGACATTTTAGCACATAGTTCACATTCTTTACATATCCTCATCTACCAAGAATAATATATTAAACAAATGAAGAAGTACCTCCCACATATATTTTCACAGCAATAATTCGCTTAACATAACAAAACGGGTAATACATAAATTATATTTTAAACCTACAACATTTACGCGGACACCATGGAAGCTTAATTTCTAAGAGACGGGGTTTTAGCCGTACATACTGATGATATACTACATGATCTGGTGGTGCAGTGACATTAGTAGGAACAAGGGTACTCTCCTTAACAACAAGTTCTACCAATCACCCCATGGCTCAACACATTCTTCTAACAAGTCCTTGGATGATCCACTTGGACTTAATGGTGAGATAAATCTCACCTTACATGCTTCAAATTCACAGATTATGGTATCAAAATTACCAATATTGAGGTTAATACTTAGAGAGGAAATTAGCTCCATATCTTGAGCCATATCGCACGATCCGGAATATCAAAGAAATGGGTAAATTCCTAAATGCCCGTGCAGCCCCCAACTTATATGATGTGGTCGACAACACACCGATAAGAAGGGCACTACTAGACACGGCTCCGAGACATCCTAGGACACTTAAAAACCTTAGGCTCTGATACCAAGTTTGTCACGCCCCAAATCGAGGGACATGACCGGCGCCTGACCGGGTAGCCCCAGTCAAGCGGACCTAGGTGCCTTTCATTCCCACGTGTTACCCCTGTGTTGATTATTTCTCATTAACCAAATACCTTACCAATTATAACTGATTTCACAATATACAAACATAACCATGCGAGTGATTCATTAACAAGTTTACAATTTTTACAACGCCCAACATAATATATACATGAGCCTCGAATCCCACAATTTACATGCCTACGGAACCTCTAGGATACAAAGGACGATACAATACTTGCCGGTAACAAGGCTCCGGCTATACCTTACACAAAATCAAAATAAAGTCTAAACAAGAGTGGCATGAGCCACATAGGGCCCCGAAAGGAAAGGGGCTCACCAAAACGGGCAGTGGAAGATGAAGGATGCTACTGCCGATGAGCTGAAGTACCTGCTATCTGATTCACCTACAATCATAATACGAATGTAGCGTCCCCGGCAAAAGGGACGTCGGTACACTTGAATTGTACTGGTATGTATGGACAAACTTTGTCCCAAGTAAACTCAAGCCATTAAATTACATCAAAACTAATCAAGCCGGCCAACCATGTTTTCCACCTTTTACTCATTTCAGATAAGCCTCAACACAAACACGTTCAAGGTCAACAAATAGAACAACAACCAATCAACCACATAAATTGCAAGTAGTCAAACATAGGGGCAATCAGTGCCCCCAGGTTGCAAACTCTCCCGCTGTCTCCTTTCACAATTTCACATCATTGATTTTTGTATCAATTTTCAATAGCGATTTCGATCGCTTTCCATCCTTATTACCCCCGACCACCCTTATTACCTCGGCCACCCTTATCACCCCAACCCACACCTTATTTCCTCACGTTGCGGCGCGCAACACGACCCCGCCTTACAATTTAAAACACAACAATTTCAAACAGCAGATAAGGCACTACACACAATTTCAACAAGTTCAAATAAGCAACTTGCACATTGTTTCATGTTCTCAATTACTTATCAAGCCAATATCACAACCAAGTTACAATATTTCCATAATCAAAAATATTCACACAAGTATGTTCAACAATTTTCCACAATTCAAGTGTTTCGTCTCTTTCCACAATAAACCAATTTTCAAGTGTTTCGTTTCTTTTCCACAAGGTGCCATATAGGCCATCATAACCATTATTCACAATTCTTCAGCAATTCCAATTCCCTTGTTATCTTTCATTTGATATTTCATACCACACCACATGTAGTTTAACATCAATTAAATACCCAACAACAAAATCAACAAATTACACACAATCTCTCAAATTAACACATGCCAAACGAATTGCACACATAAGGGCGATTTCACAAGAATCAAAGTTAGCCATACATACCTCGATTGAGCTTTCCTTAAGTTACTACAACACTCCAAAAACTCTAGCAATTCCAATCTACTATGAAACATAACAAAATTAAACACATATTAGAAAGATATTCAGGAAACTAGCTCATTTGAACAATTTATCAAACACTAGTTGAGCATCTTGATTTCGAATCCCCTTTTTAAGACTTCCTTCATTCCCTAACCCAATCTTTAGTTATTTAAGTTAAACAATATTCCCATAAACCTAAGTTGTACATGTATGTATACACAATACTAATAAACCCAAGAATCATACCTCAATAACTCATCTTATACACCAAACTCGAAATTAAAACCCTAGGGTATAGAATCTTACCTTTTAGATGAAGAACTTGCTATTGGGTTCTTGATTCTTGAAGATTGATGCAAGATTTGGATGATTTGGATATTGGGTTCCTCCTTCTCTCTCTAAAATACTCTCACATCTCTCTAAAATCAGTAAGAAATGACCCCAAAATGAACCCCAAAGCCTATATATTGAAATGGGGTCGGGTTATAAAAATTAGAAGAATAACCTTGCGATGTCAATTCTGCTATCGCAGAATGGACATGCGGGCCGCAAAATGCACCGCAAAATCGGCAGCCAAAAATGAGCTACACTGGTTCAATCTGCGGTCAAAATGCGGACCGCAGAACGAACATGCGGACCGCAGAATGAACATGCGGACCGCAGATTTGACCTGACACACGATCGCATTTTCCAGCCTTTGGTAATTTGATCATAACTTTGTGTAGGAATGTCCAAATGACGAACGGTTTGAAGCGTTGGAAACTAGACGCAAAGGGCTTTCATTTGATATGCTATTCACAACATAAAAACTTATACATAATTATATATGATCCTTTGAAGTGGAGCTATGTGCGAATCCATTTGGAATTTTGGCGTATTTCGATAATTTTCCCATTTGGCTTACACTTGGGCTTCCATTTGGACCTCATATCACTTACCATAAGACTCATACTCATATTTATCAAGTCTAATTGATGTCCATCATGTTCATAGCACACAAAATATAATAATTAGCCTACGTGGCACCACAGAATCCTATATTACTTAGCGAAATTTTCTGGGGCCTTACAGTCATCACTTATTTTCTCTTTCATTCTATTCTTTCGAGGTCTTGAAAACCTTATTTTTACTTGCCTCGATTTGCATACACAGTCCGGGCGTGTAGCCGTAAAGCTTATATGTTAAATTCTGTGAAATATTTCAAAATGAGGCATTAAAATTAATAAAGTTGACTTGGGTCAATATTTTGGATAAACGGACCCTGACCCGTGATTGGACTGCCTCGGAGGGTCTATAAAAAAATATGGGACTCGGGTGTATGCCCAAAATCGAAATCCGAGGTTCCGAGCCCGAGAAATAAATTATTAAAAGAAATTGTTTTTCAGAAATTTAATTGGAAATTTGAAATTAAAATGGATTAGAAACCATTTGTACCATGCACGTATTTTGGTTACGGCGCCCGATACAAGTCTTATATGTGGTTTAAGCGCTTCCTGTGAAATTTGGTTGAAATCGGATGTCATTTGACGTGTTTCAGAGCTAAAACTCAAAGTTTGAAAGTCTATGAAGTTTGATGAAAAAAGTGATTATTTTGAGGTTTGATTCCTCATTTTTGATGTTGTTTTGGCAATTTGATCGCACGGTTAAGTTTGCAGGACATTTTTGAGTTAGTGTGTGTGATTGCTAAGGAGCCCCGAGGGCTCGAGAGTGTTTTTGGAGGTGTTTCAGGGTGTTTTGAACTTGGGGAGATAGCAGATTTTCTGCAATTTTTACACAGGGATTTTTTTCTTCACGTTTGCATAGCCTTGAATCCACTCTTCTTCGCATTTGCGTCCCTAGCATCGTGATCGCATAAGCCAAGTTCAGGGTCCCCAGGAACTTCCTCTTCGCTTTCACACTCAATAGTTCGCGAACGCGTACCCTTACAATCTTCTGCATTGCGTTCGTGTGTCCTTAATGCGTTCGCGTATAACGAATCCCCGGACCTCCCAGCTTCCTTCTTCACGTTCGCATCATCCCCATCGCAAACGCGATGCACCCCAGTCTTCCTACTCTACGAATGTGACCTACATGTCGTGAATGCATAGAAGAAAAATGCCCTGTTATATTTATAAGTTTTTAGAATCAGAACATACAGGATTTATACAATTTTCTCACGTACTCTCTTCTTCCCCAAGCTCTATGAATCCATTGAAGACCCATTCTTCAAGACCACTTAGGTATGTAATTTCGTACTTATTACCTTCATTTTTCTTCATTAATTAGTGAATTCATAAGCTTAAATCACATAGATTAAGGTGGAAATTGAGGGAAATCGGTAGAATTAGGGCTTTTCGATTTTTTTTGATTTAGACCTAGTTTTGGGGTCAAATTTATAAACAAATTGTATATTTGGACTCGTGGGGGAATGGGTGATGTGGAATTGGTCCGAACCTCGTGTTTTGACCAAGTAGGCCTGGGGTCGATTTTGGAATTTTTGGAAGAAAGGCTGGGAATCTATATTTAGGCATTGGGTTTGATTTGTTTAGTTGTTATTGATACCATAAAGTTGTTATTTCATAGATTTGATTGAGTTGGAGCCAAATTCAAAAGGGAAAGCGGTCGTTGTGGATTGATTTAGGCGTGGAAGTTGAGGTAAGTGTTTTGTCTAAATTTGGCTTGAGTAAATAGGAGTAGAATCTTATTTGCTAATTGATATTTACCGAGTACGGTGTATTGGCACGGTGACGAGTATCTAAACACTGGTGTCTAGCATGACTGTGAGTCCTAAATTGCTATATTATCAAACTCTTAATTGTTTTTATGAGGACTTGGTTAAAAGTCTTTGACACTAAGCCGGTAATTGTTGAGATTGAGTATTGATTTAATCGTGTTGAGTAGAAATTGAATAAGTTTGGTTATAGCTGGATCTCCTGTGCCGGGATAGTTTATTATATTACCTTGTTCCCTTGCCGGGATAGTTTATTCTAATATCTTCCTCCCTTGCTTGGATTATTTTGTGTATTGTATTGAAAGAAATGGGATTGTGTGGCACGCCGACAACGAGATATTATGAAATAGGATCGTGTGGCATGCCGACCACGAGATGATATAAAATGAGATCGCGTGTCACACCGACCACGAGAATATAAAATGGGATCGAGTGGTACGCCTACCACGAGATATGAGGAAATGGGATCGTGTTGCTCACCTGCAACAAGAGGATAATGAACAAGTGAAAGTGGTTTGTTTTTACTTATTTTGTGTTAGAGGAAATCAGATGCAGTTTCTTTTATTATTCCTGATATTCTGTTTTATCTACTACCCCGCAAGCTTGCTCCCCTCCAAGTTTTAACTGACTACCATCCGCTATTATTTATTTATACTTGTATATATATTTGCACACGTTTATCTGGTAGTCTGGTCTAGCCTCGTCACTACTTTGCCAGGATTAGGCTAGGCACTTACCAGCACATAGGGTCGGTTGTGTTGATGCTTAACTTCTGTTCTCTTTTGCACAGATCATGGAGTTGGACCAGCTTTTGGACAATAGTAGTTGATTGGGAGCTGAGTTTAGTACAGAGATTTTGAGGTAGTCTTGCTGACGTCCGCATGGCCAGAGTCTCTTCTATCTTCATTTTAGTTTGTTATCCTTTGTACCGGAACAAACAATGCTTTGATTTATTCAGATATTGTGTGTAGTATTCTATAGATGTTGTGAGTTTGTGACTCAAGTTCTTGGGTAGAGGATTTTGATAGACTTCTACATTTCTTCCAGTTTATTATATATGTTGAGACTTCCGCTTTATATCAATATGTTTGATTTTTTTAAATGTTTGATAATTGTTGCAAATAGTATATTAATTTGGCTTGCCTTGCTTCTATAAGTAGGCGCCATCATAACTCCCGAGGGTAGGAAATCTAGGTCATGACACAATCAAACATAAAAGGGTTTCAATGGTCATAGTGCAATAAAAGGGATGCAGAGGATAAAATCTACAACAATATTGACCGGGCATTTGGAAATGCTTCTTGGCTTACTCATTACAGTAGTCTTGAGTAGGTTTTTAAATTGCCAAGAGCCTCTGATAATTCTCGTATCATTATCAACTCTGATGTAGCTAGAACCCATTTTCCAAAATCATTCAGATTATATAATGTGTTGCTGAATTAGAAGGAATTTGATGGGGTTGTTCATGAGGTATGGAATCAAAGAGTTCAGAGACATACCATGTTCTTAATTTGGCTGAAGTTACAGAGGTTAAAGGATAAGACAAAACACATGAATTAGGATATGTCTTCAAATGGACAAAAACAATTGGCTGGTTCGGGTAGCAACTTAAGTATGCTCAAGGAGAACTTGATGAAGACCCAATCAATAGCCAACTAATAGTCAAGGAAAATGAGCTACTACTGCAGATTGAAAAATGGCAAGGTGTTAATGAACAAGTTTTGAGACAAAGATCGAGAGCAATGTGGATAACGGCAGGTGATTAGAATTCCATATTTTTTCATGCTCATTTAAAGGCCAGACAATCGAGGAATAGAAGTTCATCCATATTTAATGATCAAGGAGATAAAGTGAAATCATGTATTGTTAGAACAAGAGTTTAGAGGATTTTTCCAAATACTCTTGGGCACTTCAGCTAGTGAACTACCTTGTATCGATATTGAGATAGCGAGAGATGGTCATTGTTTAACCAAGGAAAATCAACAAATTCTCAATGCACGAGTAACATATGAGGATATTTGTCGAGCTCTTAAAGACTTGCCGAATAACAAAGATCCAGGGATAGATGGATTTCCAGCTGAATTTTTTAAAACATACTAGAATTTAACTAGAGTAGAGGTTAAACGATTTATTCAAGAATTCTTTACCAATGGGAAATTACTGAAAAGTGTTAATCGTACCACAGTAACGTTGGTACCCAAAGTTGCAAGCCCAAAATCCGTCGAGGAGTACATACCTATAACATGTTGTTCTGCTCTATACAAACTCATCAAAGGTCATTGCATCCAGGTTAAAGATGGTGGTGAATTCTATTGTGGGACCTAATCAATCAGCATTCATTGAAGGAAGGAACACACTAGATAATGTCATTATTGCACATGAACTAGTCAAAGGAAATAATCAGAAAGGGGTATCCTCAAGATGCTGCATAAAAGTAGACATACGGAAAACTTATGATTCAGTAGAGTGGCCTTTCTGTAGAATGATATTACTTGAATATGCATGTGAGGTTTGTTTAGTTGATAATGGAGTGTGTGACAACTGTCAGTTATTCCTTGTTATTGAATGAGGGCCTAACAATTAATTTCCAAGCAAAGAAAAGGCTAAGACAAGGAGATCCAATGTCTCCTTACCCGTTTGTATTAGTGATGGAGTATCTAAATAGGTCGTTAAAGAAGTTGAAGCACAATCCACGCTTTAACTACCACCAAGATGTTCCAGAATAACATAACCCACATATGTTTTGCTGATGATTTGATTCTATGCTGTAGTGCAGACAAGATTCCAATAAGCTTGTTACTAGATAGATTCACGCACTTTTCTGAGGTTTCATGTTTCAAGGCTAACATGGAGAAGAGTGCACCGTATATTGCTAGGGTTCAAAAAACTAATTCTACAAGAAATGCATTTCACTTTTAGAGAGTTACCATTAAAGTATCTAGGAGTGCTAATGACTTCAAAGAAATTGTCTATACATCAATGGATGCCACTAAATGAAAAGATAACTAGGAGAATCAATTGGTGGACAACCAAATTCCTATAATATAGCGGCAGACTTCAGCTACTCAAAAGTGTGATCTTTCAAATGCAAACATGCTAGGCACAATTGTTCCTATTGCCTAAGAAGATCATCAACTTATCACAGCATGTAGAATATTTCTATGGACAAGAAGCAATGAACCATCTAGGAGGGTATTGATAGCTTGGGAAACCATCTATATGCCAATGTCAGTAGGTGGACTCAATGTTGTAGATATCTACTACAGGAACAAAGTTTCCCTTTGCAAGTTATTGTGGTCTATAACTACAAAAAAGGGTACTTTATGGATCCAACGGATCCATAACTTCTATATATATGATTACCAGGCCCGTTGTCACGTGAGTTACCACCTCGATTCCCCCATATTATGTCTCTCTATGATTTAATATCAGTATTTGAGTTGACTGGATAGACTTGGATTGCTTTTAGCTGAAAATGAGGCACTTAGCCTCTCAGAAGAAAGCTTGTTGTGAAAAAGTCAATCGGATGTTGACTATGTAGTTAGAGGGCTCGGATGTGAGTTTCGGTAGTTCGGTTAGCTTCGAGAGATGATTTGTGACTTAGGAGAGCGATCTGAATTGAATTTGGATGTCCGGTGTAGAATTAGGCTTGAACTGGCAAAGTTTGAATTTTGACGAATTCCGGTTGATAGGTTGGATTTTGATTTGAGGGTTGAAATGAAATTCTGACAGTTGCAGTAGCTTCGATAGGTGATTTTTGATATGTCTGCAAATTTTCAGGTCATTCGGACGTTGTTTGGTCAGGTCTTTGATCCAATGTGAGTTTCAGAAGTTTTAGTTTAACTTAGGCTTGAATCCGTGGTGAATTGGGGACTTTTGTGTTGTTGGACGTGTTTTGATAATTTGAATAAGTTCGTATGAGTTTTGGGGTGTGTTGGTCTCTTTGGTTGAGGTCCCGGGGGGCTCGAGATGAATTTGGGTGGTCAAACGGACCAAATTTGGTTATTAAAAACTACTGATCGCAGCAGTTATTGCAGGAGAAAAATTGGTCTATGCGATCGCATGCATTGAGTCGCGATCACATAGCACGTTGTGAAGCATTGCGATCGCATGGTGTAGTCCGCGATCGTATAAGAGGAATGTAGGGGCAGCATATTTGTACTATGCGTTCGCATAAGTTTGGAGGCGATCGCATAGGCTTAAGGAGCAGTGAAATGCGATCGTATAGCCTGGTTGCATTCTCATAGAATGATTTGAGTACCTCAAAATTTGTTCGTCGCAATCAAATGCCTAGGGATACGATCATATAGAGTAAAATTGGGCGACCAGAAGCATTTTTATAACATTCCAGTCGTGAACCCATCACTTTTTCCACCATTTATACACCACCTTGAGAGCTTGTTGGTAGATTATAAGGGGGATTTCGATGGGAAGTGATTGGAGGTAAGTCTCGTGGCCTAGAAAAGCCATTTAATTGAAGATCCATCCTTTAATTCTCTGAAATTTGGGTAACAATTGAAGAAGCTAGGGCTTGGTTTTTGAAATCTAAATGTGGGATTTGATGGCCCATTCGAACTCCGATTTTGATGAACTTTATATGTACGGACTTGTGGCGAGACGAGGAATCATTGGACGTAAATTTTGTAATTTTTTAGAAGAGGGCCCGGGGCTCGGGCTTTTCCAACTTCATGGTTTTTGTTGTTTCTCAAGTCTTTTCGATTGTGTTATGGTTTATTGGCCTATTGTGATGTATCCCTTATGGTTTTTATCAGATTCTACATGCGAGGAGGTTGATTCGAGAGGGAAAGGCTTGGCGAGCTAGATTATCGGCCGGCTAGAGGTGAGTAATACTTGTGAATGATATCCTGAGAGTTTAAAACCGCAGATTTGCACATCTTAATGCTGTATTGAGGTGACTTGCACGATGGACCTCAGCGTGGGGTAGAGCACCATTGGGGATGGTGACTTGGCCTGTCCCAGTTGTTTGTTTTACCGTGTATTTGCAAATGATTTGTTGTTATCAGTATGACTTGGGGTCATTGCCATACTTAGGGCTTATTTCCGATTGTTTGAACTCTTATGAACTATCATTTACTGGTTTCCCTCACTATTTGAAATATTATTTAACTCATTCCACGTAAATTACACTTTTTCTTAAACTCAGCCATATTTACTCAACTTGGAGTTTTATACTGATAATTTCACTACTGTTTGTGTTGAGTATTATTTTCTTTACTGTTGCCCGAGGGGTTGTTGACTGCATTTAGACTGATTGAGGCCGAGATCCGTATGTGAGGGCATGTTGAGCACTGTGAGGAGGCTTTCAGGCCTTATATTGATATTATTTAGGCTTTCAGGCCCTGTTGATAGCGCTTGGGCTGTAGGAGCCCCTCCGGAGTCTACACACCCATAGTGAGTGCGGGCTACCCTTTGAAATGGACAGTGGTAACAATGATACTGTCATACGTGTTTCGGTCAGGTAATAATGACTGATCAGTCAGGTAACAATGACTAACTAGTGGTAATAATGACATTGAAATACAGTTTGGTCAGGTAACAATGGCTGACCATACTTGTGTATTCTTGTTTATTTGATTACTTTCCAAGAGAATTTCTTGCTATGTTTTCACGGATTTCTACTATTTATTTGGTTTACTGCTTGAGATAGAAATATCTATGCCCTTTCGGGATTTTATACTCTTAGTTGTTATTCATTTTTATTGCTCACTAATAGCATTATCTATTATTGTGGACTATGTGTATCCTTCCTGTCTTGTTACTATTGGGGGTCTGGAGACCCAAGTTAACTTACTGTTATTGAGCATGGTTGATTTCGATGTTATTCTGGGCATGGATTGGCTATATCCGTGACGTGCTATTCTAGACTGTCACGCCAAGACACTCACTTTGGCTATGCCTGGTATCTAGAGGATCGAGTGCCATGGTATGACTGATTATGTACCCAGCAGGGTAATTTCTTTCTTAATGACCGAGTGGATGGTTGGGAAGAGGTGTTTATCATATTTGGCATTTGTGAGAGATGATGGAGCTGAGGCTCCCAGCCTTGACTCTGTTCATTGACTCTGTTCCCGTTGTGAGGGATTTTCCGGATGTGTTTCCATCGGACCTAGCAGGCATGCCACCGGACATAGATATTGATTTTGGTATTGACCCGGTGCCGGACACTCAACCTATACCTATTCCTCCTTATCGTATGACACCAGCTAAGTTAAAGGAATTGAAGGAGCTACTTCAGGAACTCCTAGATAAGGGGTTCATTCGCCAGATTGTGTCACCGTGGGGTGCACCGGTCTTGTTTGTCAAGAAGAAATATGGCTCAATGAGGATGAGTATTGATTATAGGCAGTTGAACAAGGTAATAGTGAAGAACAAGTATCCTCTACCAAGTATTGATGATTTGTTTGATCAACTCCAGGGAGCTAGGGTATTCTCGAAGATTGATCTTCGTTCAGGCTATCACCAGCTTAAGATTAGGGATTCTGATATCGTGAAGACCGCTTTCAGGACGAGATAAGGGCAATATGAGTTTCTTGTTATGTCTTTTGGGCTGACTAATGCCCCAGCCGCGTTCATGCATTTGTGAACAACGTGTTCCGGCCGTATATGGATTCCTTTGTGATTGTGTTTATTGATGACATCCTTGTGTACTCGCGTAGCTAGGAGGAGCATGCCCAGTATTTGAGAGTAGTGAGATTGAAGGAGGAGAAGCTTTATGCAAAGTTCTCATAGTGTGAGTTCTTGCTAGGGTCTGTGGCTTTTCTGGGACATCTGGTGTCCAGTGATGGTGTACAGGTTGATCCGAAGAAGGTAGAGGCGGTGCAGAGTTGTCCTAGACCGACCTTAGCCACTGAGATCCGTAGTTTCCTTAGATTGGCATATATTATCGCTGGTTTATTCAGGGATTTTCTTCTATTGCATAACCGTTGACCAAGTTGACTCAGAAGGGTGCTCTATTTGTGTTGTCCAAGGAGTGTGAGGAGAGCTTTCAGAAGCTCAAGACAGCTTTAACCAAGGCTCTAGTATTGATGGTGCCATCATCTTCAGGTTCCTACACCGTGTATTGTGAAGCCTCGAGAGTTGGCATAGGATGTGTACTGATGAAGAAGGGTAGAGTTATTGCATATTATTCTCGTCAATGGAAGACCTATGAGAAGAACTACCCTGTGCACGATTTGGAGTTAGCAGCTATAGTCCATGCTCTGAAGATTTGGAGGCACTACTTGTATGCTGTTTCTTGTGAGGTGTATACTGATCCTCGCAGTCTTCAGCATCTGTTCAAAAAGATGGACCTTAATTTGAGACAACGGAGGTGGCTTGAGTTGCTCAACGATTATGATATCACCATATTGTATCATCCGGGGAAGGCCAATGTAGTGGTCGATGCTTTGAGCCGGAAGGCGGTTAGTATGGGCAGCTTGGCATATATTCCACTTGGGGAGAGGCCCTTTGCAGTTGATGTTCAGGCGTTGGACAATCGGATCGTGAGATTGGATATTTTTGAGCTGAGTCGGGTGTTGGCTTGCATGGTTTCTCAGTCCTCCTTGTATGACCACATTAGAGAGCGCAGGTATGATGATCCACATTTTCTTGTCCTTAAGGACAGAGTGCAACATGATGACGTCAAAGATGTGACCATTGATGGTGACGGTGTGGTGAGGATGCAGGGCCAAATTTTCATGCCCAATGTGGATGGGCTTCGAGAGTTGATATTACAAGAGGCCCACAGCTCGCGGTATTTCATTCATCCGGGTGCCGCGAAGATGTATCAGGACTTGAGACAACATTACCGGTGGAGGAGAATAAAGAAGAATATTGTGAGTTATGTAGCTAGATGTCTCAACTGTTAGCAAGTCTAGTATGAGCACAGAGGTCGGGTGGTGTTCTTCAGCGTATGGTCATTTCTAAGTAGAAATGGGAGCAAATTACTATGGATTTCATGAGTGGTCTCCCTCGGACTTCGAGGAAGTTTGATTTAGTTTGGGTGATTAGGGATCGGCCGACCTAGTCCGCGCCCTTCATTCCAGTATGTACTACTTACTCATCGGAGCGGCTGGCAGGGATCTTTATTAGGGAAATTGTTAGATTACATGGGGTCCCAATGTCTATTATCTCGGATAGAGGTACTCAGTTCACTTCTCAGTTCTGGAGGGTATTTCAGCGGGAGCTAGGTACGTACGTAGAGTTAAGCACATCATTCCATCCTCAAAAGGACGGACATTCCGAGCGCACTATTCAGATCTTGGAGGATATGTTGCTTGCTTGTGTTAATGATTTTGGAGGTTTATGGAACGAGTTTTTTCTGCTTGCAGAGTTTTCCTACAACAACAGTTATCAATCGAGTATTCAGATGGCCTTGTATGAGGCGTTGTAAGGTAGGCATTGTAGATCTCCCATTGGATGGTTCAAGCCCAGCTAGGCTAGTTGTTGGGAACTGAGATGGTTCAGGATGCTTTAGAGAGGGTGAAGTTGATCCATGAGAGGCTTTGTACGGCACAATCACGCTAGAAGAGTTATGCGGGCCGGAAGGTTCGTGATGTGCATATATGGTAGGCAAGAAGGACTTGTTTAAGGCTTCTCCCATGAAGGGTGTCATGCGGTTCGGGAAGAAATTGAAGCTGAGTCCGAGGTTCATTGGGCCTTTTGAGATACTCAGGAGGATTGGAGAGGTGGCATTGAGCTAGCTTTGCCACCCAGATTGTCTAGTATGTATCCGGTATTCCATGTGTCTATGCTCTGGAAGTATGTTGGGGACCCCTCTCATGTGTTGGATTTCAGCACGGTTCAGCTAGATGATGATTTGTCATATGATGTGGAGCGGGTGGCTATTCTAGGTCGACAGGTTCGAAAGTTGAGGTCCAAGGATATTGCTTCACTGAAGGTGCAGTGGAGAGGTCGGCCCGTGGAGGAGGCTACTTGGGAGACCGGGCATGAGATGCAGAGTAGATATCCACACCTATTTGAGACTCCAGGTATGTTTCTTGACCCACTCGAGGATGAGTGTTTGTTTTAGTTGGGAAGGATGTGATGACTCGACCCATCGTCATGTGAGTTCCCGCCCCGTTACCCCTATATTATGTCCCTCTATGATTTAATATCAGTGTTTGAGTTGACCGGATAGAGTTGGATTTGTTTTTGCTTAAAATGAGGAACTTAGCCTCTTAGAAGGAAGCTTGTTGTGGAAAAGTCAACCGGATGTTGAGTATATAGTTAGAGGGCTTGAATGTGAGTTTCGGTGGTTCGGTGAGCTTTGGGGGATGATTTTTTACTTTGGAGAGCGATGACAATAGAATTTGGAGGTCCGGTGTAGAATTAGGCTTGAATTGGCAAAGTTTGAATTATGGCGGATTCCGGTTGATAGGTGAGATTTTGATCCGAGGGTTATAATGGAATTCGGAGAGTTGCGGTAGCTTTGTTAGGTGATTTTGGATATGTCTGCAAATTTTCAGGTCATTCAGATGTCGTTTGGTCGAGTTTTTGATCGAATGTGAGTTTCGGAAGTTCTAGTTTAACTTAGGCTTGAATTCATGGTGAATTATGGATTTTTGTGTTGTTGGACGTGTTTTGATGATTGGAATAAGTTTGTATGATATTTTGGGGTATGTTGATGTCTTTGGTTGAGGTCTCGGGTGCCTCGGGATGAATTCGGGGGCCAAACGGACCAAATTTAGTTATTTAAAACTGCTGGTTGCAGCACTTATTGCAGCACAAAAATTGGCCTATGCGATCGCATGCATTGAGTCGATCAGGGCCGTGAAGCATTGCGATCACATGGCGTAGTCCGCGATCACTAATGAGGAATGTAGGGGAAAGCATATTTTGTACTATGCATTCACATATGTTTGGACGTGATCGCATAGGCTTGAGGAGCAGTGAACTGTGATCGCCTAGCCTGGGTGCGTTCGCATAGAACATTTTGAGTACCTGGAAATTTGTTCATCGCAATCGCATGCCTAGGGCTGTGATCGCATAGAGTAAAATCTCGGCGAACAGAAGGGTTTTTATAACATTTCAGTCGTGAACCCATCACTTTTTCCACCATTTTTACACCACCTTGAGAGCTTGTTGGTAGATTTTGAAGGGGATTTCGAGGGAAGTGATTCGAGGTAAGTCTCGTGGCCTAGAAACACCATTTAAATGATATTCATCCTTTAATTCTCTGAAATTTGGGTAAAAATTAAAGAAGCTAGGGCTTGGTTTTTAAAATGTAAATTTGGGATTTGATGGCCCATTTGAACTCCTATTTTGATGAACTTTTTATTTACGGACTCGTGGCGAGATGAGGAATCCGGTGATATGAATTTCATAATTTTTTTAGAAGAAGGCCCGAGGCTCAGATTTTGCCAACTTCGTGGTTTATGTTGTTTCTCGAGTTTTTTTTGATTGGGTTATGGTTTATTGGCCTATTCTGACGCACCCCTTATGGTTTTGATCAGATTCAACACACGAGGAGGTAGATTCGAGAGGGAAAGGCTTGGCGAGCTAGACTGTCGGCCGGCTAGAGGTGAGTAATACTTGTGAATGATACCCTGAGGGTTTAAAACCGCGGATTTGCACATCTTAGTATTGTATTGAGGTAACTTGCATGCTGGACTTGAGCGTGGGATAGAGCAACGTTGGGGATTTTGACTTGGTCCATCCCGGTTGTTGGTTTTACCGCGTATTTGCAAATGATTTGTTGTTATCATTATGACTTGGGCTCATTGCCATACTTGGTGCTTATTGCCGATTGTTTGAACTCCTATGAACTATTATTTACTGTTTTCCCTCTTTATTTGAAAGATTACTTGAACTTAGTCCATGTAAATTACCCTATTTCTTAAACTCTGCATGTTTACTCAACTTGGAGTTTTAAACTTATAATTTCACTACTGTTTATGCTGAGTATTATTTGCTTTATTGTTTCCCGAGGGGCTGTTGAATGCATTTGGACTGATTGAGGCCGAGAGCCTTATGTGAGGGTATGTTGAGCATTGTGAAGAGGCTTTCAGGCCTCGTATTGGTATTATTCAGGCTTTCAGACCTTGTTGATAGCGCTTGGGCACTAGAAGCCCTTCCGGAGTCTACACACTCATTGTGAGTGCGGGGTACCCTTTGAAATGGACAGTGGTAACAATGACACTGTCATACGTGTTTCGGTCAGATAACAATGTCTGACTAGTCAGGTAACAATGACTGACTAGTGGTAACAATGACACTGAAATATGCTTGGTCAGGTAACAATAGCTGACCGGTCAGGTAATAATGGCTGACCATACTTTGTGTATTCTTATTTATTTGATTACTTTCAGAGAGAATTTCTTGCTATGTTTTCACGAATTTCTACTATTTATTAGGTTTACTGCTTGAGATAACATTATCTGTGCCTTTTCGGGATTTTATACTCTCAGTTGTTATTCATTTTTATTGCTCATTGAGTTGGAGTACTCACTTTACTCCCTGCACCTTGTGTGCAAATACAGGGATTCCGGAGGTTTAGCTGAGATTATTTGCTGCTGCTCGGTTCAGTGTCGGAGTCTTTGCGGTAGCTGGTGGCGTCCGCAAGATCCGATTTCTCCTCTTGTCATTTCTTTTTCTCCCGCACTACACTTGTTTATGTATAGGATGATATCCAGTTGTATCTAGAGGCTCTGACTTGCAACGCCAGATCTATTAAGCTGTTATTACTGTTATTATGGTTTCCGCACTGTCTTTAATATTAACAAACCGAGAGTTTATGCTTAATTGGTATTTTAAGTTTAATAATTGGAATGAAAATATTCAATGATCGGGCTTGCCTAACAAGGTGTTGGGCGTCATCACGATCGGGGTTTGGATCGTGACAATATAAATGACAGAAGTATTAAGAATATGAGCACTCCTAAGTAGGCTTGTTGGCTTGTCAAGAGGATATTTGATGCTAGGGACTGGTTCAGTCAAAGGAGTCCAATTGATAATTTGAATAGCTACTGCAAGCAACGAAGATTCAGCATTAAGAAATTTTATATTGCATAGATCTCAATTCGAGAAGAGTCCCTGTAAAGATTAACCATAACATCTAAATCATTGCCAAAACATCAGTTCATTCTTTGCTTAGCATTACATGGAAGATCAGCCACAATTGAACGATTAAAAAAATGGGGAATATCAATATCAAAAGACTGTGTACTGTATGGAAAAAATATTGAGGAGACAAGGGAGCACCTGATATTTGAATGTGATTACTGCACAATCTTATGGGCCACATTATTACAGTGGACATGATAAAACATCAAAAAGGAAGCTGGATGAAGAGATAGATTGGATAACAAAAAGGGCTACCAGCAAAGTCAAGGGGAGAAATGTTAGTATTTCTATTTGCAGCAGTGGTCGACCACATATGGCCTGAAAGAAACAACAAAAAATTTCAAGGAAGGAGACAATATGCAGCCAGAGAATCAGAGAAATTGTACTGGATCTGCACATTCGAGGGCAGACAGAAGCTAAATGGAAAACAAAGTTAGAGAGGCTATGTAGTTACCCTAGCTAGTTTAAGTCACAGTTTTGACATCAGGAGCTAGGTACTCTTGGTAGCAGCAAATTTTTTGGGTCAATTCTGGTTGTTTTCTTTGATCAATTTTTAATAGAGATATCGTATATGATCTTCTAACTAGAGTCCATATGAGCTAGCAGGTGTAAATGTTATACTTGGTTAAATAAAAAATTTGATAGTTTAACCAAAAAAAAAAGTCAAAAAATGCAGCAATGTAATATGTAATGGAGGGGATACTATTTTTTTTCTTTTTGCTATAAATTCCCCGGGAAACCTGTAGCGCTATCCTTTGGGTTTGCACAAAATAAGTTGCGCACTGCATAATTGTTCGTAAATCACGCAAAAGATGTAACCCGTACTAAAAAAGCTATGTGCAATGAGCGATGCTTAAAGAGGGTGTTGGTGATACGAACTGATCCCACGTCGTTCATGTGGGAAACCACTTAGCCAACCATAGTGGGCATGGGTATAGTAGTTGGAAAACTATTTTCCGTATGATGATTGTACCCAAAAAGGGTAGAAATAAAGAAATACATAATGACTTCTTTAGTTGATGAAGCTTATATTCAACTAGTATGACTATCTAAAAAAAAACAAAAAAAGGACAAGTTGAACTTAAAATTTCAAGCACTATTTTACAAAGCCATATTGTTGAAAACATCTCGTCATTATCATTAAACAATAAGGTTAGCTCTTTTATTAAGTTTTTGCCATGTGAAACGTACTCGGTTAGGTATATAGAACTGTTTATAATTGTATAAAGACAAAACAAGTAAATTCTTGTTTAGATAAAGAAATCTCAAAATACATAAGTTAGTGGTACTAATCCATCTTTCTAGGTTGAATTTGTTCCATATACAGAAGTAGTAATTGCAATACTTGCAGGTATGTATTTCTTGAGAATATCATGTGAATAGCCAATTGACCTCAGCTTAATTGTGGCACTACAGTTGCGGACCCAGAATTTTGTATAAGCGGGTTCAGTTAGAGAAGTTCATAACTAACAAGCGGTATAAGCCGTATAAGCGGGTTCAAAATTAATATCTATACCAAATTTACCTTTGTTTTAGCCATAATTTATGTATATACACAATATTATTTTTTGACGAAGCGGGTTCAATTGAACCCACCTCTCTCCACATAGGTCCGCCCTTGGTGCCACATATGTAAAAGGTACGTAACTTATAAAACATGTAAAAGATATACAAAATATCATAAGAGGCAGTTCCAAAATTTAAAAGTAATAAATATGTTAGCACTAGCCATGCATGAAATTTGATAAGAGTATATATTTGATTCCACTCGATTTTGTTGGATCTATTATGTATTCGATTGGATTCTTTGAGCGGGAATCTATTAGAAACAAGTTTCTTTACTACAAGGTAAAAATAAAGTTCGCATATATATTATTTTTTTCAGATTTTATTCGTGAAATTATATTAAAATTTTTTTTGTTTGTATTATTGGTTACTTTTCTTTTACCGACGAGACTATAGCCAAAATTTCAGCCCACATAGTGTACATATATATACATTAGTATAGACAGTACGGACGGGGGACTGGGGGGTGAGGGGGAGAACAAGAGAGATAGAAGATTGCATATGATTTTTGTCAGGATTGAATTAAAAGAGGTAGAGTGCAGTTCATATTTCCACTTGCTATCACTTTCCATTTTTCCTTTTTATTTTAATATTTGTTTTATTATTTCTGGAGCTGTCTGTATATGCAGACAAGTTGACTGTTCCATGGAACATTCCAAGCCGCCTACTTTGACCCGAACAACCACGTGAATTTCTTTTGTCTATTTTTTTATTTTATATTCCTATATTTGTCTTCTCTTTTTCTTTTAATTTGTAAAAACTTTAGCAAATGATTAACTTTCCTGACTTTTTAGAATTAGCAACTCCATGATGGAACGCGTGGAATGATTATTTTAAAATTCACCGATTCAATCAACATCCCCATTCTAATATCAAGATACAAGATTCCTTCTTTCTTCTCACTTTGTTTATACTTTTTATAATAATACATGCTGTAGTTCAGTTGATAAACTTAGGTTCAGCTTAAAAATATCTAAAAGATAACCCATCTCTTAAATTACATTACGTGCCAACTTTGATTTATTAGGCACGTAAAATTTGAAACAAAACCGGTGCTGCTTGATATGAAAAACAGGCACAAATAAGAGAATTTGATGACTAATAAAGTCCCAACTTCTTAGAACAATCCCTTTAATTAGACGTATGGGTCGGAGTCTGACTCACAATAATTAACAAAGATAATTATATCTTGCATTATTTTATTATTGACAAGAAACATGGCCACTAGCCTATAGTACGAATTCATCTATTCAAGCGAGGGGGAAAAGGGCACGACCTACCCACCTCCCCATGGAGACAAAGTCCCAACGTGATCACGGTCACTCACTTCCTACTCATGGGACTCACAACTATAAATACTGAGGGATGAACTTCAGAAAAAAGGGCTTCTTCTTTATCACTCTTCTCCATTGAGAGAAAGAAAGAGAGAGAAAACGAACAAGAAATATCCATCTCATAGAGAGATACAATAACGCTCTGAACCTTTTCATGGAGTGGCAGACCAAACCAATATCATCAATAAAAGATGTCAATACTTCTCACCCTAATTTGGGGCGTTTATTATTATTTCTTTTACATGGTTCTTGAATTATTACGACTTGCTATTATTAGCCCGTAATTTATATATGTTGTTTCGTATTTATAAAGTGTATGATAACATTTGAGTCGAACAATTTGGCGCCGTCTGTGGGAATTTCCTAGCAAGATCGCTTAGTTCTTCCCGGAACCAAAAGAAAAGGAATGTCGGAAAAGAAAAAACAACTCAGCTCGAGCAAGTTCTCTCTCTCTCTCTCTCTCTCTCTCTCTCTCTCTCTCTCTCTCTCTCTCTCTCTCTCTCTCTTATTTCCAATAGTGCAAATGAGAAAAAGAAGCCCCCCCCCCCAAGGGAGGATCCCTATGAGGCATCTATCGCACCACCGATACGTGCCCCGGCCGAAAACCAGTGCAGAGGTATCTCGAGCCGAGAGCCACCTCAAAACAACCCACATTTCCCGATTGGAAAGACAACGCATAAACTGCTCAAGGTCTCAAACCAAAATCGAGCTTCACCACTCAATACCCATAACACCAAGACTCATGCAATGCGCCTTCACCTCCAAAAATTGATAAAGTTCAACAATAGTTGAACAGGGACTCAGGCTATACGCCTTCGCAAATAAATTCAACTACGGTTGAACCAAGACTCAAGCTATGCGCTTTCGCCTCCAAAAATTGATAAAGTTCAACACCAGTTGAACTGGGACTCAGGCTATGCGCCTTAGCAAATAAATTCAACTACGGTAGAACTAAGACTCATACTATGCACATTCGCCTCCAAAAATTGATAAAGTTCAACAACAGTTGGACTGGGACTCAGGCTATGTGCCTTCGCCACTAAATTCAATTACAGTTGAACCAAGACTCAGGCTATGCGCCTTCGCCTCCGAAGATTGATAAAGTTCAACAACAGTTGAACTAGGACTCATGCTATGCGCCTTCGCAAATAAATTCAACTACGATTGAACCAAGACTCAGGCTATGCGCCTTCACCTCCAATAATTGATAAAGTTCAAAAACAGTTCAACTGGGACTCAAGCTATGCGCCTTCGCTAATAAATTTACCTACGGTTGAACCAAGACTCAGGCTATGTGCCTTCGCCTCCAAAAATTGATAAAGTTCAACAACAGTTGAATTGGGACTCAGGCTATGCGCCATCGCCAATAAATTCTACTACGGTTGAACCAAGACTCAGGCTCTGCGCCTTCGCCTAAAAAATTTGATAAAGTTCAATAACATATGAACTGGGACTCAGGCTATGCGCCTTCGCCAATAAATTCAACTACGGTTGAACCAAGACTCAGGCTCTACGCCTTCGCCTCCAAAAACTGACAACCCCCCAACGCCAAGACTCAGGCCATACGCCTTCGCCAATAAATTCAACTACGGTTGAACCAAGACTCGAGCTATGCGCCCTCGCCTCCAACAATTGATAAAGTTCAACAACAGTTGAACTGGGACTCAGGCCACGTGCCTTCGCTAACAAATTCAACTACGGTTGCACCAAGACTCGGGTTATGCGCCTTCGCCAATAAATTCAACTATGGTTGAACCAAGACTTTGGCTATGCGCCTTTGCCTCTAAAAATTGATATTCAGCACCAGTTGAACTAGAACTCAAGTTATGCGCGTTCATCAGTAAATTTAATTGCGGTTGAACCAAGGCCCAGGTTATGCACCTTTGCCATCAAATCCAGCAAGTTCGGCCTCGCTCGAACCATAAAGACAGGTGCTCTCACCCTCGAATTTCACAAGTCCAACCATAGCTGAACCAGAACTCGGAAAAATTTAACCTATAATGAATTGAGGTGCAGGGTCGGCACTCACGTTGTTCAAGTAAGTACGCCTAACTCATACTAAGGATAGAGGCACGCAAAGTTCGGCCCTGAATAGATTACCAAGCTGTGCTCTGTGATATCACGGCTAGTAGTCCAGCTGCACCCAAAGTGGGACTAAGGCTAATCGCCACTACTACCAAGCAAGGGTTCCAACTCGGTCATCCCGAGTTTTAAAGAAGGAAATCAGTCGCCAGTAGTCAAAGAAAAAATATAATATAACTGCCTATCGAGGACAAACTTAAAGGAAGGTCGCCCTTTCAAACAGATGCAAAGGAAAAACTATCAGGAAACAAGGGGGAGGTACAAAACAAACAAAAAACAAATAAAGGAAGAAAGATTTCATTAATTTAAATGATCACGGAATGCCTCCGTGTACACCCGGCCAAAGTCAACTAATAAAAAAAACAGAAAGAAACAGGAAAAACTTTTTTTCTTCACTCGACGTCGTCCGCATCTCCACCTGCTCTGTCATTAGCCCATGGCGTCGCTGTATTGGGAAAATGTTTTTATGACGTGGAATGACACTTGGATCGGTCAGAGGGTCAATAGACAATAATAAAATGAAAGATGCGAGAAGAAGAATTAGGTACAAGGCGTAATTCAGATACGAGTCTCGTACATATTTAGAGCGAAGTGGTATGCAATTCTAATGACTAAAGATATAGAAAGCAGTTTAAACACGTATCTCGTATCAATTCAAGACATTTAAGGCCAACAGATTAAAAAATATTTAAAACATGAATCTGAAGACAAAAAGGAGGCCAAATTCAAGTATTAAAGTACCTAATAAGTTAGAAAATAGGTATTTAATAGGAACTATTGTGTAACGGCTTATTTAATGACATTTATTACTTATAATTATCTCATTAAAGCTTAGGTATCATTCCTTTAGATAGAATCAGCTATAAAAGGAGAAAGTCTCATCATCTCTAAGGACACGATTGACTTTTGACATTATAAAATACAATTTTCTTTGCCGGTTATTCTTATTATTGAAAGCCTATTATACTTTTTGGTCTCTTGATTATCAGTAACCTGATTTCTTATCTTATATTCTAAGTTTGACCGAATTATCATATTTTGGTTAAACAAATTGGTTCTATTGCCGGGAATATGATAATATATTCTTACTCACATTCTACCCATAGTTAACGTCATGTCAAACACCAACAACAACAATAACAATGCCGCTGAAAACCAAACCCAAGGGGATTTACACAATATTGATGTAATTCCTTCTCCCGAAACTTCTCCACGCCAATCTCGTCAAGATACTCTTGCACCAATATCACATGCTGATGAACAAGGTCAATCAGAACATGTGGAGGGGCCAGAACAAGCTCTGCAAAGAATAATTGATGCACGGGTTAACCAAGCTCTTCAGGCTTTAGTTAGCCGGTTACCTACTGTGTCACTCACTCCTTCCCCTAATAACAATACACTGGAGAATCCTCATTCTGGTCTTGATAACACAAATGAAGGATCCCCCGGTAAACCACGAGAAATGGATACAGGTAATGCAAACAACTCTTATTTACAAAATTTGGTACTAACCTTGCAGGCACAATTCAAGGAGCAAAGCAAGCGGATTGAGCAAATATCGGGTGTTCTTCCAATAATTAAAGGGATAGATGCGGATAAATATTCTCAACAACCTTGGAAACCAAATGCAGCTCCTCTTCCTATTCCCAAGAAGTTTAAAATTCCTGATATTTCAAAATATGACGGTACAACCGACCCTCGAGATCATGTGACTGTATTAACCAAGGGTGTCAAAGGTAATGACTTAACCAAGCAGGAAATCGAGTCCGTATTGGTCAAAAAATTTTGAGAAACACTCAAAAAGGGAGCACTAACCTGGTACTCTCTCTTACCTGAAAATTCTATTAATTCTTTTGCTGAGCTTGCAGATTCTTTTATAAAAGCGCACTCAGGAGCACAAAAGGTTGAAAAAAAAAATGGAGGACATCTTCAAGATTAAACAAACAGACACGGAGTTACTCAGAGATTTCGTTGATAGGTTTCAACATGAACGGATGACTTTACCTCGGGTACCAAATAATTGGGCTGCAATAGCTTTTGCAAGTAATTTGAATGACAAAAGTTCAGAAGCCACGAGAAAGCTTAAAGAAAGCCTTCGTGAATTTCCTGCAACTACGTGGAACGATGTTTACAACAGGTACATTACAAAACTTAGAATTGAAGAAGATACCGTGCCTCAACATCATCATAAGGAAAGAAGCAGATCCAGAAGGTCCGAAAAGATCAGGTCAGAATAGGTACGATCCATATTTGGGCCATGCTGGAAAAGATTCACGAACAAAACAAGGAAATCAATGATAAGATCAAAAATCGAGAAACACGGAATCCGGTTCTTTCTCAAGATTCATAAATGATAGAAACAAGCAAGAGCCACATGATGATGATGGAAGTTTGATGGCAAGATTTGGTGGGTACAATTTCAATGTCACTACATTCGAGCTCGTAGCTATTTTGCGAAGCATGGGAGATAAGGTACGGTGGCCAAAGGAGATGCGTTGAAATCCAAACAAACGGAATCCTGCTCATTGGTGTGAGTTTCATAATGATCACGGGCATAAGAACTCAAAATGCCGATTTCTACAGAGTGAAGTAGATCATCTATTTGAATTAGGGCTATCTCACTGAATTATTTAGTGAGAAAGGAAAGCAGGCTTACATGAAAAACAGAGAAGAACCACCAAAACCACCATCACCAAAAAGAATAGTGAATGTCATCAACGGAGGAGAGGATATTTACGGAGTAACGTACACGGCTTCAAATAAGATTTCTAAAATGGTGATTACACATGGGAAGCGAGTACGCCAAACCTTAGAGCATGAAAGCATGAGTTTTGATGATGCAGATACAGAAGGAATAATTACTCCTCACAATGATGCACTGGTTATATCCTTACTTGTACACGATACTAATGTAAAACGAGTTTTAATTGATCTAGGAAGTTCTGTCAACATCATATTGCTAAGAGTGCTACGGGAAATGCAAGCTGAAGATAAAATGATACCCAAAGCACATACGTTGTCAAGCTTCGACAATTCAAGCGTGATAACAAAATGTGAAGTAATTCTAACAACTTATGCTGCAGGTGTTACTAAAGAAACTAAATTTCAGGTAGTTGAGATGGAAATGGCCTACAACATAATTATGGGGAGACCATGGATCCATGATATGGACGATGTCCCATTAACTTTGCATCAAGTTATCAAGTTTCCTTCGCCTTGGGGAATATGTCAAATTCAAGGGGATCAACAAACAGCCAGGAGTATCAACGCTGTGACAGATACTAGTAGCATAGGAACAGTTGGAGGCGTAAGAAATCAAACTTCAACTGAGAAAACAGACTTAGACTCGAGACCTGATATAATCAGGAACCTGGAGAAAATGAAAACATCAAAACGATAATAGAGGAGCTCGAAATAGTAGTACTATTTGAAAAATGGCCTGAAAGAAAAGTTTACATAGGGGTTAATCTAAAGCTAGACATGCGAGGTATGTTAATTGAATTTTTAAAAACTAATGTGGTCTATTTTGCTTGGTCCCTTGCCGATATGACATGTATACCACTGTAGGTAATGACTCATAAACTCAACGTGGATCCATCTTTTGATCCAATCAAGCAGAAGAAACGTAAGCAAGGAGCTTTCAAGAATCAAGTAATTCAAGATGAGGTTCAAAAATTACTAGAAATTGGGTCAATCCGCAAGGTAAAATATCCTGATTGGTTAGCCAATACGGTGGTCGTACCTAAGAAGAATGGTAAGTGGCGAGTTTGTGAGGATTATACAGATCTAAATAAAGCTTGCCCAAAAGATTCTTTTCCTTTACCCCATATAGATCAAATGATAGATGCAACTGCAGGTCATGAACTTTTAAGTTTTTTAGACGCATATTTGGGGTACAACCAAATTTAAATGTACCCCGGTGATGAAGAAAAGACTTCTTTCATCATAGACCGGGGGATTTACTGTTATAAAGTAATGCCCTTTGGTCTAAAAAATGCTTGTGCAACCTATCAAAGGTTAGTCACTAAATTTTTTCAAGAATATTTAGGAAAAAGTATGGAGGTATATATAGATGATATGCTCGTCAAAACCCGGCATTCTACTTATCATATTTCTCATTTATCTGTCTCATTTGAAATTTTGCGTAAATACAATATGAAACTCAACCCAGGAAAATGCTCATTTCGAGTAGCCTCAGGTAAATTTTTGGGTTTTCTTGTTTCTAACCGTGGTATTGAGGTAAATTCTTCTCAAATTAAAGCAATCGAAGAAATACCCGACATCCTTACAAATAAAAAGGAGGTTCAAAGATTGACTGGAAGAATCGCAGCCCTAGGGAGGTTTATTTCTAAATCTTCAGAAAAATGCTTCAAATTTTTCTCGGCACTTAAGAAGCGGGATTATTTTGAGTGGAATGAATATTGCCAACAAGCCCTTAAGGATTTGAAAATCTATTTGTCAAATCCCCATTTATTGGCAAAATCAAAAGAAGGCGAGAAGTTACTTATTTACTTGGCAGTTTCAGAAGTAGCGGTAAGTGTTGTTTTAGTTTGTGAAGACGAAGGTAAACAATCTCCTATTTATTATGTAATTAAGACTTTGTTATATGCTAAGACAAGGAATCCGCAGCTGGAAAAGTTAGCATTAGCTTTAATTATGGCATCTAGAAAATTAAGGCCTTATTTTTAGTGTCATCCTATTATTGTAGTTACAGCTTTCCCATTACGAAATATTTTGCATAAACATGAAATGTCAGGTAGATTAGCAAATGGGCTATAGAATTAAGGGAATATGAAAACCTAGAACTTCTTGTGAGCACGTGATGTTTGTCCCAAGCAATTAATTCCAAAATAAAAATACAAAAAATGATTTTTTGATTGAAATTGGTTGATTATTGCGTAAAAGTACTAGTATTTGTTTTTAATTGTTGAAAATAAAGTGAAGAAAATTAAAACAAAAATACAAACAGAAATTAACTAGAAAATACCAAAAATGTAGGATAATTACTAGAGAAATTTAGAGAAATCAAAAAGAAAAATACAAAATACGAAATAAAAGGGGATAAATACATTAGGAATAAAATTCTAAGGAAAATAAATATAAAATACAAGGACATACAAAAAATAATTAACTAAATACAAGCTAAATACAAGAAATACAAAAATACAAGGTATTTTGGGCCAAATTCATAAATAACACCCCAAACAGACCTGGCCCAATCTACAATTGAACCGGCCTGTCCTTATACAAAGCCAAACGACGACGTATAGGAAATAAGATCTGGACCGTTGATAAATTGTATCAAACGAACGAAAATAGGCGGTTGCTGAATAAATGAAACGACACCGTTAATAGAAGGGATCACAGCCGTCCATCTGATTGATCTAACGGATGTAAGCAGTGTTCGTGGAACCAAACGACATTGTTAAAGTGAATTAATCATAGCCGTCCAAGTAACTAATCTAACGGAATAGAAGAAGACTACACTTAAAACCAAATGGTACCCTTTAAGGGCTAAGTTGATCCTAGCCGTTCATATCATCTAATCCAACGGTTGCTAATTCATAATGCATTTTTGATATATATCTATACCCCCGTTCAGAACCCTCATTATACACTCTCCCATCTCTCAAACACAAACCCTAGCCGCCCTTATTCCCCCTCCTCCTATCCACAGGCCACCGGAACCCTACCGGTGGTCTGTCACTGGTCATCTTCTCCGACCAGGCCCTTCACCCCTGAACCTCCTCTTCATCCTCTAACACCCTATCCTACTAGCCTTATCCAAATACCACCATCTCCCTAGATCTTGAAATTCCGGTCGCCGGAACCTTAACCGACGACTACCAAACAATGAACCAGTCTTCCTCCTTTACACCTCAGAACCACCTTGAAATCCTCTATCACCCCACTTAAGTCCCACCTCTTGAATATCAGCCCTACTGCTCAAATATTCAAAAATGTTCTGCCGGAACCCTACACCGGCAGACACCCTAAACCCAAAACCTTTCCAGATCCAACCCTAGACCCAAAATACCGTTCTTTAACACCCAAATAGGACTCCAAGAGTCTACCTAGAAGATCGACTGTCAAAAAGATACTCAAAGTGTCTGAATCACCAGAAAACCAAGAAGAAAAGGAAGAAAATGAAGAAATATAAAGGAAAGAAGAAAAAGAAGAAAGAAAGAAAAAGGAAAAAAGAACAACAAAAGGTAAGTTCCCTAAACCATTCTTGTGACGCTTCACTCTTTCTGTGTTATTATTTGTTAAAGCCTGAATCTATTGCATGTTTAGAAGATATCTCTGTGTATATTTGAAATCGATTAAGTATTCTCTTGTTCTGATTGTAGCTATCTGTTAAATCGTATGTTATAGTCGTTTAGTATTCTTGTTTATTAGATCCTTTCTCAACTAAGGGTTTTGATTGATTAGGATTCAACCATTATCAATTTGTCTCTCTGAATTCTGATTAATTAAAAATTAGTTGTAATTAGGGTTATATGTGCAAGACTACTTGAACTGGCTATTATTGCAATGCGGTTTAAATGTTTGGCTCTTCTGAACTTCTGAGTACTAAGTCACATTAGGGCTATATGTGCAAATGCTTAATGTGGTTATCATTGCAACACAGTGTAACTTCTGACTTGTAAAGTCATTTGTGGCTATTTTTGTAAAGTGGTTAACTCTGAAAGGGTTTTACTTAGTCTAAAATTGGTTAAAATATAAAGTTAAGTCTAGGGGTTATATTTTAAATACTGTTCACTACCCAAGGTCTTAACAGACCTAAGGATATGTCGGGTAAATACTTGTAAAACATAAGGGGTAAAACGGAATAGAAAATGGTAATTCTGAAGTTAATTTAGAAGTAATAAGGGCATAAAAGATAATTGGGCATGGTTTTGATGTAATTAGCTAAATAATAAGGGGTGATTCGGGCATAGTTAAATGGTAAAGAGGTAATAAACCTTAACAAGTGAGGGTAATAAAGACAATAACGCCTAATAGAATGGTATAGCATACCCTAGAACCTTCTAGCGGGGGTTCAAGTGTATTCTTACCAAAAATAGCTTAGGCTTAATTGAAATAAATCAAAAAGAGTAGGGGTGGGAAATCTCAATAATTAATTCAAATTTACCTCCCATTCTACTCCATAAATAGGCCACTTCATGCCTAATTTCAAAGGTTCAGAAGTTTATATACACCGAAATATACAAAACACACACTGAAATACTGTTGATTTTCAATTACTACTAGTTCAAGTGATATTCTGGAATTTCTGTTGGTTGTTCTTCATCGGTTTTGATCGAATTCACTAGGCTTTCCTATTTGCTTGGTTAAATTGCTGGGTTCTCTATTCTGAAGTTTGGTAACTGTTGTTGTGATAATTTGTACCTACTGCTGTTAATATCTAATTGCTGCTGTTGCTGATTTTTCTTCTTCTCCACCTCTAGAACTCATTTTTTCTGTCACTTGAATCAGTTACACTACTACGTCTTGGAGTTGTAATTGAAATGCAAATGAAGGAATGAAAATTGTTGTTTAATTTCATTTGTAACTCTGTATATCTATTTTTGTAGCTAAATATGTAGATTTTCTGTAATTCATATAGGAATTCAGTTGTAATAAGTACTGAACTATATGAACTCAGTTTAGATTAAAGTAGTAGTAGATGATACAGTAGTAAACGCAATAAACAGATTAGCTATAATGATCACTTAAATCTAAAACTAAAACTAGTTAAAACCTAGTTAATTCACTTATAGATTTATAACTATTATAAAATTATACGTGTAGTACTGAATCAGGGTCAGTTAATTCAAAAGGCATGAGTAGTTGAATTTTGAATCATGTTACTATTTTATCACTGTTAAAATTGGTTTAGCTATAGAACATGCCTTGAACTGTTGTGATATGGTGATCTGAATAGGTGTAATGACCCGACCGATCGTTTTGAGCTCTGGCACGTCATTCAGCAGATTGAGGCCATGAACAACTTCATTTTAGGTATATTGACTTGTGTGTATGGTCAGAATTAAAATTCAGGAAGTTTGGAGTCAAATCTAAATGGAAATTCTCATTTTGAAAGCTTAAAGTTGAAGAAATGAACTAGGATTGGAATTTTGAGAATATGACCTCGGAATTGGGATCTGAAAGTTCCAGCATGCTCGTATAATGATTTTGAACTTGGGCGTATGTCCGAATTTGGTTTTTGATAACCCTTGAGCATTTCGGCGTATATGGTGGAAGATTTCAGAAGAATTTCATAAATTTGGGTTGGAAGGCATTTTAGAGTTTTAGATGTTTGTTTGGGATTCTGAGTCTGGGAATAGATCTGTATGGTGATTTTGGAGTTGGGAACGCGATCGGAAGTGAATTCTGATGTTCGGAGGTCATTTTGAAGTCATTTGGCTAAATATAGGAATTTGAAGGTTTATGAGAAAATTCGACCGGAAGTGAAAATTTTGATATCAGGGTCAGAATGCGATTCCGAAAGTTGGTGCAAGTCCGTAATATCGAATGTGACTTGTGTGCAAACTTTGAGTCAATTCGGATCGATTTTGGTAGGAAATGGGACAATTAATCTCTTTAAGAAAAGCTTATGTTGGAAAAGTCAACCCAACATTGACTTATGAGTTAGAGGGCTTAGAATTGAATTCCGATGATTTGGTTAATTTCGGGGGATGATTTAAGACTTAGGAGCACAATCGGAAGTAATTTTGGAGGTCCGGTTAAGAAGTTAACCTATTTTGGCGAAGTTGGAATTTTGGCAGAATCCGATCGATAGGTGATATTTTGATCCGAGAGTCAGAATGGAATTTCGACAGTTGCAGTAGCTTCTTTAGGTGATTTTGGATATGTCTGCATATTTTCAGGTCATTCGGACATCGTTTGGTCGGATTTTTGATCGAATGTGTATTTTGAAAGTTTAAGTTTAAGTTTGAATCAAATTCTAGGATTTTGGTGATTTTTGATGTTTAAGGTAGCGTTTTTATGATCTGAGAAAGTTTGAATGAAGTATTAGGTTGAGTTTGTGTTTTTGGTTGAGGTCCCGAGGGCCTCGGGGTGATTTCGGATGCCTAACGGGCATTTTTGGTTTTGGAGAAAGCTGCCTAAATGCAGCAGATTTTCAGCGCTAGTAGGGTACTTTGGTAGCTCATATATTGTAATATATAAGGATTCACAAAACGTACAAAACACGAAAATTGTAGACCTTCGTGTCTTGTTTGTATAAAGCTAAAGAACTCGTAATTTGGACATTTGTACAAAAAGATATTATCGACGGAAAATGACTGCTGGAGCAATAGGATGTATAACTTTTATAGCGCAGGTGCAAGGTACAACTCGTCGAAGCACGGGCAGATTCTTTATTACAAGAAATTAGTATATTTCTTTCATTTATTTCATTTGGTTTGGATGATTTTGGAGATCTTCAAGAGGGGATTTTCATCTTCGATGTGAAGGTAAGTTATCCCCACCTATTTTGAGTTAAGTACATCAATTATGTATAGAATTGGGCTTGAAAATTGTAGAAAAATTGAGGATTTAGGCCTAGGGATGTGAAAATAAGATTTGATGATTTGTGGGGTCAAATAAACTCCGATTTTGGTGAACATTATATGTACGGATTAGTGGCGAGACAAGGATTCTGAAAATACCAGTTTCATAATTTTTCGAGAAGCGGGCTCGGGGCTCGAGTTTTGGCAACTTCGTATTTTTGGGTGCTTTTCGAGTCCTTTCGATTGGGTTATGATTCATTACATTATTTTGATGTATTATTATTGGTTTTGATTAGATTTGTCACCCGAGGAGGTAGATTTGCGAGGAAAGCGCAAGGCGAGCTAGGACTTTTGGCCGGTTCGAGGTGAGTGGTGGTAGTAAATGATGTATTGAGGGGTTGAAACCCCGTACTTGCACTATACAGTGCTATGATGAGATGAAACACGCGTCATGTGATGGGCGTGGTTGTATTGTGACTGGGGATGTGGACTTGGTCCTTCCCAATTGATAGTTTATTTTGTATCATGACTGAGACTGAGCTTATAACTGTGTAATTGGGCTAGTAGCCATGTTTGGGGCCTTGTGCCGATCTGTAGAGTATTAGGGAAGCCTATAGAGCTAAGTGACCCGTATATCATGTTGGACACATACACTCAGCCGTAATAATAGATGTATAGCATATCATGAGTCAGTACTAGATGTGTACTTTGAGAGAGACTACCTGGGGTGGGATTCCCTGTTCTAGCTGAGTGGGCCTGAGAGGCCAAGTCGATATTGACTGAGATGGGGTCGAGGACCCGCTCTGAGGTATTTATATACATACCGGATCGGGCTGCATGCCGCAACATTATATATATATATACATATACATATATTGGATTGGGCTGCAAAGCTCAAAAAAAAAAATATATATATATATATATATATATATATATATAGTGGATCGGGCTGCACGCCACATCATTATATATATATATTGGATCGGGCTGCATGCCGCAACGCTATATATATTGGATCGGACCGCACGCCGCAGTAATATATATGTGGATCTGACTGCACGCCGCAGTATCATATCGCTTGGGTTGTAAGAGCCCCTCCGGAGTCTGCACACACCCCCAGTGAGCGCACTATATATATTGGATCGGGCTGCATGCCGCAGCACTATATATATTTGATCGGGCAGCATGCCGCAACACTATATATGTTGGATCGGGCTGCACGCCGCAGCACTATATATATATATATATATATATATATATATATATATATATATATACATACATACATACATACATATATATTTGGATTGGGCTGCACACCGCAGTAGTATGAGTGAGGGCTAGGTCAGTGTGGGATTATTGTGTGACAGTTGTAGACTGGAAAGTGTGGGATTATTGTGAGACAGTTGTGGACTGGAAATGGGCTAATCACTGGGGAGATGACTTACATGTGAGGTTACCCTTAGAACTGTTTAGTGACTGTACATGTGTTCTTATTTTCAGTTGTTATTCATTATTATTACTTACTGAGGTGAAATATACTCACCCCATTCCCCCCGCACTTTCTGTGCAGATCCAGGTGTTCAGGAGGGCAGTTGAGCTATCGCAGCTGCTACGTTACCGTTATTTCGAGGAGACTTCGACGTAGCTGCCAACATTTGCAGGACCTGATCTCTTCCTTTCTATCATTTTGTCACTGGCTACTCTGCTTAGACTTGATTGTGTAGGATATTTCCCATCTATAGAGGCTAAGACTTGTGACACCGCGATTGTTGGGCTGTAGTTTGTATGATTCTGTCTCCACACTAATTGCTTTGATATGAAAACAAGCTGTTAATGTTAATTGATCAGTATTAATTAATAACTGGCAGGTAAAGTGGATAACATGGTCGGGCTTGCCTAGCAATATGATGGGCGCCATCATGACCGGGGTTTAGGTCGTGACAAGTTGGTATCAGAGCCTAGGTTACATGTCTCGCGAGTCATGAGCCGGTTTAGTAGTGTGTTGCGGATCGGTACGGAGACGTCTGTACTTATCCTTAGGAGGCTGCAGACCTTTTAGGAAACACGTCACATTCTTGGAATTCTTATCGTGCGTACTTGATTCAGCTTGAGGTATGATTCTTGAAATTCCTTCTGCATGTTGATGTGCGAACTCGAGCACTTAGTAATATATTTGCCTTGATGGCTTGTGATTCCCCAATCGAGGGGCGAGATATAACCTCCGTGAGTTCATGCTGGGCTAGTCGGAAGGACCTAAGGTCGGATCTTTGTCTATGGCTTGAGCACCGAGGTTCTGATTTTCTGAGCTGGAGTTATAAACTTATATGTTCAGTATTGTCCCTAATTGTGGGAATGTCAGCTAGATAGCCATGTGATGTGTATCATGGTGGAAGGTGTGCCGAAATACTAAATTGAGATGAAGCATGAGGGTTATCTCTTGCGGAGTGCCCTTAGGTGAGCTGATTCTTATGTGTAATTGAAAGGTATTTGATATGTATTATGATTCCTTCAGGTGCCACGCATGTCAGTGTATGAATTTTGATAATATAATTCGTGCAGTATTAAGATTTAGGTTGTTGATATACCTTGTAGTGTCTTGTCGAGTTGTGGACATGTTGTTAGGATAGTTTGGTGATTCTCTGGCAAGTGGATAGGCCAAAGTACATAGGAAAATTTTTGGAAATATTTGGGACTTAGAAAAGATTTTGTCACCTAAAGAGTAGGATTAACTATTGTGGGTGTATAAATGCAAGAATTGCAGAAGAGTTAAGATTTATGATGATTCGAGTCTCTGCCAAAGAAATTAAATGACTTGAGTTCAATCTCACTATAAGATTGTGGCGTCATTTGAATAAGAATGCTATGAGTGGTTAAAAGTGCTTTGATATATGGCTTCGAGCTAAATTGGGGAGGTTGCTATTGACTAGCTGATTGCACGGTTGTGTGCTATGTTGATTCTGTCTGTAAGTACGTTGGAAAATTTGGTAAAGGCTACATGGTGCGCCGTAGATATGAAGGAATATTAGAATGTTTTGAGTTACTATTGATAAAGAATGCTCTCTGCATAGAAAAAAAGGGTATTTGTATCCGTATGCAATCATGTTTGTGGTGTCAGAGTATTGACAAGGCACAAGTGGTTCTGCTAGAGCATGTGATTTACAGCTGAATAAGGGTGAATGACTCTCGCGAGAATTGTATTACTGTGTTCAAGGTTTTGCGTATGACAATCATGTGTCCTAAGTTTGTGTATGTGGCTAAGGACTGTGTTTTCATTAGCAGAGATCAAGACTTGTGCTATGTTATGTCATTATGGGATTCTATGTATCCGTATTTGGAAGGTAATGGTAACGAATTCAGATTCGCAGGAAGTTCTTCAAGTAATTAGTTCTGGAATGGGGTATTTCTGGGAGACGTTTCATAGGTTATTCGGTGGCCTATGTATCTTAGATAGGGTGGTCTTATGTGTGAGTCTCATGTGGTAAACCTGAGTTAAGGTATTGTAGTGCTACAGTAAAGGCTAATATTAAATTAAAGATGAACTAGAAAGGAAGTTGGGTAAATGGAACAGCTTGATAATGAATCAAAATGGTATGATAAGGATACGATTAATTCCTGGTATGTGCTCGAAGTAATGAGTCTTGCAGGTATTGTGCAACAAAACTCTTGCGTGCTGGCAGTTTGCTTAGCAAGGTATATGGTCAAAAGGGACAATGTAATGTAAATTGATAATATCTTGTGGTGTTGTGGTATTCTCTTGTTGGATTGACGGTGATGATTGAGTTGTTGATGGCATTGCAAAATTTCTGAATGACTTCCGTGGTATGAGTGGATGCTTGATGTGTGTTATGTATTCGTACGGTGGAGTGTGGAATCGGGCATAGCAATTCGTGTGCTATATATGTGCTGGAGACTAGGAGTTCTCGTAATCCGCCTACGCAGTGGTGGTATATCATTTGTATCGACATCGTTTAGCGGTTATTGAAAATTGGAAGCCCTAGTGGCTCTCTCTCTTTACTTGATGTGATGAATTTGGGTTAGGATATTTGACTGCAGACCGGTTGTCATAAGTCAGACTGACTAGACTAATGTGATTTGGAATATATCGGAAAATGTCACAAATTGCATAGTAGAGTGCACCAGATTATATTCCAGTGGGGTAAATGTACCCCAGGACCAGCGGACGACTTATAGGTATTGCTTTGTCGGTTTGGCCTTCGTGGCGGATGTTAGTGTAGAGGTCTCTACCATTGATTCAGTTTCGGTATTGAGGAACTTTGTCGGATGTGTTTCTTGTGGCCGGACTGGAGGCTATAAATGTCTATTGTAATGAACAACTTGAATCGATGTGCATTCCCTTTTGCTAGATTTATGCGTGGATCAGGTGGGACGCCGCCACTGGTATGTTACTTGGAGCGGGTTGCATGCCGCAACAGTGTGATGTGGAGAATAATTTCCTGTATGTTACCTTGTATATGATATTTCCTGGCTTCTAAGGAAAAGTTCGTATTGGGCCGCGCTCGGCGAATAGCACATCGGTTGTGTCCTTTCAGGAATTTATAGAGTATATTAATTGTATCAACGCGGGTGTGATTGATTGCTTGAGTTCAGGCCTAAATATGTGCGTGGCTGACCGTTATGAGCATGGTGACTTGAGGTGCTTTAGGAGTAATAGTGTTTGGATAGAATCATGAGTTGTGGCAAGGCCACGTGATGTTATGATCTTTCGAGAAGGATTCATGTACTCTAATTCTATGATGTGAGATGAGATCTCAGTTATGTGTTAAGATGGTATTGAGGAATTTGAATTACAGCTCTTTTGTGTGAGTCAATTGTCATGATTCGAATGTGTTCATGTCATTTCTTATTGGAGCCTATGTTGTGCTCGCCGTGGCTTAGGCTGATGAGGAGGTGTCATATTACCACTGTGGTGTGTTATAATCGAAATGATCGTTGGAGTCATTAATGAGTGTGAACATACGTGATTTCTGCTAGACAGAAAGGTAATATCGAGGTTTGGCTCCAAAATGCGTTGTAATATCAGTCAAAAGAGAAATGGCTTCATAAATGGTTGATCTGGGGAATTGTTACGGTTTAGCACGTGTTTTATTTATCGTTGGCAGTATATGAAAGTGTTGGAATAAGACTTCAACTAATAAGAGGTTTCCATCGGTATTTGGGTACTGTAGGCAACTGTGGTAAATAAAGAATGTTATTGTGGTCATATGAGTAAAGTGATACAAAATGTGAATTCAATAAAGTTATGCATTTATGTTTAGGTACAACATGTGGAGATTGATATGGTGGTCGAATGATGGAAACAGACTTGGCAGGAAATTCAGGATGTTGGAATTTGGCCTAATGGCTTATTCACTTGAATAAGAATTATATCTACAGATTATATAGCTAATATGCTCAACTAAGTAGTGGTAGCACGGGAAGGTGCATGATGTGTTAAACAAGTTATTTGAGACTACATCATTGTAGTTCTCAGCACGTTCGAGGACGAACGTATGTTTATGTGGGGGAGATTGTAACGACCCGACCGGTTGTTTTGAGCTCCGGTGTGTCATTCAGCAGATTGAGGCCATGAACAGCTTCATCTCAGGTATATTTACTTGTGTGTATGGTCAGAATCAAAATTCAGGAAGTTTGGAGTCAAATCTAAATGGAAATTCTCATTTTGAAAGCTTAAAGTTGAAGAAATGAACTAGGATTGGAATTTTGAGTAAATGACCTCGGAATTGGAATCTGAAAGTTCCAGCATGCTAGTATGATGATTTTGAACTTGGGCGTATGTCCGGATTTGGTTTTTGATAACCCGTGAGAATTTCAGCGTATATGGTGGAAGTTAGTATTTCAGAAGAATTTCATAAATTTGGGTTGGAAGGCATTTTAGAGTTATAGATTTCTGTTTGGGATTTCGAGTCTGGGAATAGATCCGTATGGTGATTTTGGAGTTGGGAACGCGATCGGAAGTGAATTCGGATGTCCGGAGGTCATTTTGAAGTCATTTGGATAAATATAGGAATTTGAAGGTTTATAAGAAAATTCGACCGGAAGTGAAAATTTTGATATCGAGGTCGGAATGCGATTCCGAAAGTTTGTTCAAGTCCGTAATGTCAAATGTGACTTGTGTGCAAACTTTGAGTCAATTCGGATCGATTTTGGTGGGAAATGAGACAATTAATCTCTTTAAGGAAAGCTTAAGTTGGAAATGTCATCCCAATGTTGACTTATGATTTAGAGAGCTCGAAATTGAGTTCTAATGATTCGGTTAATTTCGGGGGATGATTTAAGACTTAGGAGCGCAATCAGAAGTAATTTTGGAGGCCCGATGAAGAAGTTAGCCTATTTTGGCGAAGTTGGAATTTTGGCGGAATCCGATCGACAGGTGATATTTTGATCCGGGAGTTGGATGGAATTTCGACAGTTGTAGTAGCTTCTTTAGGTTATTTTGGATATATCTGCCAATTTTCAGGTCATTCGGACATCGTTTGGTCGGGTTTTTGATCGAATGTGATTTTTGAAAGTTTAAGTTTAAGTTTGAATCAAATTCTAGGATTTTGGTGATTTTTGATGTTTAAGGTAGCGTTTTTATGATCCGAGCAAGTTTGAATAATGTATTAGGTTGAGTTTGTATTTTTGGTTGAGGTCCCGAGGGCCTCGGGGTGATTTCGGATGCCTAACGGGCATTTTTGGTTTTGGAAAAAGCTGCTGAAATGCAGCAGATTTTCAGCACTAGTAGGATAATTTGGGAGCTCATATCTTGTAACTATAACGAATCACAAAGAGTGCGAAACACGAAAGTTGTAGACCTTCGTGTCTAGTTTCCAGAAAGATAAAGAACACACAATTTGGATATCTGTACTAGAAGTTATGATAGACGGAAAATGACTGCTTGAGCAATAGGATGTACAACTTATGTAGGGCAGGTGCAGGGTACAACTCGATGAAGCACAAACAGATTCTTTATTATACGAAATTAGTTTATTTCTTTCATTTAGTTCATTTGGTTTGGATGATTTTGGAGAGCTTTAAGAGGGGATTTTCATCATTGATGTGAAGGTAAGTTATCCCCACCTATTTTGAGTTAAGTACATCAATTATGTATGGAATCGGGCATAAAAATTGTAGAAAAATTGAGGATTTTGGCATAGGGATTTGAAAATAAGATTTGATGATTTGTGGGGTCAAATAAACTCCGCTTTTGATGAACTTTATATGTACGAACTCGTGACGAGACGAGGATTCTGAAAATATGAGTTTCATAATTTTTCGAGAAGCGGGCCTGGGGCTCGGTTTTTGGGTGTTTTTTGAGTCCTTTCGATTGGGTTATGATTCATTAGCCTATTTTTATGTATTCTTATTGGTTTTGGTACCCGAGGAGGTCGATTTGCGAGGAAAGCACAAGGCGAGCTAGGACTTTTGGCTGGTTCGAGGAGTGGTGGTAGTAAATGATGTACTAAGGGTTTGAAACCCCGTACTTGCACTATACAGTGATATGCTGAGATGAAACACGCGTCATGTGACGGGCGTGGTGGTATTGTGACTGGGTATTTTGACTTGGTCCTTCCCAATTTATAGTTTATTTTGTATCATGACTGAGATTGAGCTTATAACTGTGTAATTGGGCTAGTAGCCATGCTTGGGGCCTTGTGCCGATCTGTATGAGTATTAGGGAAGCATGTCGAGCTAAGTGACCCTTATATCATGCTGAACACATACACTCAGCCGTAATCATAGCTGTATAGCATATCATGAGTCAGTACTAAATGTGTACTTTGAGGGAGACTACCTGGGGTGGGATTCAGTGTTCTAGCTGAGTGGGCCTGAGAGGCCAAGTATATATTGACTGAGATGGGGTCGATGACCAGCTGTGAGGTATTTATATACATACCGGATCGGGTTCCATGCTGCAGCATTATATATATATACATATACATATATTAGATCGGGCTGCACGCCGCAGCATTATATATATATATATACATATATATTGGACCGGGCTGCGCGCTACAGCATTATATATAAACATATTGGATCGGGCTGCATGCCGCAGTGCTATATATATTGGATCGGACTGCACGCTGCAGTATTATTGCGCTTGGGCTGTAGGAGCCCCTCTAGAGTCTGTACACACCCCCAGTGAGCGTCGTCGCCGTTAAATGGATCGGGTTGTACGCCGCAGCGCTATATATATTGGATTAGGCTGCACACGGTAGCGTAATATATATTGGACCGGGATGCATGCCGCAACATTATATATATATATATATATATATATACATACATACATACATATATATTTTGATCGGGCTGCACGCCGCAGCAGTATGAGTGAGGGCTAGGTCAGTGTGGGATTATTATGAGACAGTTGTGGACTGGAAAGTGTGGGATTATTGTGAGACAGTTGTGGACTGGAAATGGGCTAATCACTGGGGAGATGACTTACCTATGAGGTTACCCTTAGAACTGTTTAGTGATAGTACAAGTGTTCTTATTTTTAGTTGTTATTTATTATTATTACTCACAGAGTTGAAATATACTCACTCCACTCCCCATGCACTTTCTGTGCAGATCCAGGTGTTCAGGAGGGCAGTTGAGCTATCGTAGCTACTACGTTACCGTTATTCCGAGGAGACTTCGAGGTAGCTGCCGGCGTTTGCAGGACCTGATCTCTTCCTCTCTATCATTTTTTCATTTGCTACTCTGCTTAGACTTGATTGTGTAGGATATTTTACATCTGTAGAGGCTCAGACTTGTGATACCGCAATTGTTGGGCTGTAATTTGTATGATTCTGTTTCCACACTTATTGCTTTGATATGAAAACAAGCTATTAATGTTAATTGATCAGTATTAATTAATAACTGGCAGGTAAATTGGATAACATGGTCGGGCTTGCCTAGCAATATGTTGGGCGCCATCATGACCGAGGTTTGGTTTGTGACAATAGGATTGTAGTGATAGAACTAATTCGAGCATGTTTTAGTTGAAAATTTAGAATACAGTTTCTCCAGTTAAATAAAAGCAATAAAATAATTCCACAATTAGTACCTCGACCAATAAATAACTTGTAGATTAGACTCTATTAATTTAGAAGTTAAACAATAATGAGTTTATTTAAATCGTGATTCAACGTTCTTAGTTAGTTAATAATATTGAAACCAACAGTGTTCAAAAGCCAATTTGGCGTTAATAGAAACAAGTAATTGGTAATACTGAGTAACATTTGTTCATAGTTCTATTATAAAAATGTTAATTAGCACTAATCCTGCTTTAGATATAAATGATTCGGGCCTAATCGTGAATCCAAGCCCATATCAAATTAATGTGGCATTTATGCCTGTGGACAGAAACGGAAATGCTAGCTGGGCTCCAGATGTCCAGTTGCACTTTGGTGCATGCTGTTAAGCTAGTTCAAAGTCCAGGCCCAATAATGAATAATGGCCCGGATTCTAATAATTAATAATAAGAAACTTCTGCAAAACAATTATGTTAGGAGAAAAAAATAGAATTAGAAAATATAGTGTACAAATAGATTTGACCTTCTAAAAAATGAAAAGGGACGAGCCTCATTACAAAATGAAAACACACGGGGCCCCGAAATAATAAATAAAACTTTAGACTCGGAAGGATCATTTAGACAATTTCACGATCTTTCCCAAATATAAAAAAAATAGACATCATTAGGCGTAATTTAATATACATTCCTATGAACGTGTGCCCATTTTGTGTGACCCAAATCCTACTCTCAACGAAGTCAAAATATATTCAAATCCACAGGCGTAATGGTAGGGTGTGGTTGAGGATGTATCTTAACAACGTTGCAAATTCGTAAAAATTTAAAAAGCGGTATACTTGCACATAATCAAAATATACAATTTGAAATCAGATAAAATCAGAAAAACATTTGAGCGACCGTGCTAGAACCACAAAATCCGGGAGTGCCTAACAGCTTCTTCCAAATTAACGAAATTCCTTATCCACATTTCTTGTTCGCAGATAGTAACAGAGTCAAACTTTCTTCGGTTCGGGATTATACCGGTGACTTGGGACACCATTAAATTTTCAAGTGGCGACTCTGAAAATTTAAATAACTAATCCCGTTCCGACTGTCCTTAAATTGGAAAAACTCCTTCCTTTATTATATCCCTTCCCGGGATGTAGTAATAGGGGCAAAAAGGGAGATGTGACAGCTCTGGCGACTCTACTGGGGAAAAGAAACCCAGAACATTGGTTCAGGGTTTAAGAATTTGAGCTCATTTCAATTGATGTTTTGCTTATATCTGATTTCATTATATGTTTCGATTAATGTGCTATACCGCTTTGCTATTACGTGAATTGTATATAAAATTATGCCAAAAACCCTTCTTTTCTTACCTCCGGGGATGTGCTTACTGGTTGAGACTCCCTTTTATGTTAAGTCAATACCAAATAAGAAACAAAGGCCGGAAAAGTTACAAAGCCGGATGATCCCGCGGGTCCCCGGTACGTAGCCCCCTCCTCGACCCGAGTTGTCCGCTCGGGTACAGAGTCTAGCACCAATGAAAAAATTAGGATATTGAGCCTAGAATTGGGACGATTATTTGCATCATATCTGACTTAGGGGACTCAACATAGGGGTGGGGTCCGTCTAGGACAGGTAACCCGCATATAAAAAGAATCGAGCATGATTATGTGTTGCATTTATTTATCCTAGGCCATTATATTGACCGGCTAAATACCTGAAGAAAAGAAGAGAAAAATAGCAATTTTAGAAAAAAATTTGATGTTTAAATACTAACGAAACTCTGTCGAAATTATCAAAAATAGTTGGACTAAGTCAGTTATGTCAAAATTAAAAATAGTTGGTCTAAAAAATAATCTGACCGAACAACGCTAGTTTGATTCTCACCACTAGGGGAGATACGTAGGCAACCCTTAACGGGTCCAACCACCGATTTACAAAAATAACCAAAAAATATATATATTAATAAATCAAAGTGATGCAGTTTTTGAAAATAGTCGAATGTTCCGAAAGAACGCCGGAAGGTTGTTTGCGCAAAAATGGCCACTTTTGAGTCACTTTCCCTAAGTAATAAATATAGCCTTAAAATCTTCGGAAGAAGTGTTGAAAGGCCGTACTCGCAAATAGGGACTTTTTGAATAATGATTTTCCTTTGAAAAAAAAAATATTTTTATCTTTTAGATCAAATAATATGTGGGTAAATCACCTTTAATAAATGTGCAGATGAGCACAATGCAAAATGAACCTTTTTCACTAATGAATAAGATCCCTTTGGAGTTACGACTGTGGTGGAATGACTTGGGTCAAGATAGACAAGATAAGGTCAAGAAATACTTAAAAGGTTTTACCGGGTTGTTAGATATCATACCCCGGGGAGACATTATTCGAGCCTTGGTTACCTGCTGGGATCCCGCATACAATGTGCTCCACTTTTCGGACTTTGAGCTTACTGTGACACTATAAGAGATTGCTAACTACATCGGTAAGAATGAGGTCCCTTAGAAAGACAAATATCAGGTTGCTTCAAGAGCCATCACCGCATACAGATTCCTCGACTCCTTGAAGATAGCCCGAAGTGTTCAAAATGAAGATTTAGTCCACGGGTTTTGCACTATGAACTTTATATACCGTAGATATGGTTACATTGGAGGATTTAACAATCCAACGAACAAACTCTCCAGCAAAGCAAATCGGGCTAAATGGGAGGAACACAAGCGTTTTGCTTTCATGGTAGCCTTTCTGGGTTTAATAATATTTCCAAGGAAAGACGGGAACATCGACATCACATTTGCCGGGATTTTCAGTACTCTCCTTACAAAGGACAACAGTACTTTGGCGTTGATGATAATGGCTGATATCTTGCGTTCCCTCACAGCTTTTAAAGCTGGAGATGATTTCTTCGAAGGGTGCAATTTGCTATTACAGATGTGGATGATCGAACACTTATGCCATCACCCTCAATTTCTAAGTTATGGATCATCAAAAAAGACTTGCATAGAAGAATTCTATACGAAGATAAAAGGGGCCAAGTTGTCGGAGGGGTCTAAAGGTTGGATCACATATTTTCGATCTTTTACTACTAGTCAGATGGAATGGGCATTCAGGTGGTTACCCATCAATGAAGTAATATACATTCCATAAGAAGGATCGCCCTTTCTTTTAGTGGGACTCAAAAGCATCCAACCTTATGCGCCTTATCGAGTATTACGGCAACTCAGAAGATATCAAATAGTTCCAAAAGATGGGGATCTCAACATTCAAGTGATAGAGATTAGTCCTGATGGGCAATTTCCTTATGCAAAAGTCCGACAAATATGGAATGAGTGTCAATTTTTGAAAGTGGACACTTGTGTAAGGGATCGAGCCAGAGGTGAAGTGTCAACTGGTTATTCCGCATGATACATAAAAGATTTTGAGCATGAAAGACCAATGAAGAGACCTCACATTCAAGAATTTACCGAGCTATCGAAAGGGTAATGGGATTGGTTGGCTAAGGAGAATGAATACTGAGCCAAATACAGTATGTTAGAAAAGCAAGTTCAAGACCTCAAGTTCGAAAACAACTTACAAGCAGCGGCCGATGAGGGTGAAAAGAAACAACTGATTAAGGAAAATTAGGCATTAAAAGCTCAGATTCTGAAAATGAGAGCAGCAACTGAAACCACTGTTCGACATGCCCAGGATGAAAAGCTGATTGATAATTTGCGGCGAAAGGTGAACGACTATTGTTTTGATCTTGACAAAGTTGAAAAAGAGTTAATCGGGGTTCAGAAACAATTGACTAGAAATGCTAAAGAAAGGGCTCGGATGATCCAACAATTGACTAGAAATGCTAAAGAAAGGGCTCGGATGATCCAACAATTGAAAGAGGAACATAATATTGAAGTTGCTCGGTTGAGGAAAAAGATTGTCACGGTCGAGGTCAAAAGTAGCAAACAAGTAAAAGAGTTTGATATAGAAAGAGAACACTGCTATATGGCTATGTCCCTGTTAGAAATGGAACTGCAGCATTTTCAAGAGAAAATCTAACAGACTCTGGACGCTCGTGCCGAACAAATAGGGAGGTTGCTTCAAGAGAAAGGAATGATTAGAGAAAGAATTGTCAGCATTGCTCATTATATCACGCGGAAATGCCAGATATGCGAAGATATGACACAATCCACATTTGCCACTTCAGCAATGATATTTTTAAAGCAAGTAATGAGAGATTTAGATAAACTCCAAAGGGGATTAGCATATAGGCTCGCGGTAAGATCGAACGATGTCTCGCGGGCACTAGGGTCTTTAATGTATTCTTAGGACATGCATTTTGAATCTTGTATTTTTATTTATGCATTTAGAAGGTTCTAGTACAATTATCATTAGAATGTCATCCTTGTAATCAATTATTGGTTATTAATGAAGTTGAGAAATTCCAAATTTGTCGCTATTTTTCTATTTCTGCAAATACTTGTGCGATAGGCAAATATGTAGGATTGATCAATGGAAAAAGGGGGACAATAAAACAAGAAATGAAACGTGAAAATGAAAAGAAAAAATGTCGGTGGTAATAAATATAAGGAAAAGAAAAAGCCAAAAACAAAAGAATTGGCAAATCAAGAAATACAAGGACAGGATGATGCATAATGCTAGGCAAAATTGTGTTCTTGATCTGTAATATTTACCCATTATGGCATAACCAGTAACAAGTTTTGTCGTTGTTGAGTAACAAATAAAGTGGTTAGTAACTGGCATTCTGGCAACTCACAATTACAACACTCGTTCTAAGAATATGACAAAGGCAATTATTCTGGAAATTGAAGCAACAGTTATGGATCTAGTGCAAGAGGATGAGGTAGTAGATGTGAATAGCACGAAAGAGAATAAATGGCTGAGATGTACCAGGCTTGGGCGAAGGGACAACCTTTACCCACCTACCCTACCAACCCCACATATATCCCTCCACCAGTCCCAGCACAAGATCCACCCACAATAAATTCATCCTCCACTTATCCTACATATCCACGCTACTATGCAACCACATCACAAGCACCACCTCCAATCCCTAAACAAGTTCCACCACCACCACCACAGGTTGCTCCTGTATATGTTGCACCACCACCAGCCACCTAGCACAAATCCTCCAGTGAACCACTATTCCACGTTCAAGAAAACCATTATTACCCCCGGAACCTACTTTCCCATAGCATGATTCCTACAGCCCTCTTATTGATATGGCTGAAGAGGAGAAACCAGTTAAAATCTTGAGCAGGAAGAGATGGCTAGAAATATAAAGAGCCTCGAGAAGCCATTCCGTAATATGCAGGGCTTGGGTGGTCAAGTAAGCGTAGCTTACAAGGATTTATGTTTGTTTCCTGAACTACAAGTGCCAACGGGATTTAAGCTGCCGAAATTCGATTTGTATAATGGCCACGACGACCCGGTAGCACATTTAAGAGGGTTCTGCAGCAAGATGCGTGGAGACGGTGGGAAAGATAAGTTACTCATGACTTACTTTAGCCAAAGTCTCTGTGGTTCAGCTCTTGAATGGTATACACAGCAAGACCATACCAGATGGTTTTTTGGGACGATCTAGCCCAAGCGTTCACAAACCATTTTTAGGACAATTTGGAAATTATCCCGGATAGGATGACACTGACAAAGATGGAGAAAAGTCGGGAGAAAGTTTTCGAGAATATGGCTTTAGGTGGAGGTTCATCCAATTGCATACACAAATTGACCCCCAAATCTTAAAATCTTACACTCCAACAATATAGCAAGTTGCTCGGGTAGACCCACCGATGAAGGAGGGAGAGATGGTAGACTGTTTTCTACAAGCTTTGAAACCAACTTACTATGGGCATTTGGTATTTGAAATTGGAAAAACATTCAACGAGGTAGTTAAAATGGGAAGCTTGGTTGAGGAAGGATTGAAGTCAAACAAAATCATGAGCTATTCAGCTATCAAGGCTATTAACCAGGCAATCCAGACAGGTACATGTGGAGCAATCGGGAAGAAAAAGAAGGAAGAAGTGGTAGTCATAGAAGGGTGGTCTTGGTCCAGGAGTTCCAATCCATATTACTATCAGCCTCGCCCACATCAACTCTACCCACCAACACCACATAGCCCACCTTAACACTATTATCCTTCTCCTGGTCCACAATTCTTTGTACATCACGCCCAAGCCTACCCACCACCTTCTACTCCATGGCGAACTCCAGCACCTCAAAATATTTACCACACCGAAAACACATACCCACAACCAAAAACATAGAAAAATCCTTATGGAAGTAGTTTCTGTCCTAACCCTGGAGTCAAGAATGACAGGACACAAAGAAAGAAAACATTTACTCCCTTGGGTGAGTCGTATACCAGTCTTTTCGATAGACTAAGACAACTCGGGATTGTGAGCACATGATTTTTGCACTAGGTAAGTAAATTCCAAAATTAAAATAAAATAATATTTTTGAGTGTAATTGCATGTCTTGTTTGAAATTAGATACACTTTGTGTGTTTGAATAATTAGAAATTAGAAAATTAAAAAAACAAATAGGAGAAATACATTGTATTTTGGATTAATTAGTTAAAAAGAAAAATTGACAAAAACAAAAAAGCTTTAATTAGCGGAAAATAAAAAATATAGTAGAAAATTGCCAAAAACAAAATCTCATAAAATTAGTGAAAGTAGGAAATTAGCTAATTTAGATCATACACAAAGGAAAAATGAAAATACAAAAAAGAAAATACATAAAAATTAATTAAAATACCAGGAAAAATACAAAAATACATAGGTATAATCATATTGGGCCAAAAGAAATTCAAAATCAGTGGCCCAAACACCATAGCCCAAAGAGCCGGTCTAATTAGTTTAAGACAAAACAATCTCAGCCGTTCATCAAGCCAAATCCAAAGGCTGAGATAATTGACCGGAATAAATTAGTTAATTAAATAAAAAGGACTGATCTGAGTAGTCCGTTTAAATTGATGTGACGGAAGAGACCATTGGTCTCATTACAACTGAAACGGTGTCGTTTTAGTAACGCCAAGGTTAGCCGTTGATCTTCATCAATTCAACGGCCCAGGTCACCTTAGTAGCCACGACTATAAAAGGCTTTGGTCTGTTGAGACCAACCATTTGCAAAAATCTCCAAACCCTAGCCGCCTAGGATTCTCCCTTCTACTTCACCTTCTTATTCATCTCATCCTCTGAAACCTCGCCGGCCATGGAGTCCACCACCTCCCATGGTGGTCTCCGGCCACCTCTTTACCCCAAAACCACCCTCTTCTTCTTCTTCATCTCAAACCTCACCCAGAACCCCGGAAAAACCCTAAAAAACCCCTGTTCTTGGATTTTCGGTCATCGGAATCTACCTCCAGTGACCACAACCTATGAGAACCCTTCCCAAATTAACACCAAAGAACCACCACAGCCCGATCTACCCCCTATGACCTTGGTTTCCCTCGAATCTACCCCGATCTTCTTGAATATTCAAAAGGAAGTCGCCGGAACCCTAACTGCGGCGACTCAAACCCAAGCCCCTCTCAAGATCTCACCTTTACCCCCCTCATAATACCCCACTCCAAACCAAATCTCAATAAGACTTCACCTTGAAGTCTAACAAAGAAAACCAGAAAAAGAAATAAAGAAAAGAGAAAAGAAAAAAAGAAGTCTGAAAGAGATTGAAAAGAGAGGAAAAGGGAAGCTCAGGGGACCGGCCCTGCAAGCTAAGTCCCCTCCCTCTCTATGTCTCATTTGTTTCTCTTTATTTGTTCATTTCATGCTTTTTCTGTTTTTATTGTTTTTTGTTTCTCTGGCTTAAAAGATCTATCTTGATTTCACCCTTTCTTCTTCATCTTCTGTGTACTGTGACTCCTGATCTGTTGGCTTTCTATAGTTTGACTGTCTTCTCTTCTGTTGTTCTGCATGTTTGACTCTCATTCTTTTTCATCTTTTTATTATGTTGTTTTTTTGTTAGTTTTGCAATATCTTGACTGTTCTTCTTGCTGTTTCTTTGCACGTTTAGTTGTAGTGAAAGTTTAGCCGTTTTCTTTCATTAGGGTTATCTTGTGGTTAGCTTCTCTGTTCTTAAAGATTTCCCTGTTTCTTCTTCACCCTTTGTTTATATTTAGGGTTTTCTTATTTGTTGGTCTTCAACATCTCATCTATTTAATTTTAGATATCTCTTCTGTTTCTCTTCATGTTTAGCTTAGCTGTTTGACTCCCGATTAGGGTTTCTTCTATTAGCTCTCAATGTCTTTACTGTTTTTCACCTCTCTACATGATTTAGTTTTGATTCTAGGTTTAGCAGTTTGATTCTCATGTTCACTCAAGGGTTCTTGCTCTAATAACATCTTTTATGTTCTTTCATTTGCATTTTAGTGACTATGTTTTCTCTTCTGTCATTTGGCATGATAGATTTAGGATTCTTCTTTATTGTTTCTCCATGTTCTTCTGTTCTTCATCTTCATCTTGTCTGTCATACTCTGTATTAAATTTGGGTTGATTTAGTAGGTCTGATTGACATCATTCTTATAGATCCTTTGTTCTTATGCCTGGATAAGCCATGTTTCATGTCTTGTTGACTGTTTTATGAGACCTAGTTTCTATTAAGTCTGTGCCCATGAACTTTTAGGGTTTTGGGTCTTTCAGTGAATCATCTAACATAAATGGATTGTAACTAAGTCTGATTGATGTTAATTGACACTTTGCTACATGAAATTGGGTTATCTGAGTTGATTTATTAAGATTCAACACTATCAAATTTCCTTTCTGAGTTTAATTGATTGATGAACAATGTTTGGTTTCATGTGGCTATGTGTGCAATTGTATGTTGAAATGGCTGAGTTTGCAATAGTTTATTGTTAGTATGAGCAGTGTTAATACCCATCAACCTTAGGGGAATTGGTTATAGCTGTAATAGTACTAAGTTTCACAAATGGTTAGTTTTGAAATAGGTTAAAACTAAAAATCAAGTAAAAATAGGTTACAAGTTAAATAAGTGACCAAGAGTGGTCAATTTTGCAATTGACCAACTCTGCAAGGTCCTACACATACTGGCCCACCCTTAAATGGGCTAGTTGTGTAAATAACTGGTATAGTTTGAAGACTCAGACTTACCAAGGCTCAATTTGAGCCCTGAATCACAAGTGGCTAGGCTTGCAAAGGCCTTGGCCCAGCATGTGTTTAGAAAATGGGCTTCAATTGCCCAAGCCAAGTCTCAACTTGAGACTGGCTAAGTTTTAAATAGGCTAAGTATAACAATAAAGCAGGCTAGTCCTGCAATTAGTTTAAAAATTGAAATAAAAGTTTTAATTAACAGAAAATGAAACAAAAAGGGTTAAAATTGAAATAGTTCTTTAAGATAGAACTGGCCAGTCCTTAAATACCAATGCAAGGACTGGCATTTAGTTAAATAAGTCCAAAAATGCTGAAAACCTGACCTAGGTATGTCGGGTAATTCAGCAATGTCCTTAAGGGCATAAAAGGAACACAAATTGGTAAAATGGTAGATTAAATAGAGCATATAGGGACATGGGAGTCATCTGTGCTCCTGATTTCTGCAATTTTGCAGAGATTGGGGGTGGGTATAATGGTCTCCCTAAAAAGGGAAATCAGTAAAAATCCACAACCAATAGGGACACTTTGGTAAAAGCTTGGGAATAGAATAAAAAAGAACCTTCCAACACATGCTGGAAGGGATCTTATAGCAGAAAATGGGGTCTAAGTGTAGATTTAGTAATTTTTAAGGGGGAAGAAATGGAATTAACTCATATTCTTTCCTCCCAAGAAATCTGCCAATCTATACCTAGAAATACCCCCTAAAAAGACTAAGTAAGGGCTGGTTTTCCAATAGAGCAATTAAGAGTAAAAATATAATAGCTAATAGCAAGTAGTTTTCCTGCATATTTCAAGTAGCAATCACTAGTTAAGCTGTTTGTGTGTGGGTTTTATGCTCGATCTCTTCTGGGATTTCATATTTGTTTTTGTTGTGGTTTTCTGCTCGTTCATATTCCATCTCACACTGTTGCATTGCTTTGCCTGAGTCTGTTTCTGATCGCTTGCTTCTAATCCCTCTAGAACTCATCGGCTTCTATTTTGTTGAACCAGGTACATTCCCTTGTTCAATTGAAGATGTAAATGTTGAAATGCATAAGTGGAATGAAGTTCGAGAGTTGAAATCAATTGTTGTTTTTGTATTTTGATTTATTCTTGAGATTAACAGTTTAATATAGCTTAGATCTGTAATTTAAATATAGTATAGTATGTATGAGTAAGAAAAACAAAACAAAAACAGTGTAATAGATAGATTAATAGTAGTAATGTAGTGTAGATAGCAAATCACATAGTTAAAATAGGTAAAACTTTAAAATATAAGTTAGCTAACCACAATTTTAAATCATTAAATGTTCTTCACAGTAGCATTGTAAGTCATAATCATGTAGTTAATCATATGTTGTGGATCTGCACTTAAACATAAATAAGCTTCGAAGGAGAGAAACGTTAAGTTCAAGCCATGATTCATTCACAATTGGATCAATAACACTGTAATGATTTAGATTCATAGTAAAATCAGTGGTATAGTTCTGCTTAAGTCTTTGAATCACCTAAATGTAGATACTCAGGTTACCATAATTAAGCAATTGGACTGTCTAAATCATACTCATGTAGTTAGTTAGTTTTAAAGATCAAAGTCCAGATTTGAGTAGTTAGAAAGGGGAAACAATAAGATGAAGTAACAATTAGGGTGAGACCGGCTTTGATAATATCAAATAAGCTTAATTCGTATTAAATCAGTAGTACAACAGTGTAGCTATAAATAACTCATCTTATCTTTAGACAATCATCATGTTTTTCACATATAGTTAGCCTTCTAATCTCTGAGTAGTAAGTAATTCGGATGTTAGCACAGATTCCTCATTAGAAATAAAAGTAAGGTCAATTTTAATTCGATTTTCATGTGTATTAGACAATTAGGAGTTGGAATTAACACTGATAATTTGTATATTGATTTCCTCCTTTGATAAATAAAAGTGTAATTTGAATTCGTCATTGATTCCAGATGTTTACGTTTGCTTTCAGTTATTTATTTTCATTAGTATTGTTTTAATTCGTTTTGGGCCTAATATGGAACGTGGGCCTGAACTATAATACAAAGCTAATTGGGCTGTCAAATAGAAGCCTGAAGACAGCCTGGCTATCTAAGACCCGGGCAGATGCGATACCTGTTTAAATGAGAGTGCAAGGGCCCAGGCCCAATAAAGGCAATGATAGCGGCCTGGGCTCGATGTTGAAGCGATAATGTAACTAAGGAAAAACCAATATAGATATTATAGTATGTACACGTTAAGATTAAGCCTTTAAAAATTAAATCAGGATGAGCCCCACACGACACCAAATAGTGGGGCACCCTTTAGTAACAAAGTAAAAAATATAAATAGAATCGGGAAAGCTACTAGTAAATTTCATAGCTTCTCCCAAAAGAATTAAAAGACGATAGATTCTATTAGGCATGGTTTAATACACCTTCCTTATAAATGAGTGTGCACTTGGTTCGACTAAAATCCCATATCCCGGCAAAGCCTAAATGTACTAAAGGTCATAGGCGTACTGGTTGCGGTGTGACTCGAGGTGCGTTTTCGCGATGTCGCAATTCTTTAAAATGTTAAAAGTGAAAACATATACATATTGTTAAAATCTATAACAAGTCAAATAATATTCGAGAACGATGATTGAGTGACCTTGCTAAAACCACGGAATCCGGGAATGCCCAACACCTTCTCCCGGGTTAACATAGTTCCTTATCCATGTCTTTGTTTCGCGGATTGTAATAACAGAGTCAACTTCCTCAGATTCGGGATTAACCACTGACTTGGGACACCATTATCTTCCCAAGTGGCATCTCTGATAATTAAATAAAAATCTCGAACCGATTGTCCTTTATGTGGAAAAACTCCTTCCTCTTTGTTGTTATATCCGTCGTGGGTATTTGAACGTTGAGGTATACCCTACGTATCTTTCCAAACGGATCGGTACAAAACCTTTTCAGGTGTGGGGTAGTAAAAAGGGAGGTGTGACAGCTCTGGCGACTCTGCTGGGGACACCAACCTAGAACCTCGGTTTCAGGGTTTAAGAACTCGAGCTCTTTAGAATCGTCGTCCTTAATATTATTTGACTTTGTTATATGATTTGAACAACATGCTATGTGTTTCACCGCTTTGATATTACGTGGATTGTATATAAAATTGTGCCGAAACCCTTCTCTTCTTCACCCCTGGGGATGTGCTTACTGGTTGAGACTCCCCTTTCTGTTAAGTTACACCTGAAACTAAGAAACAGAGGCCGGATAAGTTACAAAGCCGACTGACTCCGCGAGTCACCGGTACGTAGCCCCCTCCTCAATTCGAGTTGTCCGCTTGGGTACACGGTCTAGCACTCTATGAAACTTTAAGATGTTGAACATAGGTCTAGGATGATTATTTGCATCATATCTGACTTAGGGGACTCAACACAGGGGTTGGGTCCGTCTAGGACAGGGGACCCGGTAATTAAAAGACCGAGCATATTATGTGTTGCATTTTATTGTCCTTGATCGTTATGCGGACCAGCAAAGTTCCCGAGGATAGAAAAAGTATTCAATAAAAAGAGAGAAGTAAGAACTAGTGAAAAAGTATAGTCGGAAAATCTGTAAATTTGAAAAAAAATGGCTTTGTTGTTGAAATAATTGGTCAACTAATCTGACCAAACTACGCAGGTTTGATTCTCGCCATTAGGCGGGATACGTAGGCAACCCTTGAATGGGTCCAACCACCTTTTTAGAAAAAAAGACCAAAAATATTTTCGTTTCAAATAATCGGAGCGATCGCTATTTTTGGAAATAGCCGAATGTTCCGAAAGGACGCCGGAAGGCTGTTTTGGCAAAAATGGCCACTTCGAAAGTCATGTCTCTTTCTTTTTCAAAATTCAAAAATGAAAATTTGCATTGAAAAACATTTTTTCTCTTTTTCTAAATAAAATCGCCTTAAATAAATGTGCAGGATGAGCACAATACAGAATGAACCTTTTGCCTTAATGAATAAACTCCCTTTGGAGCTAAGACTATGGTGGAACGACATGGGAATAGAAGGTCAAAATTGGGTCAAAGGCTACTTAAAGGATCTCACGAGCTTAGTGGACATAATTCCCCGAAGCAACATAATCAGAGCACTGGTCACATATTGGGATTCTGCACACAATGTACTACATCTTCCGGACTTTGAACTCACTCCCACTCTGGAGGAAATTGCTTTCTACATAGGGAAGAATGAGGTCCCCTTAAAAGAAAAATACCCGGTGGCCCCGAGAGCAGTAACGGTGCATCGCTTCTTGGACTCTTTGAAAATTGCAAGAAACGTCCACAACGAGGATTTAGCCAACGAATTTTGCTCCCTAAACTTCATTTATAGCAGATATGGACATGTCGAGGGTTTCAACGACTCCACGAACAAGCTTTGTAGCAAGTCCAACCGGGCAAAATGGGAGGAGCATCGACGGTTTGCTTTCTTAGTGGCGTTTCTCGGGATTATCATATTTCCGAGAAAAGACGGGCATATTGATATAAAGGTTGCCAGGGTAGAAAGCACTTTGGTTGTACAAAATAATTGTACGCTGGCTCCAATGATTTTAGCAGACATCTACCATGCCTTGACTACATGTAAAGCAGGGGCCAACTTTTTTTAGGGATGTAACTTGATCTTGCAAATTCGGTTGATAGAACATCTATGCCATCATCCTTCGTTCTCAAGCTAAGGGCCGACTGAAAGAACGTTCCTTGAAGAATTTTACACGAGAACAAAAGAAGTTAAGTTTCCAGAGGGTGTAAAGGATTGGATTTCGCATCTACGTTCATTGACCGACGACCAGATCGATTGGGCATATGATTGGTTGCCCCTCGACAAGGTGATTTATATGCCGACAGAAGGGTCACACTTTTTTATCATGGGTTTAAAAAGTATCCAGCCTTATGCCCCGTACAGGGCATTGCGATAGCTTGGTAGATGTCAAGTTATACCAAAGGATGGGGACCTCAGTTCACAAGTAATAGAGATTAGTCCGGATGGGCGATTCCTGGAAGCAAAGGTCCGACAGATTTGGAATGAATGTCAGAACTTGAAGGTAGTGACTTGTGTGCAGAATAGAGATCGAGGTGAAGTGTCGTCAGGGTATTCCGCATGGTATCGACGGGGTATTGAGCATGACAGGTCTTCGGAAAGACCTCATTTGCAAGATCTGGTGCAGCAATCTCAAGAAAACAGGAATTGGGCAGCCAAAGAAAGTGAATATAAGGCCACGATCAGCTTGCTGGAAAAACAGTTGAGAGATCTCCAGTTTGAGAGCGGTTTGCAGGCAGCATCCGACGAAGGAGAGAAAAAGCAGCTGAAAAAGGAGAATGAAATTCTGAAGGCTCAGGTTGCTAAAATGAAAATTGCATCCGAGACCCCTGTTCGCTTGGCCCGAGACGAGAGATTGATTGAAACTCTTCGGCCCAAAGTACTACAACTTCGACTTAGACAAAGCAGAAAAGGAGTTAGTCAGGGCTCGGAAGCAAATGGCCAAAGATGCCGAGGAAAGAGCCAAGTTGGTTCAGCAGCTACAGGATAAGCATGAGTTTGAGGTAGCTCGAGTGAGAAAGAAAATTGTCACGGCCACTGTTAAAAGTAACAAGATCATCAAAGATAGGCTAGAGTTTGAGGTACAACAAATACAAAAGGAGAACCAACGTACTTTAGATGCTCGCACCAAACAGATCAGCCGATTGCTTCAAGAGAAAGGGGTTATTCGAGAGAAAATTGTTCATATTGCTCAGTACATCACCCGGAAGAGCCAGCTATGTGAAGAAATGTCCCGGGAAACATTTGTGTCAGCTGTGAAGTTCTTTGCGAAGCAAGTCATGTCCGACCTAGATAGGCTCCAAAGGGGATTAGCATATAGGCCCGCGACAATACCGAACGATGTCTCGCGGGCACTAGGAGCATTAATGTATTCATAGGGCATGCATTATGTATTTATTTTTCTTTGCATTAGGAGCACAACACCATCTTGTAAACCGATGTTTTTGAACTGTCAATGAGAAATCAAGAGTTGTTGTCAATCCTATTTGCTTTATCTCAATTTTTTATTTACGATAGGCAAATAAATAGGAACGCAAATCAATAAAGAAAATAAGAAAAGGAAGAAGAGAAAGAAAGAAAGAAAAAGAGAGAAAGAAAAAAGAAAAGAAAAAAAAAGAGAAAGAAAAAGAAAAAGAAAAAAAAAAGAAAAAAAGATAAAAGAGAAAAGAAACAAGTAAGGAAAAGGAAAAAAGGGGAGAGAATGATGATATTGGTTCAAAATAAAACAAAGGCCGGGATGATGCATGACGATCGAAGGCAAAAATGGGATTATTCCAAAATCGTTGCATTTTATCTTTTCATGTGCTAACTACTAACAGGTGTTGTTGTTTATGAGAACCAGATTCTAGCTGGCAACTGGCATCCTGGCTACTCATCCCAACAACACAAGATCTAAGACAATGACAAAGGTCATATCTCAAGAAATTGAACCAACAGTCATGGACCCCGTCCAAGAGGAGGAAGTTGTGGACGTGACGGGAATGAAAGAAGAAATGTACAAGCTTAAACAGCAGATGGTTGAGATGTACCAGGCTTGGTCGAGGGGTCAACCCTTACCTACTTATCCCGCAAACCCAACATACGTCCCTGCAACCAATCCCAACCCTGAGCCACCCACTATGAACTCATCCTCTACATATCCAGACTATCACCACTATTATGCCTCCACCTCTCAGGTACCACCACCACTGTCAAAACAAGTGCCACCCCAACCACCACAGGTCGCCCCGGTATATGTAGTACCTCCACCTGCCGCCTTGCATAAGTCATCCAGCAAGCCGTTGTTCCATGTACAAGATACCCACTACTACCCGCCTAAACCAACCTTTCGGCAGCATGAATCTCACACCCCATTGATGGAGGCGATCGAAGAAAAACCTGCCAGGAACTTAGAACAGGAGGAGATGGCCAGAAAGATAAGGAGTTTGGAGCAGTCCTTTCGAAACGTACAAGGGCTAGGGGGACAAGTAAGTGTGGCGTACAAAGACCTATGGCTGTTTCCAGAAGTGCAACTCCCTGCCGGGTTCGAGTTGCGGAAGTTTGACATGTACAGTAGACACGAAGATCCGGTGGCCCATCTTAGAGGATACTGCAGCAAGATGCGGGGCGCAGGGGGAAGAGATGAGCTTCTGATGGCATACTTTAGCCAATGTTTGAGTGGTTCTGCATTGAAATGGTACACGCGCCAATATCACACCAGATGGTTCATATGGGATGATCTCGCACAAGCATTTGCTAACCATTTCCAGTACAATTTGGAAATTATAACGGATAGGTTGTCACTCACTAAGATGGAAAAGAAACCTGGTGAAAGCTTTTGAGAGTACGGTTTTAGGTGGAGAGAACAGGCGGCGAGGGTGGATCCGCCGATGAAAGAAAGTGAAATGGTAGACTGTTTCTTACAGGCCTTGGAGGCTACCTACTATGGACGTCTAGTGTCAGCCATTGGCAAGAATTTTAATGAAGTCGTAAAAATGGGAAGTTTTGTGGAAGAAGGATTGAAAACTAACAAGATTATGAGCTTTTCTGCGATCAAGGCCACAAATCAGGCCATCCAGACAGGGAGTGGAGGAGCCATTGGGAAGAAAAAGAAAGAAGAGGTGTCGGTTGTGGAGAGTGAACCCTGGAATCGTAGCCAATACCATCACCCGCCTCGACCATACCAGCCGTACTCGCCAACACCATACAACCCACCTCCACCATACAACCCACTTACTACCCCACACTACCATAATCTGCAAGCCTAAACCTATCCACCACCACCACAGGTATGGCGAGCCCAGGTCCCGCAGAATGTTTATCACACATAAAATACCTACCCATCTCCTAAAACTTACAAAAACCCGAACAAACCCAACTTCAGGCCCGACCTGGAGATGAGGAACAGAAACCAGACGAAGAAAACATTCACCCCGTTGGGGGAATCCTATACTAGCCTCTATCACCGATTGAAGGAATTGGGGATGTTGAGCCCAATCGAATCCAAGCTTCCGAACCCACCTCCAAGGAATATCGATCAGTCGGTCAGGTGTGAGTATTGCTCTAGGGCACCAGGACACGACACTGAAAAATGTTGGCATTTGAAGACTGCTATCCAAGAACTCATTTATAGTCGGAGGATTGAGGTACATGCTCAAGAGGCTCCGAACATTACTCAGAATTCACTGCCGGCTCATCATGAGACACACATGATTGAGTTGGCACAAGAGGAGAGCAGCAGAAAGCCATCCCAGTCGGTCATGATGATAAAGGCTAGCAACAAAGCAGAAAAGGAAATTGAAAAAGGGAAACAATAGTTGAAGTACCAGTGAAAAAGCAACCAATGGTTGAGACTTTGAATGTTGTGGTGCCAGGGGTGAAACCATTGTTGACAGTGAAGGGTGCATGTATGAAACCGGTATTTATAAAGCCAGTGGTGCAGATGCCGGTGGTAGATACTAAAGCTGTACCTTGGAACTACAACAAGGTAGCAGTAGTGTACAAAGGAAAAGAAGTGACTGGAGAGATCAACGAGACACATGGTCTGACTCGTTCTGGACGGTGTTTTGCCCCGGAAGAGTTAAGAAAAATGAAAATGGTGAAGGAGAGCCATATGAAGAAGCCTGTCTCTGAGGAAGAAGCAGAAGAATTTCTTAAGAAGATAAAATCTCAAGACCACTCAATAGTAGAACAGTTGAGGAAGACACCTACACAGATCTCTCTGCTCTCATTGTTGATCCATTCGGAGGAACACATAAAAGCATTGATAAAGATATTGAATGAGGCGTATGTCCCTGAAAAGATCTCGGTCTGTCATCTTGAAAAGATTACCAACAAGTTCTTTGAGTCCAACAAGATTACATTTTCAGACAATGAATTACCCATTGAGGGGAATGAACATAACAAGGCGCTCTATCTTACTGTGAAAAGCGAGGAATCAGTGGTCACTCGGGTGTTGATAGACAATGGTTCAAGTGCAAACATTTGTCCACTTTCGACTCTTGGAAAGCTGAATATCAATCCTGACAGAATCCGGAGGAACGGTGTGAATGTGCGAGGATTTGACGGAGGAAGCAAAAATACTTTGGGGGATATCATCTTGGAGGTCACCATTGGGCCAGTAGGCTTTACGATGGAGTTTCAGCTCTTAGACATCACTGTGTCCTACAATCTATTGCTGGGTTGACCATGGATCCATGCAGCTAAAGTAGTGCCATCATCCTTGCACTAAATGGTTAAGTTCGAATGGGAGCAGTAAGAAATCACAGTGCACGAAGAAGGAGACACCTGCAATGCCATAATGCCATTCGAGGATGTTGATGGAGACAAGGGTCCCTGGGTGTACCAGGTGACAGACACTGTAGCAGTGAACAAAATTGCTGAAGGAGAGAAATTGCCAATCCCTATAGTGGCATCTGCCGCTGTGATGGTAGCTCGGGAGATGATTAAAAATGGATTTACACCAGGGAAAGGGCTAGGAATAGCCTTGCAAGGAATAACTCAACCAGTCCATCTGCCGGTGAACAATGACACCTTCGGCTTGGGATTCAAACCCACCCACGCCGACATCCAAAAAGCCAAGAAAACCAAAAAGAAAAACTAGACCCTTCCTAAACCTATACCAAAACTGTCTGACACCTTTGCCAAGCCTGGTACACAACGACATCTGACATCTGCTGCGTCTAGGTATGCTGAGACTAGACCTGATGAGGAGCTCTTGATGAGGTTTGAAATGTTATTTAGGGACGTGAACATGGTAGAAATGGGAGAGGGTACCAGCAAGATGGACGTTCAGCTCGTGGGGTCTGGTGTTGCGCTCAACAACTGGGAAGCCACTCCTTTCCCAATCAGGAAGGAGTCTTGGTAGTTAGTTTTTGAAATACATCATCATTTCCCAAAAAGCAATTTTACTTTCTGTAGTCCCCACCCCATTGAAATAAAAATGTACCCAAACTTTGTTCATCTTTTGAAATATCAATGAAATGCAGTTTCTTCTTCTTTCTTCATGTTTGCCTTATTTTTATTTTTATTTTTCCTTTTGTACAGTTCCATGTGTGCTGATTCTGATGATATGACATGCATGAAGAATTCCCGGCCCAGTTCTGACAATCGAATTATTATACATGAAATTGAGAATGATAGTGAGATAGAATGTGAGGATGAGGAAATCCTAGAGGAAATAAGTAAAGACTTGAATCAATATGAGGAAAAACCCAAACCGAACTTGAGTGAGACAGAATCTATCAATTTGGGGAGCGAAGTTAATGTCCGGGAGACGAAAATCAGTGTACATTTAGAAACCTCCCTCAGGGAAGAGTTGGTAAATTGCTACATGAATTCAAGGGCATCTTTGCTTGGTCCTATGATGACATGCCCAGACTTAGTACTGATCTGATGGTACACAAGTTGCCTATTTATCCTGAATGCCGGCCAGTGAAGCAAAAGTTGAGAAAGTTCAAAACGGACATTAGTGTGAAGATAAAAGAAGAGGTGAACAAGCAGTTTGAGGCAAAGGTCATACGAGTTACTACGTACCCCACCTGGTTAGCAAATGTTGTGCCAGATCCGAAGAAAGATGGAAATACCAGGATGTGTGTGGATTACAGAGACCTCAACAAAGCCACTCCAAAGGATGACTTCCCATTTCCAAACATCCACATATTAATCAACAATTGCACCAAGCATGAGATCGGTTCTTTTGTAGATTGCTATGCGGGGTATCACCAGATCCTAATGGACGAAGAAGATGCGGAGAAAACTGCTTTCGTTACACCTTGGGGAACATACTGCTATAGAGTGATGCCGTTTGGGTTAAAGAATGCTGGAGCTACTTACATAAGGGCAATGACCACAATGTTCCATGACATGATGCATCGAGAAATCGAAGTGTATGTGGATGACGTCATGATAAAGTCCAAGAAACAACATGATCATGTGAGGGATTGGAGGAAGTTTTTCCAAAGACTCCGGAGGTACAATCTCAAACTCAATCCTTCAAAATGCGCTTTCGGAGTGCCTTAAGGGAAGCTATTGGGATTCATAGTGAGTCAGCGAGGTATTGAACTAGATCCATCAAAGATCAAAGCTATCCAGAGTTTACCACCACCGAAGAACAAGAAGGAAGTAATGAGCTTACTAGGAAGGTTGAATTATATTAGCCGGTTCATCGCTCATTTGACATCAACATGTGAGCCGATCTTCAAGTTGTTAAAGAAAGATGCAGCAGTGAAATGGACTGATGAATGTCATGAAGCCTTCGACAAAATCAAGGAATATTTGGCAAATCCTCCAGTGCTAGTTCCTCTAGAGCCGGGAAGACCTTTGATCTTATATCTGACAGTGCTTGACAATTCTTTTGGTTGTGTGCTAGGACAACACGATGAGACGGGGAAGAAAGAGGAGGCTATATATTACCTTAGTAAGAAATTCACATCTTACCAGGTAAAGTATACTCAGCTAGAAAGAACATGTTGTGCATTGACTTGGGTGGCTCAGAAGCTGAAGCACTATCTGTCGGCATACACCACGTACTTGATATCGCGGTTGGATCCTCTAAAATATATATTCCAGAAGCCCATGCCTACAGGAAGACTCGCTAAATGGAAGATTCTGCTCACAGAATTTGACATCATTTATGTAACTCGTACGGCGATGAAGGCACAGGCAGTTGCAGATCACTTGGTAGAGAATCCAGTGGATGATGAGTATGAGCCGCTAAAGACATATTTTTCGGATGAGAAGGCAATGAATGTCGAAGAAATAGAACAGAGTGAAAAGGCAAGATGGAAGATGTATTTCGACGGAGCCGTCAATAGTAAGGGAGTTGGTATCGGAGCAGTACTCATTTTAGAAACGGGTCAACACTATCCCATTACTGCTCAGCTTCGATTTTTCTGTACCAACAATATGGCCGAATATGAGGCATGTATATTAGGAATGAGGATGGCAATAGATATGGGTGTTCAAGAGATCTTGGTCATGGGTGACACATATCTTTTGATACATCAAATTCAGGGAGAATTGGAAACAAGGGATCTGAAATTGATACCTTATCAGCATTGTTTGCATTAGTTGTCCCAAAGAATCCAGTCCATAGAGTTCAAACATATCCCAAGAATGCACAACGAAGTTGCAGATGCTCTGGCCACGTTATCCTCTATGTTACATCATCTGGATAAAGCCTATATAGATCCACTTCAGATTCAGGTGCGTGATCAGAATGCTTATTATTTTGATGTGGAAGGAGAATTGGATGGAGAACCGTGGTATCACGACATCAAGGAATACTTGAAGGCAGGTAAATACCCGGAGCAAGCCACCGGAGATCAGAAGAGAGCTGTAAGACGCTTGGCGAATGGCTTTTTCCTCAGTGGAGGAATCATATATAAAAGGACACCAGACCTGGGATTGTTGAGGTGTGTGGATACACAACAAGCTGAAAAGATTATGACTGAGGTGCACGTTGGAGCCTGCGGACCCCATATAAGCGGGCATATCTTGGCAAAGAAGATTCTGAGAGACGGGTATTATTGGCTCACCATGGAGCGGGATTGTATCAGATATGTGAGGAAGTGCCACCAATGCCAAGTACATGGAGATCTAATCTATTCCCTGCCTTATGAATTTCATACGATATCTACACCCTGGCCGTTTGTTGCCTAGGGCATGGATGTTATCAGACCGATAGAGCCTGCTGCTTCCAATGGGCATAGATTCATTTTGGTCGCAATTGATTACTTCACTAAGTGGGTTGAGGCAAAGACATTCAAGGCGGTGACAAAGAAAGCTGTGGTGGATTTTGTGCATGAAAATATTATATGCCGGTTTGGAATTCCCAAGGTACTCATCACAAATAACGGGGCCAATCTGAACAGTCACCTCATGGCGGAAGCTTGCCAGAGATTTCAGATCCTGCATCGTAACTCTACACCATACAGTCCAAAGGCAAATGGGGCAGTTGAAGCTACAAACAAGAATACAAAGAAGATCCTCAGGAAAATGGTGGAAGAGTGCCAGGCAATGGCACGAGAAATGACCTTTTACTCTTATGGGTTATCGCACAATAGTGCGCACTTCTATCGGTGCCACACCCTATTCAATGGTGTATGGGACAGAGGCTGTTATACCCGTAGAAATAGAGATACCGTCATTACGAATCATAGCTGAAGCTGGAATAGATGACGAAGAATGGGTAAAAGCCCGGCTAGAACAATTAAGTCTGATTGACGAGAAGAGGTTGGAAGCAGTTTGCCATGCGCAATTGTATCAACGAAGAATGGCCAGAGCATATAGTAAGAAGGTGCATCCTCGGAAGTTGGAAGTCGGACAACTCGTATTGAGGAGCATCCTACCACATTGTGCCGAAGCAAAGGGCAAATTTACGCCAAACTGGCAGGGACCATTTATGGTATCACGAGTGTTGTCTAATGGGGCATTATATTTGACAGACATTGAAGGAAAATGCGTAGAGACTGCTATCAATTTAGATGCGGTTAAAAGATACTTTGTATGATTCCTTTTCAATTGTATAATTGTATTTTGTTATGATTTTGGAATTGAAATGATGAAGGCATTTTATTCTGTATCCAAACACTTTATCCATTAACACCCATTTGAGCCCTGTTTGATATATTCTTTCATACCGCTCTCTCGGAATTGTTTATGACACAATACAGAAAAATGTAAAAAAATACGAATGAATGAAAAAAAAAAGAAAAGGAAAGAAAAAGACAAAGAAATTGGGAAAAAGTCAAAATAAATTCATAAATTGATGGCGTAGCAATGAACTACGTTTGACTTGATCCCGAAAGGGTACGTAGGCAGCCTCACTGAGGTTCAGTCACAATAAAGGAAAAATCAAAAAATTCCCCACATATTAAAACTGGGGCAGAAGTTATGTTTTATAATTCCGAGAGTTGTAAATATATTTAAACCCTCGTAAATTTTGAGCCTTTTACCTTTCTTTCTTAACCTATCCAAAAGCCACGTTACAGTCCAAAGAAAGACCTTCTGATCAATTTCAAGAGAATAACAAATGCAATGAAATAAAGGAAGAACGAAACATTGGACAACATCAGTGGTACAGAAAAACAAAACACAAAAGGAAAAATGGAAACTTAAAAAAAAAAGAGAGTCTCATTCGGTGAAAACCTTAACCGGCACCGTGAGGCGACCGTGAGGCTGAGAGAAATAGAACGAGAGAGTCTTGTCAGTGAAAAACTTTAATGGCACTACAAGACGACTGAGAGGTTGAGAGAGAATAAATGAGAGAGTCTTATTGGTGAAAACCTTTCGAGGCACCATAAGGCGATCGTAAGGATTATTATGGAAAAAGAGAAAAAGGCAACAAAATTAGGATCGGTTTGGGTTGAGAACAGTTTGGAGTCAGAATAATAGATTGAACGAACTGGGTCGAAGTTTAAATACATGGCATGGTCAACGAAATCAGCGAACATACCCAGATAAGTTCTACCACTTCTCTGAAACACCCTTACCCTTTTTCATTTTTCTGCATTTCATGGTTTGTCTTTTAAAAAGCTAACTACCAGCTCCAATGGTAAGAGCTGAAATAACACTGGATCAGAAAAGAAAAGAAAAAAGAGGTTGGAAATAAATAAAGAAGTTTGGCAAATAGAGCCAAAAGAAAAGAAAACAAAAGTGAAAAACAAGAAAATACAAAAAGAGTTTGCAGAAGATAGTCAACTGAAAGACCACACAGTGGAAGAAAAAGCAAAAAAAGGAAAGCAATAAGAGGTAGGGACGGCAGATGCCAATTGCCAGCAGCTTATATCTAATAATTTTTGTTTTGTGATTTAGACAGGAACAATTCGTCACTAATCACTTTAGAGTGAATGTGACCAATGCGGAAAGATAGAAAACACCAAAAAGAAAGTTCGGCAATAAGTGAATGAATTCATGGGTAAAAGTCAAAGAAAATACCGAAAAAGGTATCATCTTTAAAATCATACACCAAAAACAAGAGGAAGGTATCATCTTTAAAATCCATTCCCCAGTTATCAAACTGAGGGAATACTTTTCTGCAATTTTAATTTCATGCATCAGGCGCCCACCTGGATAACAAGGGAATACTTTTCTGCAATTTTAATTTCATGCATCAGGCGCCCACCTGGATAACAAGGGAATACATTTCTGCAATTTTAATTTCATGCATCAGGCGCCCACCTAGATAACAAGGGAATACATTTTCTGCAATTTTAATTTCATGCATCACGCGCCCACCTGGATAACAAGGGAATACATTTCTGCAATTTTAGTTTCATGCATCAGGCGCCCACCTGGATAACAAGGGAATACTTTACTGCAATTTTTAATTTCATGCATCAGGCGCCCACCTGGATAACAAGGGAATACTTTTGTGCAATGTTTAATTTCATGCATCAGGCGCCCACCTGGATAACAAGGGAATACTTTTCTGCAATTTGAATTTCACGCATCTTTGGTTTGTGTTAGCTAACATGAGTAACACCGTACCATGAAAAGCCCATACTGGGGCAGAAAGCGAAGTTTGTTGTTTTGTTTTGTTTTAAGAAGGTCTCAGTTTGAAGACAAGAAGTATCATCGAAAATAAATAAAAAAGAAGGGGGAAGCAAGAAAAGAAAATCAACAAAAAGAAAGTGAGCATTACAGAAAATCAAGGAAAAAGAGACAAGGAAGAGTAAAGAGACAAGAAGCTAGATAGGAATAATTGTAACTCGTAGAGTCATAGCTTATAATAGCTTCTTCATTTTACATTTTTATCCCCCGGTGTAATAATGAGTAAGTGAGCAAGTCTCAACAGTGTCAATGCAACAGTGAGTCTGGTAGTTTTTAACTACCAGATCTTCCCGAACTACACTGACCTGATTCCTGTTTAGCCCAGGATATGTATGCAGCCTCTAAAGTAGGGTGCGATCAAAAGGTTTTTAAAAAATGCTTTCACGGAATATGCCAATGTGAAAAACTCTCTCATTACTGCTCACTTGTCTTTGCACTGAAACTCTTCGTGTTCCCAAGCAAAGAGGGGGAACTGTGAGCACATGATTTTTGCACTAGGTAAGTAAATTCCGAAATTAAAATAAAATAATATTTTTGAGTGTAATTGCATGTATTGTTTGAAATTAGACACACTTTGTGTGTTTGAATAATTAGAAATTAGAAAATTAAAAAAATAAATAGGAGAAATACATTGTATTTTAGATTAATTAGTTAAAAAGAATAATTGACAAAAAAATAGCTTTAATTAGCGGAAAATAAAAAATATAGTAGAAAATTGCCAAAAATTAAAAATCTCATAAAATTAGTGAAAGTAGGAAATTAGCTAATTTAGATAATACACAAAGGAAAAATGAAAATACATAAAAATTAATTAAAATACCAGGAAATATACAAAAATACATAGGTATAATCATATTGGGCCAAAAGAAATTCAAATAAGTGGCCAAAACACCATAGCCCAAAGAGCCAGTCCAATTAGTTTAAGACAAAACAATCTCAGCCATTCATCAAGCCAAATCCAACTGCTGAGATAATTGACCAGAATAAATTAGCTAATTAAATAAAAAGGACTGATCTGAGCCGTCTGTTTAAATTGATCTGACGGAAGAGACCATTGGTCTCATTACAACTGAAGCGGTGTCGTTTTAGTAACACCAAGGTTAGCCGTTGTTCTTCATCAATTCAACGGCCCAGATCACCTTAGTAGCCACGACTATAAAAGGCTTTGGTCTGTTGAGACCATCCATTTGCAAAAATCTCCAAACCCTAGCCGCTTAGGATTCTCCCTTCTGCTTCACCTTCTTCTTCATCTCATCCTCTGAAACCTCGCCGGCCATGGAGGCCACCACCTCCCACGGTGGTCTCCGGCCACCTCTTCACCCCAAAACCACCCTCTTCTTCTTCTTCATCTCAAACCTCACCCAGAACCCTGGAAAACCCCTAAAAAACCCCTTTTTTCTGGGATTAAAAAAACCACAATCTATGAGAACCCTTCCCAAATTAACACCAAAGAACCACCACAGCCCGATCTATCCCCCTATGACCTTGGTTTCCATCGAATCTACCCCGATCTTCTCGAATATCCCAAAGGAAGTCGCTGGAACCCTAACTCCGGCGACTCAAACCCAAGCCCCTCTCAAGATCTCACCTTTACCCCCCTCAGAATACCTCCCTCCAAACCAAATCTAAAAAAGACTTCACCTTGAAGTCTAACAAAGAAAACCAGAAAAAGAAATAAAGAAAAGAGAATAGAAAAAAAGAAGTCTGAAAGAGAGTGAAAAGAGAGGAAAAGGGAAGCTCGGGGGACCGGCCTTGCAAGCTAAGTCCCTTCCCTCTCTATGTCTCGTTTGTTTCCCTTTATTTGTTCATTTCTTGCTTTTTCTGTTTTGATTGGTTTTTATTTCTCTGGCTTAAAAGATCTATCTTGATTTCACCCTTTCTTCTTCATCTTCTGTGTACTGTGACTCCTGATCTGTTGGCTTTCTATAGTTTGACTATCTTCTATTCTGTTGTTCTGCATGTTTGACTCTCATTCTTTTTCATCTTTGTATTAAGTTGTTTTTTTTGTTAGTTTTGCAATATCTTGACTGTTCTTCTTGCTGTTTCTTTGCACGTTTAGTTGTAGTGAAAGTTTAGCCGTTTTCTTTCATTAGGGTTATCTTGTGGTTAGCTTCTCTGTTCTTAAAGATTTCCCTGTTTCTTCTTCACTCTTTGTTTATATTTAGGGTTTTCTTATTTGTTGGCCTTCAACATCTCATCTGTTTAATTTTAGATATCTCTTCTATTTCTCTTCATGTTTAGCTTAGCTGTTTGACTCTCGATTAGGGTTTCTTCTATTAGCTCTCAATGTCTTTATGTTTTTCGCCTCTCTACATGAATTAGTTTTGATTCTAGGTTTAGCAGTTTGATTCTCATGTTCACTCAAGGGTCTTTGCTCTAATAACATCTTTTATGTTCTTTCATTTGCATTTTAGTGACTATGTTTTCTCTTCTGTCATTTGGCATGATAGATTTACTTCACTATTTCTCCATGTTCTTCTGTTCTTCATCTTCATCTTGTCTGTCATACTCTGTATTAAATTTGGGTTGATTTAGTGGGTCTGATTGATATCATTCTTATAGATCCTTTGTTCTTATGCCTAGATAAGCCATGTTTCATGTCTTGTTCACTGTTTTATGAGATCTAGTTTCTATTAAGTCTATGCCCATGAACTTTTAGGGTTTTGCATCTTCCAGTGAATCATCTAACATAAATGGGTTGTAACTAAATTTGATTGATGTAAATTGACACTTTGCTACATGAAATTGGGTTATGTGAGTTGATTGATTAAGATTCAACACTATCAAATTTCCTTTCTGAGTTTTAATTGATTGATGAACAATGTTTGGTTTCATGTGGCTATGTGTGCAATTGTATGTTGAAATGGCTGAGTTTGCAATAGTTTATTGTTAGTATGAGCAGTGTTAATACCCATCAACCTTAGGGGAATTGGTTATAGCTGTAATAGTACTAAGTTTCACAAATGGTTAGTTTTGAAATAGGTTAAAACTGAAAATCATGTAAAAATAGGTTACAAGTTAAATAAGTGACCAAGAGTGGTCAATTTTGCAATTGACCAACTCTGCAAGGTCCTACACATACTGGCCCACCCTTAAATGGCTAGACTTACCAAGGCTCAATTTGAGCCCTGAATCACAAGTGGCTAGGCTTGCAAAGGCCTTGGCCCAGCATGTGTTCAGCAAATGGGCTTCAATTGCCCAAGCGAAGTCTCAACTTGAGACTGGCTAAGTTTTAAATAGGCTAAGTATAACAATAAAGCAGGCTAGTCCTGCAATTAGTTTAAAAATTGAAATAAAAGTTTTAATTAATAGAAAATGAAACAAAAAGGGTTAAAATTGAAATAGTTCTTTAAGATAGAACTGGCCAGTCCTTAAATACCAATGCAAGGACTGGCCTTTAGTTAAATAAGTCCAAAAATGCTGAAAACCTGACCTAGGTAGGTCGGGTAATTCATCAATGTCCTTAAGGGCATAAAAGGAACACAAATTGGTAAAATGGTAGATTAAATAGAGCATATAGGGACATGGGAGTCATTTGTGCTCCTGATTTCTGCAATTTTGCAGAGATTGAGGGGTATAATGGTCTCCCTAAAAAGGGAAATCAGTAAAAATCCATAACCAATAGGGACACTTATTTAATTAATCATTTCGAGCTTCTGAGGCCTTGAAAACCTCATTCTATGTTGCCTCGATTTACGTGCACGATCCGAGCTTGTAGCCGGATAGATTTTGTGATAGAAAATATGAATTCTATGAGAAATTTGGATAAAAATGATATTAATATTGATATGGTTGACTTCGGTCAACATTTTTGGTAAACGGATCCGGACTCGAGATTGGATGGTCCCGAGAGGTCCGTAGAAAAATATGGGACTTGGACATGCGTCCGGAGTCGAATTCTGAGGCCTAGAGCCCAAGTTATGAATTTTTATGTGAAATTGTTTTTAATGCAATTATTAAAGGAAATAAATTAATTGACCTTGGTATCGGGCTCGTATTTTGGTTCCGACGCCCGGTACAAGTCTTAAATATTATATATGTGATTTCTGTAAAGTTTGGTGACAATTGGATGTCGTTTGAGATGTTTTGGACCTTGAGTTCCAATGTTAAGAAGTTTTGAAAATCAAAAGTATGAAAATCATGAGTTTGAGGCTTGATTTGATTAAAACGAAGTGATATTGGCGATATGATCGCACGAACAAGTCCATAATGTGCTTTTGAGGTTGTGTACATGTTTGGTTTGCAAATGCGAACCATTGTTCGCAAATGCGAACACCGCCTTATACAGCATGTGTTCGCAAATGCGAACATTAGTTCGCAAATGCGAACTGTTCGCAAATGCGAACAAATGTTCGCAAATGCGAACTTCCCACCCTTAGCTTAATTTTCAAACTCCAGAAATTGGTCGGGGTTCGCAATTGCGATCGTGATGGCGCCCAGCACACTGCTAGGCCAGCCCGACCAATCAACAACAATCATAGAGCTATGAGCTCGCCTTATCCCATTCAAACATAACAATTGTAAATTAACAATAATGGATATATCAAAAACGGGGAAACCAAGTCCCAACGCATACCAATTCCCATAGACCGAAGGGTCAAGAGTCATGAGCCTCTACAGAACATAAGTTTAATACGGTTTACAACCAAAGCTCAGAGCGGAAAGAAATAACAATACATAATCAAAGACAGTAGGGAGGAATATCGGGTCCTGCGGACGTCGGCAGCTACCTCGAAGTCTCCATAGAATGGCGATAATACAAACAGTTGCGATAGCACAACTGCCCTCCTAATCCTGTATATCTGCACACACAAAAATGCGGGGAGTGGGGTGAGTATATTTCAACTCAGTGAGTAACAATAATAAACAACGACTGGAAGTGAGAACACCTGTACTATCACTATACAGTTCTAAGGCAAACCCCCACAGGTAAGTCATCACTACAATGAGTTCTCTGATCTCCAGTCCATATCCATCTCAACTGGGTCCCACACTGACCACATCCTCACTCGTACCACTACAGTGTACAGCCATCTCAATATATAGAGACATATACATTTGTCTATAACACATAAGTATTTACGTATTTATAAGGATATTAATAAGTATAATGCTGCGGCGTGCAGCCCGCTCCAATACATATACCGCTGCGGCGCGCAGCCCGCTCCAATACATATACCGCTGCGGCGCGCAGCCCGCTCCATTTAACGTCGACGGCGCTCACTGGGGGTGTATACAGACTTCGGAGAGCCAGGTCCACCATATATCACTGCGGCGTGCAGCCCGATCCCATAATATACCAGCCCTCACTAGAATGTGTGCAGACTCAGACTCCGAAGGGGCTCCTACAGCCCAAGCGCAATAATACTGCGGCGTGCAGTCCGTCCCACATGTATATTACATGTATATCACATGTACATTACTGCGGCGTGCAGTCCGATCCAATATATGTACTGCTGCGGCGCGCAGCCCGATCCAATATATGTACTGCCGCGGCGCGCAGCCCGATCCAATATAGGTATATATATATATAATACCTCGTAATGGGTCCTCGACCCTATTCCAGTCAGTACATACTTGGCCTCTCAGGCCCAATATAATATGTCTCAGTGGGTCCTAGACCCTCTCTCAGTCAATATAGACTTGGCCTTTCAGGCCCAATATAACATCTCATAGTGGGTCCTTGACCCTAACTCATCTCAATCGGTATTGACTTGGCCTTTCAGGCCCACTCAGCTAGAACAGGGAATTCCACCTTAGATAATCTCTCTCAATGTACACATCTAGTACTGGCTCATGTTATGCTCTACAGCTAAAGCTACGGCTGAGTGTATATTTCCAACACGATATAAGGGTCACCTAGCTCTATAGGTTCCCTAATGCTCTACAGATCGGCACAAGGCCCCAAACATGTCTATTAGCCCAATTGTACAGTTATAACCTCAGTAACAGTCATACAACACAGTATTCTATTAGCCGGGAAGGACTAAGTCCGAACCCCCAATCACAATGTCACCACGCCCGTCATAGAACGTGTGTCTCATCTCAATATAGCACTGTAAAGTGCTAGTACGGGGTTTCAAACCCTCAGTGCATTGTTTACTACTACCACTCACCTCGAACCGGTAGAAGCTTCAATCCGCCTTGCGCTTGCCTCGCAAATCAATCTCCTCGGGTGCCAAATCTGCTCAAAATCATAGAGAATGCATCAATATATGCTAACTTCACGAAATTCATTCGAAATAACCCAAATTATATCAAAACCCACAAGTTGTCAAAACCCGACTTTTGGTGCGCTTCTCGAAAAATTATAAAAGTTACATATTCAGAATCCTTGTCTCAACACGAGTCTATACATACCAAATTCATAAAAATTGAAGTTCATTTGACCCCTTAAATCACCATTTCTATCCAAGAGGGTTTTCTACCCTTTTCAACAAAATTTCTCAAATTAAACACCAAAACTTGCAATAGATTCGAGTTATACAACCAAAATTGAGTTAAGAGTGCTTACCCCGTTGTTCTCTCAAATTATCTCCCGAAAAATCGCCTTACCCGAGCTCCAAATCGTCAAAAATGACAAATGGGACGAAGTTTGGATTTTATTCTGCTGCCCAGAGACTTGTTCTTCGCGTTCGCGGTCATACCCTCGCGTTCGCGAAGAACAAACTCCCAAAAGTTTGTTTTTCACCTCTGCTCGGACACCCTCTATTGAAATGGACATAACTCTTTACACACAACTCCAAATGACTATTACAATATATTTCTGAAAACTAGATTCAAAGAGCTACATCTTTCGTTTTTGAATCACCTCAAAATTCCTTGTAGATAAAAAGATATGAGCTTCCGAAGTAGGACCTGCGCGACAGAAATTCCTTCTTCGCGAACGCGAAGCACTGTCGCGAACGCGAAGAACACAAGTCCCAGATGACAAATCCTTCATCGCGAACGCGAAGCACTGTCGCGAACGCAATGCACAAAAGTCTCAGAATCCAATTTCTTCTTCGCGAACGCGATGGGACATCGCGAACGCGAAGGACAACACCAGATACCAGCAACAGCACTTCAAAAACTTCCAAAAATGACCCGTTAGGCATCCGAAACACACCCGAGGCCCCCGGGACCTCAACCAAAAGCACCAACATGACTTAAAACATTATCAAAACTTGTTCCAATCATCAAAACACCATCCTAAACATCAAAATCATCAATTACACACGGATTCAAGCTTATGTTTATTCAAAACTTTCAAAACTAACATTCAATCCAAAACCCGATCAAACGATGTCCGAATGACCCTGAAAATTTGCAGGCATATCCAAAATCACCTAACGAAGCTACTGCAACTGTCGGAATTCCATTCCGACCCCCGGATCAAAATCTCACCTACCGTTCGGATTTCGCCAAAATTCAACCTTAGCCAATTCAAGCCTATTTCTACACCGGGCCTCCAAATTCAATTCCGATCGCTCCCCTAAGTCACAAATCACCTCCCGGAACTAATCGAATCATCGAATCCGATTCCGAGCCCTCTAACCAAATAGTCAACTCCGGGTTGACTTTCCTTATTCAAGTCTCCTTCAAAAAGGCTATATGCCTCATTTTCAATCCAATTCACCCTTAACTCACCCGATAGACTCTAACACTGATATAAAATCATAAAACATGAATTTACAACATAACGGGGTGGTAATTCCCGTAACGACGGGCCGGGTCGTTACATTCTCCCCAACTTAAACAAACGCTCGTCCTCGAGCGTACCAGAGTGGTACTAGAAGCAACTCAATAACTGAATGACCTTACCCAGCATATATTCGGCGATCATACGTCATCCTATCTCACATAAGTCCGAAAACACCATATAGTCAAAATTTCACAGACCATCTGAACCATAAATCACATTGCACTTTCCGAAATCATATACCAATTGCTAATCCCATGTCTATATTCACGATACACTAGAATCCACTGCAATAACCCATATTCACTACTCCGGTGAGATCATATGATGTATCAAACAACCCAATCGCTCGAGACAATAGTCTCTAATCACAATAATTTCTCACGATAACCAAATACCAACTGAAAAACCCTTTTCATTAGATAGAGTTTTGTTCCAACACCTTCATATCATGCCCACGGTAACCGAACATGCGATATGTCGAACCCATCTCTCGGGTCAACCATTCGTGAATCTATTTCTCCTTTAAAATTGATACCACAATAAGTTTCGGAGCCAAACCTCGATATTACCTTTCTAACGAGCTGAAATCATATATGCTCGCTCTCATTAATGACTTGAATGATCATTTCGATTATAACACACCACACTGGTAACATGACACCTCAGCATCGGCCTAGGCCACAACGAGCACAACACAGGCTCCAATAAGAACGATCCGAACACACTCGAATCCTGACAACTGACTCGCACAAAAAGCCATAATTCAAATTCTTCCATACCATCACAACACATAACTGAGATTCTTGTCTCACATCATAGGATTAGAGTGCCTGAATCCTCCTCGAAAGGTCATAACATCACGTGGCCTTGCCACAACTCATGATTCTATCCAAACACTATTACCCATGGAGCATCTCAAGTCGAAATGCTCAAAACGGTCAGCCACACACATATTTAGGTCCGACTCAAGCGATCAATCACACGCGGTGATACATTTAGTATATACTATCGAATCCTGAATGGACACAACCGATGTGCTATTCCCCGAGCGATACCCAATACGGACTATTCCTCAGAAGAGAGGAAGTATTGTATACAAGGTACATATAGGAAGCTATATTTCCCACATCACACTGTTGCGGCGCGCAACCCGTTCCAATAGCATCTTGTGGCGGCGTGCCACCCGATCCAGATACTATACATGTGGCGGCGTGCCACCCGATCCAGATACTATACATGTGGCGGCGTGCCACCCGATCCACGTATAAATCTAGCAAAAGGGAATGCACATCGACTCAAGTTGCTCATTGCAACAAACATGTATATATATAGCACTCGGTCACATGAAACTCATCCGACAAAGTTCCTCAATACCGGAACCTGAATCAATGGTAGATACCTCTACACTGACATCCGCCACGAAGGCCCAACTGGCAAAGCAATACCTACCAACCGTCCGCCGGCTCTAGGGTACATCCACCCTACTGGAGCATGATCTGATGCGCTCTGCCATGCAGTTTGCGACATGTTTCTGACATAGTCCATATCACATTAGTCTAGACAACCTGACTTATGACAACCAGCCTGCAATCATATATCATTATTCAAATTCATCATATCAAGTGACGAGATAGCCACTAGGGCTTCCAATTTCCGATAACCGCTACACCGTGCCGATACACACGATATACCACCGCTGCGTAGGCGGGTTACGAGAACTTCTAGTCTCCAACACATACATAACACAGGAATCACTATGCCTGATTCCGTACTTCACCGTACGATTACATAACGCACCTCAAGCGTCCATTCATACCACGAAAGCCATTCATAAATTTCACTATGTCATCAACGACTCAATTATTACAGTCGATCCAACGAGAAAATACCACCATACTACTACATATTATCAATTTACATTACCTTGTCCATTTGCACCATATACCCTGCCAAATTACTAGAATAGCAGTACCATTTTCTTAAATCATCAGAAAGATCAATTCTTGAATCACCTGCAGCCGTCCGCGCTGCTCAATAATTTTATTGACTTCCCATATATTATGAACCGATCTCAAAACCTTGAATATGCCATTATCAACTTTCCATAACACATCGCGTATACCATATCACACTAAGACAACATGGAAATTCATATCCCTTTCCTCCGCTACAAACATCGGCGCACTCAACTCGTCAAGGGCTTTCATGATCCCATATAGAGAAAACTCATTACACATTCCCCAGCCTTGCATACCAACAGGAAAAATACACTCATTTTCAAACTACGGTATAACACATCGCAAACTCTTTCTCCCAATTACATTGCATAAATTAAACCGCCAGGACTGAGTCCTTATACCCATATCAAGTTACACAGCTGCCAGCTCTCAAAAGCTTTGCTGCACAATATCTGTAAGACTCATTACTTCAACCATATACCAGGAATTAGTCGTATTCCTTTTCATACCATTCTGGTTTATTAACAAGTTGTTCCATTTATCCAGTTTCCTTTCTAATTCATCTTTAATTTAATATTAGCCATTATTGTAGCACCATAACACATCAACTCATTCCACACGAGACTCGTACATAAGACCACACGGTCTAAGACATATAGGCCACTGAATACATAAGACCACACGGTAAGGATCACATCCTACAATACTTTATTTTGAAGAACCTCTTGCGATTTGAATTCGTTATCATTACCTTCCAATACGGATTACATAGAATCCCATCATTCACATAATATAACACAAGTACCGATCTCTTCTAACGAAACCATCATCTTTAGCCACATGCACAATCTTAAGGCACCTGACTGTTACAAGCAAAATCTGAACACCGCAAAACCATTCTCGGGCATCATTCACCCTTATTCAGCTGTAATTCAACTGTCCTATTGAGTAGAACCACTCGTTTTTTTGTTAGAACTCTGACATCGCAGAACATGATTACTTACAGGTACAATTCGCTATCTTTCCTTTCTATACACCGAACATTCTCTACCAACAGTAGTTCAAAACATCCTAGTATTTCTTCAAATCTACGAAGCACCATAAGCCTTTATCAAAATTTCCCAACATACCTAGAGACAGAGCCAACACAACACACGACAGTGCAATCAGATAATCAATAACAACCTCCCCAACTTAGCTCGAAGTCATTCATCAAAGCACTTTCAACCACTCATATCATTATTACTCAAATGATGCCACAAAGTTCTAGTTAGATTAAACTCAATCATTTACAAGCTTCGGCGGAGATTCGAATCATCAGAAATATTAACCCTTTTGCAATTCTTGCATTCATTCACACACAACAGTTACGCCCCCTCTTTAGGTGGCAAAATCTTTTCTATGTCCCGGATTTTCCAAAAATTTCGGCAGAGTTTCCTTTGTAAATTGGCCTATCCACCTGCCAGAGAATCACCAAACCATTCTAACAATACATCCACAACTCAACAAAACATCACAATGTATTTCAACAACATTAAATCTCAATACTATACGAATCATATTATCACAATTATACCTGAGCATGTACTGCACCTGCTCGAATCATAACATATATCAAATACCTTTCAATTACACATGAGAGTCAATCCACTTACCTCGCCTCAATTTAGCATCTCGGTACAATACCTTCCACCAGGATACACATAGCATAATCACTTTAGTCTTCCCTGAGTTTGAACTCGTTCCGCTACACATAAGGCACTTTACCTTCCAATTAAGAGGCGATGAAAATATTTCTCACGCCCATAGCTAGGGCTATATATCAAATCACAATAAAGACCAATACCGATCGTATGCACTTCATAACACCGGCTCGCGAAATTAGTACCTTGGTGCTCAAGCCATAGACAAAGATCTGGCCTCAAGTCCTCCCGACTGGCCCAACATGAATTCACGGGGATTATATCTCGCCCCTCGTTCGGAGAAATCACAAGCCATAAGGCAATTATATTACTGAGCGCTCGATGCGTACACAGACGTGTGGAAGGAATTTCAAAAATTATATTTCAAGCTGAATCAAGTACGCACGATAAGAATTCCAAGAAATGTGAAGTGTTTCCTAAAGGTTCGCAGCCTCCCGAGGATAAGTACAGGCGTCCCCGTACCGATCCACAAGACTCTACTAACCGGCTCAAGACTCACGAGGCCTAGTAAACCTAGGCTCTGATACCAACTTGTCACGACCCCAAATCCGGTCGTGATGGCGCCCAACAGCACACTGCTAGGCCAGCCCGACCAATCAACAACAATCATAGAGCTATGAGCTCGCCTTATCCCATTCAAACATAACAATTGTAAATTAACAGTAATGGATATATCAAAAACGGGGAAACCAAGTCCCAACGCATACCAACTCCCATAGACCGAAGGGTCAAGAGTCCTGAGCCTCTACAGAACATAAGTGTAATACGGTTTACAACCAAAGCTCGGAGCGGAAAGAAATAACAATACATAATCAAAGACAGTAGGAAGGGATATCGGGTCCTGCGGACGTCGGCAGCTACCTCGAAGTCTCCACAGAACGGGGATAATAAAGCAGTTGCGACAGCTCAACTGCCCTTCTGAACCTGTATATCTGCACACAAAAAAAAATGCAGGGGAGTGGGGTGAGTATATTTCAACTCGGTGAGCAGCAATAATAAATAATAACTGGAAGTAAGAACTCCTGTACTGTCACTAAACAGTTCTAAGGCAAACCCCCACAGGTAAGTCATCACTACAATGAGTTCTCTGATCTCCAGTCCATATCCATCTCAACTGGGTCCCACACTGACCACATCCTCACTCGTACCACTACAGTGTACAGCCATCTCAATATATAGAGACATATACATTTGTCTATAACACATAAGTATTTACGTATTTATAAGGATATTAATAAGTATAATGCTGCGGCGTGCAGCCCGCTCCAATACATATACCGCTGCGGCGTGCAGCCCGCTCCATTTAACGTCGACGGCGCTCACTGGGGGTGTATACAGACTTCGGAGGGGCTCCCTAGGCCCAAGCGCTATGGTGCTATGGCGTGCAGCCAGGTCCACCATATATCACTGCGGCGTGCAGTCCGACCCAATATATATACATATATATACATATATAATTATACTGCTGCGGCGTGCAGCCCGATCCCATAATATACCAGCGCTCACTGGAATGTGTGCAGACTCAGACTCCGAAGGGGCTCCTACAGCCCAAGCGCAATAATACTGCGGCGTGCAGTCCGTCCCACATGTATATTACATGTATATCACATGTACATTACTGCGGCGTGCAGTCCGATCCAATATATGTACTGCTGCGGCGCGCAGCCCGATCCAATATAGGTATATATATATATATATAATACCTCGTAATGGGTCCTCGACCCTATTCCAGTCAGTATATACTTGGCCTCTTAGGCCCAATATAATATATCACAGTGGGTCCTTGACCCTGTCTCAGCCAATATAGACTTGGCCTTTCAGGCCCAATATAACATCTCATAGTGGGTCCTTGACCCTAACTCATCTCAATCGGTATTGACTTGGCCTTTCAGGCCCACTCAGCTAGAACAGGGAATTCCACCTTAGATAATCTCTCTCAATGTACACATCTAGTACTGGCTCATGTTATGCTCTACAGCTAAAGCTACGGCTGAGTGTATATTTCCAACACGATATAAAGGTCACCTAGCTCTATAGGTTCCCTAATGCTCTACAGATCGGCACAAGGCCCCAAACATGGCTATTAGCCCAATGGTACAGTTATAACCTCATTAACAGTTGTACAACACAGTATTCTATTAGCCGGGAAGGACTAAGTCCGAACCCCCGATCACAATGTTACCACGCCCGTCATAGAACGCGTGTCTCATCTCAATATAGCACTGTAAAGTGCTAGTACGGGGTTTCAAACCCTCGGTGCATTGTTTACTACTACCACTCACCTCGAACCGGTAGAAGCTTCAATCCGCCTTGCGCTTGCCTCGCAAATCAATCTCCTCGGGTGCCAAATCTGCTCAAAATCATAGAGAATGCATCAATATATGCTAACTTCACGAAATTCATTCGAAATAACCCAAATTATATCAAAACCCACAAGTTGTCAAAACCCGACTTTTGGTGCGCTTCTCGAAAAATTATAAAAGTTACATATTCGGAATCCTTGTCTCAACACGAGTCTATACATACCAAATTCATAAAAATTGAAGTTCATTTGACCCCTTAAATCACCATTTCTATCCAAGAGGGTTTTCTACCCTTTTCAACAAAATTTCTCAAATTAAACACCAAAACTTGCAATAGATTCGAGTTATACAACCAAAATTGAGTTAAGAGTGCTTACCCCGTTGTTCTCTCAAATTATCTCCCGAAAAATCGCCTTACCCGAGCTCCAAATCGTCAAAAATGACAAATGGGACGAAGTTTGGATTTTATTCTGCTGCCCAGAGACTTGTTCTTCGCGTTCGCGGTCATACCCTCGCGTTCGCGAAGAACAAACTCCCAAAAGTTTGTTTTTCACCTCTGCTCGGACACCCTCTATTGAAATGGACATAACTCTTTACACACAACTCCAAATGACTATTATAATATATTTCTGAAAACTAGATTCAAAGAGCTACATCTTTCGTTTTTGAATCACCTCAAAATTCCTTGTAGATAAAAAGATATGAGCTTCCGAAGTAGGACCTGCGCGACAGAAATTCCTTCTTCGCGAACGCGAAGCACTGTCGCGAACGCGAAGAACACAAGTCCCAGATGACAAATCCTTCATCGCGAACGCGAAGCACTGTCGCGAACGCGATGCACAAAAGTCTCAGAATCCAATTTCTTCTTCGCGAACGCGATGGGACATCGCGAACGCGAAGGACAACACCAGATACCAGCAACAACACTTCAAAAACTTCCAAAAATGACCCGTTAGGCATCCGAAACACACCCGAGGCCCCGGGACCTCAACCAAAAGCACCAACATGACTTAAAACATTATCAAAACTTGTTCCAATCATCAAAACACCATCCTAAACATCAAAATCATCAATTACACACGGATTCAAGCTTATGTTTATTCAAAACTTTCAAAACTAACATTCAATCCAAAACCCGATCAAACGATGTCCGAATGACCCTGAAAATTTGCAGGCATATCCAAAATCACCTAACGAAGCTACTGCAACTGTCGGAATTCCATTCCGACCCCCGGATCAAAATCTCACCTACCGTTCGGATTTCGCCAAAATTCAACCTTAGCCAATTCAAGCCTATTTCTACACCGGCCTCCAAATTCAATTCCGATCGCTCCCCTAAGTCACAAATCACCTCCCGGAACTAACCGAATCATCAGAATCCGATTCCGAGCCCTCTAACCAAATAGTCAACTCCGGGTTGACTTTCCTTATTCAAGTCTCCTTCAAAAAGGCTATATGCCTCATTTTCAATCCAATTCACCCTTAACTCACCCGATAGACTCTAACACTGATATAAAATCATAAAACATGAATTTACAACATAACGGGGTGGTAATTCCCGTAACGACGGGCCGGGTCGTTACAAGAAATTGGTCGGGGTTCGCAATTGCGAACCCATGTTCGCAAATGCGAACATAGAGACCTGAAAAACACGAATTTCGGTCATTTCTTCACATTTTACAAAAACCAAAACACCCATTTGCGATTCTTCAAGGATTTCTTCTTCATCAAAACGATTGTAAGTCACTTTTTACTTAATTCTTTCAATTCCTAACATCATTAAACATGTTTTTCATAAGAAATCAAAGATTTTCATGGTAAAATTCTTGTTTTTGTTAGAAAATAGGGTTTTTCATAAATTGGGGAATTGGACCTCGAATTGAGGTCCGATTTTGAAACAAATTATATATATGAACTCGTGGGGGAATGGGTAACCGGATTTCAGTTCTAACCCCGAATTCCGACCATGTGGGCCCGGGGTTGAAATTCACTATTCATGGTTGAATGTTGTAAAAGTTGTATTTGGTATTAAGAATTTGTTTGTTGAGTAGAATTGATGATACTAAATCAATTGTGTATAGATATGGTTGGATTGGAGCCAAATTGAAATAAAAGACATTTCCACGGAGTGAATTATTCATAAGCATTCGAGGTAAGTGTTTGTTCTATCCTAGCTTGAGGGAATAGGATTATGTGTTATGTGTTATGTGATCGAGTGCGGTGTATGGGCTGTGGTGACGAGCATCCATACACCGGCGTCTAGTATGACCGTGAGTCGTTGGAAAATGATATTTTGAGATATATTACAGGTGAATTGTTATTGTTCTCCCTTGTTGGGACTTGTTGTGAAGATAATTATTGATTGCCCTTGATGGGACGATTTATGAATTGCTGTTTCTTTCTTCTGCCCTTAACTGTGATTGTTATTTGGGTGAGGAAGAGTGATAATGCACGAAGGGTGATGCCGTGCCATGTTTATTTATTTATGCACGAAGGTTAATGCCGTGCCATGTTTATTTATTGATTATGCACGAAGGATCATGCCGTGCCCTGTTATTGATTATGCACGAAGGATCATGCCGTGCCCTGTTATTGAACCATGTACGAAGGATCATGCCGTACTATGGATGTGAGGATGAGAGTAAAAGCACGAAGGGTGATGCCGTGTACTTTATTTGTTTGTTTGGTGAGGATGAGAGTAAAAGCACGAAGGGTGATGCCGTGTACTTTATTTGTTTATTTGGTGAGGATGAGAGTAAAAGCACGAAGGGTGATGCCGTGCAATTGCTTGCTATTTCTTGAAGTGATATTATTCGTGTTTACATTATACTTTGTTTTCTTTGTGAAATTATTAACTCGTGGTTAATTGTTGAATTCTTTAAGATATTCCTTATTGTGTTATTACTTGATTATTTCTTGTTATTTTGTGGTACATACATATATATTGAATTGCACAGGTTTATGTGAGTGTCTGGTCCTAGGCTTGTCACTACTTCGCCGGGATAGGCCAGACACTTACCAGCACATGGGGTCGGTTGTGTTGATGCTACACTTCTGTGCGTTTTTGCACAGGTCCAGGTTACGATTAGGAGCAGCAGCAGCAGTAAATAGATTGCGTGGGAGTTGATCATATTTGAGACCGAGGTAGCTTGCAGACGCCCGCAGGCCCGAAGTCTCTCTCTTTATTTATGTTATTAGCTGTAGTCTCTTTGTTCCGAGACAAACAGAATTATGATATATTTCCTTCAGACTTTTATGTGTAGTATTCCATAGTAGTTCGTGAGTTGGTGACTCCACGTCTTGGGTAGAGGATTTCAGTATGATTTTCACCTTGTGATTTGTTATTTCCATTTTGATAAAGTATTCCGCATTTATTTAATTAAAATTATGTTAAAAACAGGATAGTATGAATACAGTGGCTTGCCTAGCTACCACGAGTAGGCGCCATCGCGATCCCGATGTTGGGGGAAAATCCGGGTCGTGACAAGTTGGTATCGAGCTCTAGGTTACATAGGTCTCACCACTCACAAACAAGCTTAGTAGAGTTTGAGAGGTAGGTACGGAGACGTCCTGTACTTGTCCTCCACAGTCTATTGAGTTAGGAAAAAGTCTCTCATTTGTTCTTTCTTGTCGTGCGACTTGTTCCTCAATTACTGATTGAATTTCTATTCTGTCCTTTCGCAGATGGTAAGGACACGCGCTTCTTCGTCCGCTGACCAGCAGCCCGAGCCCCAGGCAGCTCCCGTGAGGGGCAGGGGCCAAGGCCGTATCAGAGGCCGTGGTAGGGGTAGAGCTCAGCCCCAGGCAGCTACTCCAGAGGTGGAGCCTCATATTGAGATTGACGAGGAGGTTCCGGTTCCAGCAGCTCCAGTGGGCCCAGCTCAGGTCCCAGGAGAGGCTTTAATTACCCCAGATCTCCGGGATGCTTTAGTCAGAATAGCGGGATTCATGGACAGCATTGCTAGAGCGGGTTTATTATCAGTTGCCCCAGCCACTTCTCAGGCTGGAGGAGGGGCCCGGACTCCTATTGCTCATACTCCGGAGCCAGTAGCTCCTCAGCCTCAGGCACCGGTAATTCAGCCAGCTGTGGCCACTCAGTCAGGTACCACAGCTCATGCCGGTGATGGAACGGCCATGACTTCTGATTCGTTATGGAGGCTTGATCGGTTCTCCAAGCTATTTACCACTACATTCGGTGGAGCCGCATCAGAGGATCCTCAGGACTTTTTATTCAGTTGCCATGAGATTCTCAAGACTATGGGGATCGTGGAGACAAACGGAGTTGATTTCTGTACCTTCAGACTTGCAGGATCCGCCAAGACTTGGTGGAGAGATTATTGCCTGACTCGACCAGCAGGGTCCCCAGCTTTATCATGGGACCAGTTTGCGGAACTGTTTATGGAGAAGTTTCTCCCTGCTACTCAGCGGGATTTACTTCGGAGGCAGTTTGAGCGCCTCCATCAGGGCACTATGACAGTTACACAGTATGAGACGAGATTTATCGACTTGGCTCGTCATGCAGTGGTGATACTTCCCACGGAGCGGGAGAGGGTCCGCAGATTTATAGATGGGCTTAATCAGCCGATTAGACTCCAGATGGCTATGGGCGTGGGGAATGACATATCATTTCAGGAAGCAGCCAATGCAGCACGCAGAGTTGAAATGGCTCTTACTAGGGGTGGCGGTTATTCTTCAGATAAGAGGCCTCGTCATTCAGGCAGGTTTGGTGGTTCTTCCTCTGGTAGCAGAGAATTCTTTGATAGAGGCCAGTCCTCCAGGCCTTTTCATTCCGCCCTTCAGGCTTCACAGGGTGGATCAGGTGATCGTGGTTCTCGGGGGCATTATTCAGACCAGTCTCCTATTAATGCTCAGCCTCTTCAGAGTGTTCGTGGAGGCCATTCAGGTCGTCAGGGCCAGCAGCCCTATCAGTCTAAGAGTTGCTACGGTTGTGGTGACCCAGGTCATTTTATTAGGAATTTCCCTCTAGCAGCGGGCAACTCTCAGCAGCGGGGTCCTCGTCCTATGATTCGAGGCCCCAGCTGACCCTCAGCCTGCCCAGCCAGCCGGAGGCGGGGGTAGAGATTATAGAGGTGGAGGTCGAGACCGTAGAGGTGGAGACCGGCCAGCGAGAGGTAGAGGTCAGCCAGTTGATGGTCGTCCTAGAGACGCAGCTCAGAGGGGAGGTGCAGATCCCCGATTCTATGCTTTACCAGCCAGGCCGGAGGCAGAGGCATCAGATGCCGTGATTACAGGTACTATTCTTGTGTGTGGCAGAGGTGCTTCAGTATTATTTGACCCTGGATCTACATATTCCTATGTGTCTTCCTACTTCGCACCGTATTTGGCTGTGCCCAGCTATGCTCTGGATATTCCAGTTTATGTGGCTACACCAGTGGGTGACTTCATTATAGTCGATCGGGTGCATCGTTCGTGCGTAGTTATATTTGGGGGTCTTGAGACCCGTGTTGATCTGTTGCTCTTGGATATGGTAGATTTTGATGTCATATTGGGGATGGACTGGTTGTCCCCATACCATGCTATTCTTGATTGTCATGCTAAGACTGTCACCTTAGCCTTGCCGAATCACCCCGATTAGAGTGGAAGGGTACCTCAAGCCACTCCGTTCGCACTGTTATTTCTTATGTTAAGGCTCGACGTATGGTCGAGAAGGGGTGTCTAGCTTATCCGGCTTATGTTCGTGATTCCAGCGCAGAAGTTCCTTCCATTGAGTCAGTCCCTATTGCACGAGAGTTTCCGGAGGTTTTTCCTTCAGACCTGCCGGGCATGCCACCCGACGGGGATATTGATTTCTGTATTGATCTGGCACCGGGCACTCAGCCCATCTCTATTCCACCCTATCGTATGGCCCCGCCGGAACTAAAAGAGTTGAAAGATCGGTTGCAGGATCTTCTTGAGAAGGGCTTTATCAGGCCCAGTGTTTCCCCCTGGGGAGCACCTGTATTATTTGTAAAGAAGAAGGATGGCTCGATGCGGATGTGTATTGATTACCGGCGGTTAAACAAGGTGACTATCAAAAATAAATATCCACTGCCGAGGATTGATGATTTGTTTGACCAGCTCCAGGGAGCGAGGGTATTCTCTAAGATAGACTTAAGGTCAGGCTACCATCAGCTGAAGATCAGGGCGGCCGACATTCCTAAGACAGCCTTTCGCTCTAGATATGGGCATTATGAGTTCTTGGTCATGTCCTTCGGGTTGACCAATGCCCTAGCAGCATTCATGGAGTTGATGAATCAAGTATTCAGGCCTTTCTTAGATCTGTTCGTGATAGTTTTAATAGATGACATCCTGGTGTACTCCCGCAGCCAGGAAGAGCACGAGCAGCACCTCAGAGTGGTTCTTCAGACTCCGAAAGATAACCAGCTATATGCCAAATTTTCTAAATGTGAGTTCCGGTTGAGTTCTGTAGCATTTCTGGGTCACATTGTATCGGTGGAAGGTATTCGGGTAGACCCAAAGAAGATTGAGGCAGTCCAAAATTGGCCTCGACCAGCTTCGGTGATTGAGATCCGGAGTTTCTTGGGATTAGGAGGTTACTACCGTCGTTTTGTAGAGGGGTTTTCTTCTATTGCGGCCCCGATGACCGGGTTGACCCGGAAGGGTGTCCAATTTCGGTGGTCGAGAGGAGTGTGAGGCGAGCTTTCGAAAGCTCAAGACGGCCTCGACCACCGCACCGGTGTTGATACTACCTACGGGTACGGGGCCTTATACGGTTTATTGTGACGCATCTCGTACGGGGCTTGGAGCGGTATTGATGCAGGATGGTAAGGTTATCGCTTATGCTTCAAGGCAGTTAAAAATACATGAAAAGAATTATCCAGTTCATGATCTTGAGTTAGCAGCAGTGGTTCATGCCTTAAAGATCTGGAGGCATTATCTATATGGTGTGACATGTGAGGTGTACACTGATCACAAAAGCCTACAATACTTGTTCAAACAGAAGGAGTTGAATCTACGACAGCGGAGATGGTTAGAGTTGCTAAAAGACTATGATGTTACTATATTATATCACCCGGGTAAGGCCAATGTGGTGGCCGATGCATTGAGTAGAAAGTATGCCAGCATGGGTAGTCTTGCATATATTCCGGTCAATCAGAGACCATTAGCTCTAGATGTCCAGGCCTTAGCCAACCGGTTCGTGAGATTAGACATTTCTGAGCCTAGCCGAGTGTTAGCCTGCACGGTCGCTCGTTCTTCTTTATTAGAGCGTATCCGTGAGAGGCAATTTGATGATCCTCATTTGCGTGAGTTGAGAGATACAGTACAGCGGGGAGGTGCCACACAGGTAAGTTTAGATGATGATGGGATATTGAAATTGCAGGGTCGGGTTTGTGTACCTAATGTCGAAGGGATTCGAGCGTTGATCTTAGCAGAGGCCCACAGTTCGCGGTATTCTATTCACCCAGGCGCCGCGAAGATGTACCAGGACTTACGGCAATACTATTGTTGGCGCAGAATGAAGAAAGATATCGTTGCGTATGTCGCTCGGTGTCTAAATTGTCAGCAGGTGAAATATGAGCACCAGAGACCTGGTGGTGTGTTCCGGAGGATTGAAATTCCCGAGTGGAAATGGGAGCGGATCACTATGGACTTCGTTACTGGACTTCCTTTGACTCAGAGGAAATTTGATGCTATTTGGGTCATTGTTGATAGGTTGACCAAATCAGCACACTTTATTCCAGTATCCGTCTCCTACTCGTCGGAGAGGTTAGCGGAGGTTTACATTAGGGAGATTGTTCGTCTCCATGGGGTGCCGGTATCTATTATCTCTGATCGGGGAACGCAGTTTACCTCGCGGTTCCGGAGAGCGGTCCAGCAGGAGTTAGGCACCCGGGTTCGGTTAAGTACGGCATTTCATCCTCGGACGGATGGCCGGTCCGAGAGGACTATTCGGATTCTTGAGGACATGCTTCGAGCTTCTGTGTTATTGATTTCGGAGGCTCGTGGGACCGGTTTCTACCATTAGCAGAGTTTGCCTACAATAACAGTTACCAATCTAGCATCCGGATGGCTCCGTATGAGGCGTTGTATGGTAGGCGATGTCGATCACCGGTCGGATGGTTTGAACCGGGAGAGGCTCGGTTGTTGGGTACAGACTTAGTTCGGGAGGCCTTGGATAAGGTCAAGACTATTCAGGAGAGATTGCGTTCAGCTCAGTCCAGGGTCCAGGCAGAAGACTTATGCGGATCGTAAGGTTCGAAATGTAGATTTCATGGTTGGTGAACGAGTATTGCTCCGAGTGTCGCCTATGAAGGGCGTGATGAGGTTCGGAAGGAAGGGCAAGCTCAGCCCTAGGTATATTGGTCCATTTGAGATTTTAGACAGAGTGGGAGGGGTGGCTTACAGATTAGCTTTGCCGCCTAACTTATCAGCCGTGCATCCAGTTTTTCACGTATCTATGCTTCGGAGATACCACGGCGATCCCACACATGTGTTAGACTTCAGTACTGTCCAATTGGACAATGATCTATCTTACGAGGAGGAGCCGGTGGCTATTCTAGACCGGCGGGTTCGACAGTTGAGGTCGAAGAGTTATCCTTCTGTGCGTGTTCAGTGGAGAGGTCAGCCTCCTGAGGCATCGACCTGGGAGTCCGAGTCTGATATGCGGAGCCGTTACCCACACTTGTTTCCTGACTCGGTACTTCTTTCTTTTGTCCGTTCGAGGACGAACGGTTGTTTTAGAGGTGGAGATTGTGACGACCCAAAGGGTCATCACTTATTTAATTAATCATTTCGAGCTTTTGAGGCCTTGAAAACCTCATTCTATGTTGCCTCGATTTACGTGCACGATCCGAGCTTGTAGCCGGAAAGATTTTGTGATAGAAAATATGAATTCTATGAGAAATTTGGATAAAAATGATATTAATATTGATATGGTTGACTTCGGTCAACATTTTTGGTAAACGGATCCGGACCCGAGATTGGATGGTCCCGAGAGGTCCGTAGAAAAATATGGGACTTGGACATGCGTCCGGAGTCGAATTCGGAGGCCTAGAGCCCAAGTTATGAATTTTTATGTGAAATTGTTTTTGATGTAATTATTAAAGGAAATAAATTAATTGACCTTGGTATCGGGCTCGTATTTTGGTTCCGACGCCCGGTACAAGTCTTAAATATTATATATGTGATTTCGTAAAGTTTGGTGACATTTGGATGTCGTTTGAGATGTTTTGGACCTTGAGTTCCAATGTTAAGAAGTTCTGAAAATCAAAAGTATGAAAATCATGAGTTTGAGGCTTGATTTGATTAAAACGAAGTGATATTGGCGATATGATCGCACGAACAAGTCCATAATGTGCTTTTGAGGTTGTGTACATGTTTGGTTTGGAGCCCGGGGGGCTCGGGTAAAGATTTGATAGGCCGTTGGATGAAACTCTGAATTTTTGAACTGCTGGTTTTTCACCCAGTTGTTGGCTTCGCAATTGCGAAGTTTTCTCGCAATTGCGAAGGGGGACAGGCTCGCAAATGCGAACATTCATCGCAAATGCGAAGCCCCCTTTGGCTCAGCCTTGTTCGCAAATGCGAACAATTGTTCGCATTTGCGAAGGTCCCCAGTGCCAGCCTATGTTCGCAAATGCGAACAAAAGTTCGCAAATGCGAACATTCCCCACTATGCCTTGGTTCGCAAATGCGAACCATTGTTCGCAAATGCGAACACTGCCTTATACAGCATGTGTTCGCAAATGCGAACATTAGTTCGCAAATGCGAACTGTTCGCAAATGCGAACTGTTCGCAAATGCGAACAAATGTTCGCAAATGCGAACTTCCCACCCTTAGCTTATTTTTCAAACTCCAGAAATTGGTCGGGGTTCGCAATTGCGAACCCATGTTCGCAAATGCGAACACAGAGACCTGAAAAACACGAATTTCAGTCATTTCTTCACATTTTACGAAACCAAAACACCCATTTGCGATTCTTCAAGGATTTCTTCTTCATCAAAACGATTGTAAGTCACTTTTTACTTAATTCTTTCAATTCCTAACATCATTAAACATGTTTTTCATAAGAAATCAAAGATTTTCATGGTAAAATTCTTGTTTTTGTTAGAAAATAGGGTTTTTCATAAATTGGGGAATTGGACCTCGAATTGAGGTCCGATTTTGAAACAAATTATATATATGAACTCGTGGGGGAATGGGTAACCGGATTTTAGTTCTAACCCCGAATTCCGACCATGTGGGCCCGGGGTTGAAATTCACTATTCATGGCAGAATGTTGTAAAAGTTGTATTTGGTATTAATAATTTGTTTATTGAGTAGAATTGATGATACTAAATCAATTGTGTATAGATACGGTTGGATTGGAGCCAAATTGAAAGAAAAGACATTTCCACGGAGTGAATTGTTCATAAGCATTCGAGGTAAGTGTTTGTTCTATCCTAGCTTGAGGGAATATGATTATGTGTTATGTGTTATGTGATCGAGTGTGGTGTATGGGCTCTGTGGTGACGAGCATCCATACACCGGCGTCTAGTATGACCGTGAGTCGTTGGAAAATGATATTTTGAGATATATTACAGGTGAATTGTTATTGTTCTCCCTTGTTGGGACTTGTTGTGAAGATAATTATTGATTGCCCTTGATGGGACGATTTATGAATTGCTGTTTCTTTCTTTGCCCTTAACCGTGATTGTTATTTGGGTGAGGAAGAGTGATAATGCACGAAGGGTGATGCCGTGCCATGTTTATTTATTTATGCACGAAGGTTAATGCCGTGCCATGTTTATTTATTGATTATGCACGAAGGATCATGCCGTGCTCTGTTATTGATTATGCACGAAGGATCATGCCGTGCCCCGTTATTGAACCATGTACGAAGGATCATGCCGTACTATGGATGTGAGGATGAGAGTAAAAGCACGAAGGGTGATGCCGTGTACTTTATTTGTTTATTTGGTGAGGATGAGAGTAAAAGCACGAAGGGTGATGCCGTGTACTTTATTTGTTTATTTGGTGAGGATGAGAGTAAAAGCACGAAGGGTGATGCCGTGCAATTGCTTGCTATTTCTTGAAGTGATATTATTCGTGTTTACATTATACTTTGTTTTCTTTGTGAAATTATTAACTCTGGTTAATTGTTGAATTCTTTAAGATATTCCTTATTGTGTTATTACTTGATTATTTCTTGTTATTTTGTGGTACACACATATATATTGAATTGCACAGGTTTATGTGAGTGTCTGGTCCTAGGCTTGTCACTACTTCGCCGGGATAGGCCGGGCACTTACCAGCACATGGGGTCGGTTGTGCTGATGCTACACTTCTGTGCGTTTTTGCACAGGTCCAGGTTACGATCAGGAGCAGCAGCAGCAGTAAATAGATTGCGTGGGAGTTGATCATATTTGAGACCGAGGTAGCTTGCAGACGTCCGCAGGCCCGGAGTCTCTCTCTTTATTTATGTTATTAGCTGTAGTCTCTTTGTTCCGAGACAAACGGAATTATGATATATTTCCTTCAGACTTTTATGTGTAGTATTCCATAGTAGTTCGTGAGTTGGTGACTCCACGTCTTGGGTAGAGGATTTCAGTATGATTTTCACCTTGTGATTTGTTATTTCCATTTCGATAAAGTATTCCGCATTTATTTAATTAAAATTATGTTAAAAACAGGATAGTATGAATATAGTGGCTTGCCTAGCTACCACGAGTAGGCGCCATCGCGATCCCGATGTTGGGGGAAAATCCGGGTCGTGACAAAAAATCCACAACCAATAGGGACACTTTGGTAAAAGCTTAGGAATAGAATAAAAAAGAACCTTCCAACACATGCTGGAATGGATCTTATAACAGAAAATGGGGTCTAAGTGTAGATAGAGTAATTTTTAAGGGGGAAGAAATGGAATTAACTCTATTCTTTCCCCCCAAGAAATCTGCCAATCTATACCTATAAATACCCCCTAAAAAGACTAAGTAAGGGCTGGTTTTGCAATAGAGAAATTCAGAGTAAAAATATAATAGCTAATAGCAAGTAGTTTTCCTGCATATTTCAAGTAGCAATCACTGGTTAAGCTGTTTGTGTGTGGGTTTTCTGCTCGATCTCTTCTAGGATTTCATATTTGCTGCTGCTGTGGTTTTCTGCTCGTTTATATTCCATCTCACACTGTTGCATTGCTTTGCCTGAGTTTGTTGCTGATTGCTTGCTTCTAATCCCTCTAGAATTCATCGGCTTCTATTTTGTTGAACCAGGTACATTCCCTTGTTCAATTGAATAATTAAATGTTGAAATGCATAAGTGGAATGAAGTTCGAGAGTTTAAATCATTGCTGTTTTTGTATTTTGATTTATTATTCATATTAACAGTTTAATATAGCTTAGATCTGTGATTTAAATGTAGTATAGTATGTATGAGTAAGAAAAACAAAACAAAAACAGTGTAATAGATATATTAATAGTAGTAATGTAGTGTAGATAGAATATCACCTAGTTAAAATAGGTAAAACTTTAAAATATAAGTTCGATAACCACAGTTTTAAATCATTAAATGTTCTTCACAGTAGCATCGTAAGTCATAATCATGTAGTTAATCATATGTTGTGGATCTGCACTTAAACATAAATAAGCTTCGAAGAAGAGAAACGTTAAGTTCAAACCATGATTCATTCACAATTGGATCAATAACACTGTAATGAGTTAGAGTCGTAGTAAAATCAGTGGTATAGTTATGCTTAAGTCTTTGAATCACCTATATGCAGATACTCGGGTTACCATAATTAAGCAATTAGACTGTTTAAATCATGCTCATGTAGTTAGTTAGTTTTAAAGATCAAAGTCCAAATTTGAGTAGTTAAAAAGGGGAAACAATCAGATGAAGTAACAAGTAGGGTCAGACCGGCTTTGAGAATATCAAATAAGCTTAATTCGTATTAAATCAGTAGTATAACAGTGTAGCCGTAAATAACTCATCTTATCTTTTGACAATCATCATGCTTTTCACATATAGTTAGCCTTTTAATCTCTGAGTAGTAAGTAATTCGGATGTTTGCACAGATTCCTCATTAGAAATAAAAGTAAGGTCAATTTTAATTCGATTCTCATGTGTATTAGACAATTAGGAGTTGGAATTAACACTGATAATTTGTATACTGATTTCCTCCTTTGATAAATAAAAGTGTAATTTGAATTCGTCATTGATTCCAGATGTTTACATTTGCTTTCAGTTATTTATTATCATTAGTATTGTTTCAATTCGTTTTGGGCCTAATATGGAACGTGGGCGTGAACTATAAAACAAAGCTAATTGGGCTGTCAAATAGAAGCCCGAAGACAGCCTGGGTATCTAAGACCCAGGCATATGCGATACCTGTTTCAATGAGAGTGCAAGGGCCCAGGCCCAATAAAGGCAATGATAGCGGCCTAGGCTCGATGCTGAAGCGATAATGTAACTATGGAAAAACCAATATAGATAACATAGTATGTACACGTAAGATTAAGCCTTTAAAAATTAAATCGGGATGAGCCCCACACGACACCAAATAGTGGGGCCCCCTTTAGTAACAAAGTAAAAAATATAAATAGAATCGGGAAAGCTACTAGTAAATTTCATAGCTTCTCACAAAAGAATTAAAAGCCGATAGATTCTATTAGGCACAATTTAATACACCTTCCTTATAAATGAGTGTGCACTTGGTGCGACTAAAATCCCAAATTTCGGTAAAGCCTAAATGTACTAAAGGTCACAGGCGTACTGGTTGCGGTGTGACTCGAGGTGCGTTTTCGCGATGTCGCAATTCTTTAAAATGTTAAAAGTGAAAACATATACATATTGTTAAAATCTATAACAACTCAAATAAGATTCGAGAACGATGATTGTGCGACCGTGCAAAAACCACAGAATCCGGGAATGCCTAACACCTTCTCCCGGGTTAACAGAGTTCCTTATCCAGGTCTTTGTTTCGCGGATTGTAATAACAGAGTCAACTTCCTCGGATTCGGGATTAACCGGTGACTTGGGACACCATTATCTTCCCAAGTGGTGACTCCTGATAATTAAATAAAAATCCCGAACCGATTGTCCTTTATGTAAAAAAGCTCCTTCCTCTTTCTTGTTATATCCGTCGCGGGTATTTGAACGTTGAGGTATACCCTATGTATCTTTCCAAATGGATCGGTACAAAACCTTTTCAGGTGTGGGGTAGTAAAAAGGGAGGTGTGACAGGGATGTTAAACCCTATAGAGCCTAAAATACCTAATCCACCACCGAGAAACTTGGACCAATCTGTCCATTGTGAATATTGTTCAAGAGCCCTAGGGAATGACACTGAAAAGTGCTGGCACCTAATGTCTGCAATACAAGAGCTTATCGACTCCTGAAGAACTGAGTTTCAAACTCCCGAGGATCCTAATATAACACAGAACCCTTTGCCTGTGCACCATGAGACCCACATGATAGAGGTGATACAAGGGGGAAATTGCAAGAAGCCCTCTCAGGCTGTAATGATGATCAAAGCGAGAAGCAGCAAGACAGAAGAGAAAGTCATAAGTGAGAAAATACAAGTCAAGTCACCTGTGAGCAAGCCCGCAGTGTTAGCTGAACCTGAGCCTGTAAAGGTGACAATGCCCGGAGTGAGTACAAAGCCTGTATTGACTGTAAAATGAGCGCAGCTAGAGCCAGACACTCAAATGCCCATCGTGAACACCAAAATCGTGCCTTGGAATTACAGTAAGGTAACTGTCATGTATAAAGGAAAGGAAATCAAGGAGGAGATTTGTGAAACTCGTGGTTTGACCAGGTTAGGGAGATGTTTTGCTCCCGATGAGTTAAGAAAGGCAAAAGATAATCCGGCCAATATAAAGAAAGCTTTCATTGAAGAAGAAGCCGGGGAATTTCTAAAGAAAATGAAAGCTCAGGATTATTCCATAGTTGAGCAGCTGAGGAAAACACCAGCGCATATATCTTTGCTATCTTTGTTGATTCATTCTGATGAACACCGTAAGGCGTTAATAAAGATCTTAAACGAGGCCCATGTACCAGAAAAGATCACAGTGAGTCATTTAGAGAAGTTCACAAATAAAATCTCCGAAGCAAACAGAATAACATTTTCAGATGATGAACTGCCATTGGAGGGGACAGAACACAACATGGAATTATATCTTATGGTGAAGTGCGAGGAATCAGTGGTGACCCGCGTCATGGTTGATAATGGGTCAAGTGCCAATATTTTCCCTTTATCTACTTTGGGCAAACTTAAGATTGATCATGAAAGAATCCACATGAACATCATATGTGTGAGAGGATTTGACGGGGGCGGGAAGAACACTATTGGAGACATTATATTGGAACTCACTATCGGACCAGTAGAGTTTACCAGGGAATTTCAAGTTTTGGATGTTGTTGTGTCCTATAATCTCCTACTAGGACGTCCATGGATTCATACTACAAAGGTTGTACCTTCCTCACTCCATCAAATGGTGAAATTCAAATGGGATCGGCAAGAAATAGTAGTTTATGGTGAAACAAATTCCTGCAATATCATCACCCCATTTGAAGAAGTCGAGGGTGATAAAGGTCCCTGGGTATACCAAGTGGTAGATACTATATCTGTGGATAAAATATCTGAAGGCAAAAACATTTCGATTGCCAAGATAGCTTCCGCGTCAGTCATAGTTGCTATGGAGATGTTGAAAAATGGGTTTCTCCCTGGGAAAGGTTTAGGAATTGCACTGCAAGGAATAACACAGCCAGTATCTCTTCCGGGTATCATTAACACTTTTGGATTGGGTATCAAGCCAACCATTGCTGACATAAAAAGGGCCCGCAAACTGAAAAAGAAAGGATGGACCCTCCATAAGCCTATCCATAAACTCTACCATTCATTCGTCAAGACTGGTACAAAAGGACGTCTGGCAACGGTCATGCCCAGCCAAGTAGAAATAAGGCCAGACAAGGAGCTGTTAAAAAAAATTTGAGAGGTTGTTCGAAGATGTGAACATGGTAGAGGCAGCTGAGGGGACAAGTAAAATGGACGTCCAGTTTGTTGGATCCCAAATCAAACTGAATAATTGGGAAGCGACTCCCTTTCCGACCAGAAGTGAGTTGTGGTAGTTAGCTTTGATGTTCATTCTTAAATCTGTTTTGTTTCAAGGCTGTAATACAGATTCTATGTTCCATTCAATCGGACGTGCCAAAACCTTTTTATCTTTCAAAAATTTTAATGAAATGCAATTTCTTTCTTCCTCTATTTTGATAGCCTTATTTTATTTTCTTTTCTTTTCTTGTACAGTCCATTTTTTGTTGATTTCAATGATGTGTCATGCATAAGGAATTCTCGGCCCAGTCTTGATAATCAGATAGTAATATAAGAAACTGAATACGATAATGAAGTGGAGTATAAGGATGAGGATGTTTTGGAAGTAATTAGTAAAGATCTGAGCCACTATAAGGAGAAACCCAAACCAAACTTGAATAAGACGGAGTCTATTAATTTGGGGGATGAGGAAAACGTTCGAGAAACAAAGATTAGTGTTCATTTGGAAGCCTCACTCAGAACAGACTTGATAAAGTTACTACATGAGTACAAAGACATATTTGCATGGTCATATGACGATATGCCAGTGCTAAGTACTGATTTGGTGGTACATAAGTTGCCCATTTATTTGGAATGACAGCCCATCAAGCATAAGTTTTAAGTTCAAAACAGACATCAACGTGAAAATAAAAGAGGAAGTCAACAAGTAATTTGAGGCAAAGGTCATACGGGTTACCAAATATCCCACTTGGTTAGCTAATGTTGAACATGTTCCGAAGAAAGACGGAAAAACCAGAGTGTGTGTTTATTATCGAGACCTCAACAAAGCAAGTCCGAATGATAATTTTCCATTGCCAAAAATCCATATACTAATTGATAATTGTGCAAAACATGAGATTAAGTCTTTCGTGGATTGTTATGCAGGTTATCATCCAATCCTGATAGATGAAGAAGATGCAGAAAAGATAGCCTTATCGTACCGTGGGGAATATATAGTTACAAAGTAATGCTGCTCAGATTGAGACATGCTGGAGCTACATATATGAGAGCAATGACTACCATGTTTCATGACATGATACATCGAGAGATTCAAGTCTACGTGGATGATGTCATTATCAAATCTAGGAAGCAATATAATCATGTTAAAGACCTGGGGAAGTTCTTCCAAAGGCTTCGAAGATAATATTTAAGCTCAATCCAGCAAAATTTGCTTTTGGAGTACCATCAGGGAAATTATTGGGGTTTGTGGTAAGTCGGCGTGGTATTGAATTGGACCCATCCAAGATAAAAGCTATTTAGGAGTTGCCTTTGCCATAGAGCAAGAAAGATGTGATGAGTTTGCTGGGCAAATTGAATTACATTGGCAGATTTATTGCCCAACTAATGTCAACTTGTGAGCTTATTTTTAAATTATTGAAGAAAGATGTTATAGTAAAATGGAATGATGAATGTCAAGCTGCACTTGATAAAATCAAGGAATATCTGGTCAATCTGCCTGTATTGGTTCCTCCAGAACCCGGAAGGCCCCTGATCTTGTATTTGACTGTATTGGATAATTCTTTCGGCTGTGTACTGGGGCAGCATGATGAAACAGGGAAGAAGGAGCAAGCAATTTACTATCTCAGTAAGAAATTTACATCTTACGAGGTAAAATACACTCAGTTGAAAATAACATGTTGTGCCTTGATCTGGGTTGTGCCGAAGTTGAAACACTACTTATCGGCTTACACCACTTATCTCATATCTCGTTTGGAGCCACTGAAGTACATCTTTCAGAAGCCTATGCCCACGGGAAGGCTTGCTAAATGGCAAATTCTGCTCATAGAGTTTGATATTGTTTACGTAACCCGCACTGCGATGAAAGCACACGAAGTTACTGATCACTTCGTAGAAAATCCAGTCGACAATGAGTATGAACCATTGAAAATATATTTCCATGACGAGGAGGCGATGAATATTGAAGAATTGGAACAAGAAGAGAAGCCAGGCTGGAAGTTATACTTTGATGGGGATGTCAACAGCAAAGGAGTTGGAATTGGAGTTGTACTCATTTCAGAAACGGGTCAACATTACCCTGTTAGCGCTCAACTCCGCTTTTTTGTACTAATAATATGGCTGAATATGAAGCGTGTATATTGGGATTAAGAATGGCAATAGACGTGGGTGTTCAAGAGATTTTGGTCATGGGTGACTCGGATGTCTTGATACACCAAATTCAAGGAGATTAGGAGACAAGGGATTTGAAACTCATACCGTATCGACACTGTCTACATGAACTATGTCAGCGGTTTCAATCCATAGAGTTTAAACATATCCCAAAAATGCATAATGAAGTTGCCGATGCTCTAGCTACTGTATCATCTATGTTATACCATCCAGATAAAGGTTATGTGGATCCATTACAAATCCAAATTCATGATCAGAATGCTTATTGCTGTACAGTAGAAGAGGAACTTGATGGCTAACCATGGTTCCATGATATCAAAGAATATTTGAGAATATGAGTGTACATGGTGCAAGATACAGGGGATCAGAAAAGAGCAATAAGACGATTGGCGAGTGGATTTTTCTTCAGTGAAGGGGTTTTATTCAACAGGACCCCGGATTTGGGTTTGTTAAGATGTATAGATACAAAGCAGGCTACTACAATCATGACAGAGGTACACGTAGGAGCCTGTGGACCCCATATGAGCAGGTATGTTTTAGCAAAGAAAATACTCAGGGTTTGATATTACTGGCTCACTATGGAAGGAGATTGTATCAGATATGTATGAAAATGTCATCAGTGCTAGATACATGGGGATTTGATTCATTCTCCGCCATATGAATTACATACGATATCAGCACCATGGCCTTTCGTTGCTGGGGGCATGGATGTCATTGGTCCAATAGAACCAGCAACATCTAATGGGCACAGGTTTATTCTGGTCGCCATTGATTATTTTACCAAATGGGTGGAGGCGAAGACATTCAAAGCGGTAACAAAGAAGATAGTGGTGGATTTTGTACATACAAACATCATTTGTCGTTTCGGAATTCCGAAGTAATTATTACAGATAATGGAGCCAACCTTAACAGTCATCTTATGGCGAAGACATGTCAAAGGTTTAAAATTATGCATCGCAATTCTACACCTTATCGGTCCAAAGCAAATGGAGCAGTTGAAGTTGCAAATAAGAATATCAAGAAAATCTTTCGGAAAATGGTGGAAGGGTCAAGGCAATGGCATGGGAAATTTCCCTTTACTTTGTTGGGTTATCGCACTACTGTGCGCACTTCGATTGGTGCAACCCCTTATTAATTGGTGTATGACACGGAGGTAGTGATACCTGCGAAAGTCGAAATACCCTCCCTTCGAATTATTGCAGAGGCAGAGATTGATGATGATGAATGGGTAAAGGCCCGGTTAGAACAAATGAGTTTAATTGATGAGAAGCGTTTGTCAACAGTATGTATGGACAACTGTATCAACAAAGAATGGCCAGAACATATAATAAAAAAGTACGTCCATGAAAATTTGAGGTTGGACAATTGGTGTTGAGGCGTATATTACCTTATTGGGTGGAAGCAAAAGGGAAGTTCACCCCTAATTGGCAAGGACCGTTTGTGGTATCTCGGGTATTGTCCAATGGAGTATTATATTTGACAGATATAGAAGGGAAATGCGTAGAGACTGCTATTAACTCTGATGCAGTCAAAAGATACTATGTATGATTTCTATCATGTATCTATTTGTATTTGTCATGTTTTTTGAAATTGAAATGATGAAGGCATTTTATTTCTCTATCTAAACACTTTACCCTTTGCTATCCCTTTGAGCCTTATTGTATTATTCTTTCATACCCCTCTTTCGGAATCAATAATGAAGTAAAAAATGAATGATGAAATGACAAAAGAAAGGAAAAGGCAAAAGAAAAAAAAAATAGAGAAAAGTTGGAAAAAAAAAGAGAAAAGAAAAATGTGAAAAATGACGAAATGAAAAAAACAAGAGAAGGAAAAAATATACAAAAGAAGAAAATCGGGAGAAGTCAAAATCACAACAATGAAGTGATCATATGATCCGAACTACTTTTTGACTTGATCCTGAAAGGGTACGTAGGCAGCCTCACAGAGGTTCAGTCATAGCAGAAAGAAAGTCCAAGGTTCCCCAAAAATTGAAATTGGGGCATAAGTTTTGATCATTATGAAGGATATGATTCCGAATGTTGTAATTTTGAACCCAAGTTGGAAATTTGAGCCTTTATATCTTTTTTTCTAAATCCCATCCAAAAGCCACATTCTCACTAATTTCAAGAAAATGGCAATACAAGTAAATGAAGAAAAGCATATTATGGCCAATACCAGGTACTTGAAGATGAAAAAATGACAAAAATAAAAATGAGAGAATCTTATTGGTGAAATCCCACATGGGCACCATAAGGCGACGTAAGCTGAGAGAAATAAAATGAGAGAGTCTTATTGGTGAAAACCCTGATGGGCACCATAAGGCGACGTGAGTTGAGAAAAAATAAAATGAGAGAGTCTTACCGGTGAAAACCCTCATGGGCACCATAAGGCGAAAGTAAGGAATAATTTTGTGGAATGCAAGAAGCAAAGCAAGTAAAGTTTGGGTTGTTGAAAAGAGAAATAGGTTGGCAAGAAATATGGTTGGACAGACTGGGTCGGTTAGGCGAATGCATGGCATGATCAAAGGAATCAGCCTTCCCACTCAAATAAATCTTGTCCTTTTACTTTGAAAATATTCCTACCCTCAAAATTCAAGGTTATTGCATTTCATTCTTCTTAAAATCTGTCTACAAGTCATTGCCAGTTGTAAGTTAATTACCAGCTTCTCAATTAAAAGGCAAAATAAGATTGGGTCCTTTAAGGACAAGAGAAATAAACAGCATATGGTGGTCACATAGCCAAAGGAAATTAAAAGAGAAGAAGAAAGAACAAAAAATAATTGGAAGGAAAAGTTTGAGTTCAGAAAATTGTTGGAAAACAACCAGGAGCCACAAAAAGGCAACGCAAAAGCAAATTAAAGCAAATGCAAGAATGGAAGCAAAGCCAGCAAGAATGCCAGCTGCTAACCACCATTTTATACTAACAAGTTGTTCACTGATTAAAATAGGGATAAAAGATTCAAATTCTTACTAATCACTTTAAATTGTATGTGACCAATGTGGACACACTAGGGAGCACACGTTTGGCAAAATCAGGCACCCACTAGGAAAATCAGGCACCTACCTGGAAAATCAGGCAAAGCAATTTTAAAAAAGGCAACAATTGAGGTAGGAACCTATGATGAAAGAATCAATAATCAGGCACCCACCTCAATAATAAGGGAAGTTTTACTTTTCATTTTAAAATTGAGAATATTACACCCAGTTATCAAACTGGGGCAGAATTGTTTTTCGTTGTTTTTATTATTATTTGCAATTAGGCGCCCATCTGGATAACAAGGGAATATTTTTTCTTAATTTTCGCAATCAGGCGCCCACCTGGATAACAAGAAAATATTTTTCTTAAATTTTGCAATCAGGCGCCAACCTGGATAACAAAGGAATATTTTTCTTAAATTTTGCAATCAGGCGCCCACCTAGATAACAAGGGAATATTTTTCTTAATTTTTGCAATTCGGCGCCCACCTGGATAATAAGGGAATATTTTTCTTAATTTTCGTAATCAGGCGCCCACCTGGATAACAAGCGAATATTTTTCTTAGCTTTTGCAATCAGGCGCCCACCTGGATAACAAGGGAATATTTTTCTTAGATTTTGCAATCAGGCGCCCACCTGGATAACAAGGGAATATTTTTCTTAATTTTCGTAATGAGGCGCCGACCTAGATAACAAGGGAATATTTTTCATAAATTTTTGCAATCAGGCGTCCACCTGGATAACAAGGGAATATTTTTCATAATTTGCATAATCAGGCACCCACGTGGATAAGAAGGGAATATTTTTCTTAATTTTCGTAATCAGGCGCCCATCTGGATAACAAGGGAATACTTTTATTAAATATTTGCAATTAGGTGCCCACCTGGATAACAAGGGAATATTTTACTTAATTTTTGTAATCAGGCGCCCACCTGGATAACAAAGGAATATGTTTCTTAAATTTTTGCAATCAGGTGCCCACCTGGATAATAAGGGAATATTTTTCGTAAATTTTGCAAGCAGGCGCCCACCTGGATAACAAGGGAACATTTTTCTTAGTTTTTGTAATCAGGCGCCCACCTGGATAACAATGGAATATTTTTCTTATTGTTTCGCAATCACGCACCCACTTGGATAACAAGGGAATATTTTTCTTAATTTTCGTAATCAGGTGCCCACCTGGATAACAAGGGAATATTTTTCTTAATTTTTGTAATCAGGCGCCCACCTGGATAACAAGGGAATATTTTTCGTAAATATTTACAATCAGGCGCCCGCTTGGATAACAAGGGAATATTTTTTTTATTTTTTGCAATCAAGCGCCCACCTGGATAACAAGAGAATATTTTTCTTAAATATTGCAATCAGTCAGGTGCCCACCTAGATAACAAGGGAATGTTTTTATTAATTTTCATAATCAAGCGCCCACCTGGATAACAAGAAAATATTTTTCTTAAATTTTTGCAATCAGGCGCCCACCTGGATAACAAGGGAATATTTTTCTTAATTTTTTTTTTCAATCAGGCGCCCACCTGGATAACAAGGGAATATTTTTCAAAAAAAATGAAATTTTTCTTTTTTTTTCTAAAGCTAACTATTAATAGCGGGAAAGATTTTAAGCTCCATACTGGGGCAAAACGTTTTTCTTTATTTTGTAGTAAGTAGGCACCCACGTGAATAACAAGGGGGTGCTTTTCAAACTTTTGCAAGCGGGCGCCCACCTGAAGAACAAGGGAATACATCTCAAGTTTCTCATGCAGGCGCCCACCTGAAGAATAAGGGAATATATTTGAAGCAAGTTGAAAGCAAAAGTCTTTTCGAATAATGGAAGATGCAAATGAAAACAAGAATCAGTTGAAAGATATAGCTAGGATTTTGTAAAACATAGAGCATAGTTTAGCTTATTTTTTTTTACCGCGGTGTAATAAGGAGATCAGCAAGTAGCTATAACAAACACTAGCAGTAGAGTCATAGCTCTCTGGTAGTTTCAACTACCAGACATTCTAGACATACACCGACCTGATTCTTGTTTAGCCTAGGATATGTAGGCAATCCTTGAAGCAGGATGCAGTCAAAACTTTCAAAAATGCTTCAAATAGAATATGCGGGTGGGCAAAAATTCCTTATTACTGCTCACTTGTCTTTGCACTGAAACTCTTCGTGTTCCCGAGCAAAGAGGGGCAGCTGTGAGCACGTGATTTTTACCCCAAGCAATTAATTCCCAAATAAAAATACAAAAAATAATTTTTTGATTGAAATTGGTTCATTATTGCGTAAAAGCACCGGTATTTGTTTTTAATTGTTGAAAATAAAGTGAAGAAAATAAAAACAAAAATACAAACTGAAATTAACTAGAAAATACCAAAAATGTTGGATAATTACTAAAGAAATTTAGAGAAATCAAAAAGAAAAATACAAAATACGAAATGAAAGGGGATAAATACATTAGTAATAAAATACTAAGGAAAATAAATACAAAATACAAGGAAATATAGAAAATAATTAAATAAATACAAGTTAAATACAAGAAATACAAAAATACAAGGTATTTTAGGCCAAATGCATAAATAACACCCCAAACAGACCTGTCCCAATCGAAAATTGAACCGGCCTACCCTTATACAAAGCCAAACGACGATGTATAGGAAATAAGATCTGAACCGTTGATAAATTCAATCAAACGAACCAAAATAGGCGGTTGCTGAATAAATAAAACGACACCATTAATGGAAGGGATCACAGCAGTCCATCTGATTGATCTAACAGATGTAAGAAGTGTTACACGGAACCAAACGACATCGTTAAAGTGAATTAATCATAGCCGTCTAAGTAACTAATCTAACAGACGGGAAGAAGGCTACACTTAAAACCAAACAGTACTGTTTAAGGGCCAAATTGATCTTGGCCGTTCATCACATCTAATCCAACGGTTGCCAATTAACAATGCATTTATGATATATATTTATACCCCCCATTCAGAACCCTTATTATACACTCTCCCATCTCTCAAACACAAACCCTAGTCGCCCTTATTCCCCTTCCTCCTCTCCACAGGCCACTGGAACCCTACCGGTAGTCTGTCACTGGTTATCTTCTCCGACCAGGCCGTTCACCCCTGAACCTCATCTTCCTCCTCTAACACCTTATCCTACTAGCCTTATCCAAATAACCCACCATCTCCCCAGATCTTGAAATTCCAGTCGCCGGAACCCTAGCCGGCAACCACCAAACAATGAACCACTCTCCCTCCTTTACACCTTAGAACCACCTTGAAATCCTTTATCACCCCACCTAAGTCCCACCTCTCGAATATCAGCACTACTTGTCAAATATTCAAAAATGATCCACTGGAACCCTACTCCGGCGGATACCCCAAACCCAAAACATTTCCAGATCCAACCCTAGACCCAAAATACCGTTCTTTAACATCCAAATAGGACTCTAAGAGTCTGCCTACAATATCGACTATCAAATAGAGACTTAAAATCTCTAAATCATCAGAAAACCAAGAATAAAAGGAAGAAAGTGAAGAAAGATAAAGGAAAAGAAGAAAAAGAAGAAAGAAAGAAAAGGAAAAAAGCACAGTAAAAGCTAAGTACCCTGAACCATTCTTATTTCTGTGCTTCACTCTTTCTATGTTATTATTTGTTAAAGCCTGAATCTATTGCATTTTTAGAAGATATCTCTGTGTATATTTGAAATCGATTAAGTATTCTCTTGTTCTGATTGTAGCTATCTGTTAAATCGCATGCTATAGTCGTTTAGTGTTCTTGTTTATTAGATCCTTTCTCGACTAAGTGTTTTGATTGATTAGGATTCAACCATTATCAATTTGTCTCTCTGAATTCTGATTAATTAAAAATTAGTTGTAAGTTATATATGCAAGACTACTTGAGCTGACTATTATCGCAATGCGGTTTAAATGTTTGGCTCTTCTGAACTTCTGAGTACTACGTCACATTAGGGATATATGTGCAAATGATTAATGTGGTTATCATTGCAACACAGCGTAAGTTTTGACTTGTAAAGTCATTTGTGGCTATTTTTGTAAAGTGGTTAACTCTAAAAAGGTTTCACTTAGTCTAAAATTAGTTAAAATATAAAGTTAAGTCTAGGGGTTATATTTTAAATACTGTTGACTACCCAAGGTCTTAACAAACCTAAGGATAGGTCGAGTAAATACTTTTAAAATATAAGGGGTAAAAGGGAATATAAAATGGTAATTCTGAAGTTAACTTAGAAGTAATGAGGGCATAAAAGACAATTGGGCCTGGTTTTGATGTAATTAGCTGAATAATAAGGGGTGATTCAGGCATAGTTAAATGGTAAATAGGTAATAAACCTTAACAAGTGAGGGTAATAAAGGCAATAACGCCTAATAGAATGGTATAGAATACCCTAGAACTTTCTCGTAGGGGTTCAAGTATATTCTTACCAAAAATAGGTTAGACTTAAATGAAATAAATCAAAAAGAGTAGGGGTGGAAAATCTGAATAATTAATTCAAATTTCCCTCCCATTCTACTCTTTAAATAGGCCACTTCAGGCCTAATTTCATAGGTACAGAAGTTTATATACATTGAAATATACAAAACACACACTAAAATACTGTTGATTTTCAATTACTGCTAGTTTAAGTGATATTCTGGAATTTCTGTTGGTTGTTCTTCACCGGTTTTGATCGAATTCACTGGGCATTCCTATTTTCCAAGTTGAATTGTTGGGTTATCTATTCTGAATTTTGGTAACTGTTGCTGTGATAATTTGCACCTACTACTGTTGATATCTAATTGCTGCTGTTGCTGATTTTCCTTCTTCTCCACCTCTAGAACTCATTGTTTCTGTCACTTGAATTAGGTACACTACTACGTCTTGGAGCTGTAATTGAAATGCAAATAAAGGAATGAAATTTGTTGTTTAATTTCATTTGTAATTGTATTTCTATTTTTGCAGTTAATATGTAGATTTTCTGTAATTCATGTAGGAATTGGGTTGTAATAAGTACTGAACTATACTAACTCAGTTTAGATTAAACTAGTAGTAGATGATACCGTAGTAAACGCATTAAACAGATTAGCTATTATGATCACTTAGATCTAAAACTAAAACTGGTTAAAACCTAGTTAATTCCCTTATATATTTATAACTATTATAAAATTAGACGTGTAATACTGGTATTTAGATATTTCGTTAATTATGTTCTGAATAAGGGTCAGTTAATTCGAAAGGCATGAGTATTTGAATTTTGAATCATGTTACTATTTTATCACTGTTAAAATCGGTTTAGTTACAGAACTTACTTTAAACTGTTGTGATATGGTGATCTGAATAGGATTGTAATGATAGCCGTTCGAGCATGCTTTAGTTGAAAATTTAGAATACAGTTTCTCTAGTTAAATAAAAGCAACAAAATAACTCCACAGTTAGTACCTCGACTAATAAATAATTTGTAGATCAGACTCTGTTAATTTAGAAGTTAACCAATAATGAGTTGATTGAAATCGTTTGTCAATGTTATTAGTTAGTTAATAATATTGAAACCAACAGTGTTCAAAAGCTGATTTGGTGTTAATAGAAACAGTTAATTGTTAATACTGAGTAAAATTTGTTCATAATGCTATTATAAAAATGTTAATTAGCCCTAATCCTACTTTATATATAAATGATTCGGTCCTAATCGTGAATCCAGGCCCAGATCAAATTAATGTGGCATTCATGCCTGTGGACAAAAATGGAAATGCTAGCTAGGCTCCAGATGTCCAGTTGCACTTTGGTGCATGCTGTTAATCTAGTTCAAAGTCCAGGCCCAATAATGAATAATAGCCTGGATTATAATAATTAATCATAAGAAACTGCTGCAAAACAATTATGTTAGGAGAAAAAACAGAATTAGAAAATATAGTGTACAAATAGATTTGACCTTCTAAAAAATGAAAAGGGACGAGTCTCGTTACAAGATGAAAACACACGGGGCCCTCAAATAATAACTAAAACTTTTGACTCGGAAGGATCGTTTAAACAATTTCATGATCTCCCCAAATATAAAAAGAATAGACATCATTAGGCGTAATTTAATATACATTCCTATGAACGGGTGCACATTTATGTGACCCAAATCCTACTCTCTACGAAGTCGAAATATATTCAAAGCCACATGCGTATTGGTACGGTGTGGTTGAAGATGTATCTTCACGACGTTGCAAATTCGTAAAAATTAAAAAAATGGTATACTTGAACATAATCAAAATATACAATTTGAAATCAAATAAAATCGAAACAACAGTTGAGCGACCGTGCTAGAACCACATAATTATGGAGTGCCTAACACCTTCTCCCGGGTTAACAGAATTCCTTATCCGAATTTCTATTTCGTAGACTGTAATAGAGTCAAACTTTCCTTGGTTCGGGATTAAACTGGTGACTTGGGACACCATTATATTCTCAAGTGGCGACTCTGAAAATTTAAATGACTAAGCCCATTCCGATTCTCCTTAAATTGGAAAAACTCCTTCCTTTATTATATACCTTCCCGGGATGTAGTAATAGCGGTAAAAAGGGAGGTGTGACATTGCTATCAAATCCCAAGTACTTGCAGATTTTGTAGCTGATTTTAGTCAAGGGATGCATTTAGAGGCAGAAAAAAAGTTACAAGTTTTTAGTGGTGCAAACCAGGGGATTTGGACATTATTTACTGATGGTTCATCTAATGTAAATGATGCAGGCTTAGGAATTGTTCTTATACCACCAAAGGGTGAAACAATTAGACAGGCTATAAAATGTCACCTTATAACTTATAATGAAGCAGAATATGAAGCTGTGATTACATGTTTGGAATGGGCACTTGAAATCGGCATCAAGCAGGTTATAATCAAAAGTGATTCTCAGCTAGTATTAAATCAAATATTGGGGACTTATGTAGCCAGGGAAACCAAAATGCAGGAATACCTCGAGAAGGTACGAGGGTTGGTAAGACAATTCGAAACTTGGAAGGTAACGCAGATCCAAAGAGATGAAAATACAGAAGGTGATGTTTTGTCTAACCTTGTATCTGTGGCAGATATAGCGAACGATGCAAATGCTTCGATTGTACACTTATTTCATTCCATTCTCGAACCTGATAAGAATGAAGAAATTTTAATCATTTAACATGGGATTGGAGGAATGAAATTATTGCTTTTTTGCAGTATGGGACCGTCCCTGATGACAAAGGAAACGCTCAGGCACTACGTAAGAAAGATGCCCGTTATTGTTTACATCAAGGAAATCTTTATCGAAAATTGTTTGGAGGTCCTCTAGAAAGGTGTCTTCGACCTTCACAAACGGAGTACGTAATGAGGGAAATATATGAAGGACATTGTGGAAATCATGCGGGAGGTAGGTCACTGGTAAAAACGTTAATACGGGCTGGATATTATTGGCCTAAAATGGATGAGGAAGCAAACGACTTCGTGTCTAAATGTTTTAAGTGTCAGAGGTCTGAAAACAATATGCATAGGCCCGCTGAATTACTACACCTGGTCATAGCTCCATGGCCCTTCATGAAATGGGGGATGGATATCATGGGTCCATTACCTCAGGCAAAAGGATAGGTAAAGTTTCTACTCGTGCTTACTGATTATTTCACTAAATGGGTAGAAGCAGGGGCATTTAAACATGTACGAGAAAAAGAAGTTAAAGACTTTCTTTGGAGAAATATAATATGCCGCTTTGGGGTACTAAAGGAAATTGTGTGCGATAATGGTCCACAGATTATAGGAGCACAAATTACAGAATTCTTTCAAAGTTGGCAAATCAAAAGAATAACATCAACACCATATCATCCGGTGGGTAATGGACAAGCGGAATATACAAACAAGATAATTATAAACAATGTAAAGAAAAGGTTGCAAGATTCAAAAGGCAATTGGCCTGAAGTTCTACCAGCTATGTTGTGGGCTTATCGAACAACTACGAAAACAAGTACCGGCGAAACACCATTTTTGATGGTTTATGGTGCAGAAGCTCTGATTCCAGTAGAAATAGCATAACCGAGTATAAGATATGTTCAAACAACGGAGGACTCGAACAACAAAGAGTTACGGGTTAATCTTGATTTGATTAAAGGAAGGATAGAAGCAACATTGATAAGGATGGTGACTCAAAAACTAGTGATTGAACGATACTATAACCGGAAAGTATGTCTCAGGTTCTTCAAAACTCGGGACTTTGTGCTCAAAAAGGTGTTTTAATCTATGAAGGCTACTAATTCAGGAAAGCTAAGTCCAACGTGGGAAGGACCATATAGAATCCGTAACGTTGCAGGAAAAGGTGCGTATGAGCTAGAGACTATGGGTGGCAAAATTCAACCTTCACACTGGAATGCTGTCCATTTAAAAAGATATTACTTTTAATGAAGTGGACATGGTTAGGTATCTTCATGTTAAATTCTTTTTCTTTTAAATTATTAAAGTTTTACTAACAATTTTAGATGCTAGGCAAAAATCCTAACCCGTACCAAATGATGAGCCACAACCTACATGGCAAAATAGAATATTCTTAAATTCTAAGCCTAGGGTGTATCAATCTGATGGAAATACATGCGGGGTAGGCAGTCTTCATCTAAAATTGTACCTCCGAGTCCCATAAATTTTCTGTTTAAGGAAAAGGACCAACATGTGAGGACTAAACAAGTGCTCAAGGCTTCATTCTTCAATGCTCAAACACTTGGGAGACTATACATTATACATAGCTTCGTGCTGAAAAATAGATGCGGGTTCGCAGAAAAATAGATGGGGGTTCGTGCCGAGAAATAGATAAGGGTATCAAGAAAAAGTTGACCAAAATTCAGCTGCAAATAGCCACGTATCAAGATTCAATTGCAAATAGCTACGTATCAAGATTCATCTACGAATAGTTACGTATCGAGCTTCAGCTATAAATAGCTAGGTGTTGCGAGGAAAATGAAGTCACTTAGCATAAAACATTCTTCAATGTTGCTTTACATAAAACATTTTTTAAATGTTGCAAATACCTTCCAAACCCTTTCTAAATATATAATGATAGGGCTATGGTTATGTGCTAAAACAGGTTACAATAAAAAACCTTGTATATTTTATATAAAAATCTGTTACAAGAAAAACAGTTGTGAGAAAGTTATAGATGTATTCTAACACATGTAATTGTCAAAGTTTATGAATAAAAACTTCTCACAATAGACGCATACAAAATGTGTGTATTCCTATTTCTTTCGCCGTACTATAACACCATTATGAAGTTGAGACGTCTTCTTCATTACGTGTCTATAAAATAAAAGGGCCCTCTTTTACAAACTTTCATGTTGATATTCCATGAAAAGAATCATGAAAGCATTTTCAAAGGATAAAAATGCAAAGCTATTCTACAAGTCCTAAACATGAAAATAGGCAAGAATAGAACACAAAGTGGTATTAATTAAAAACCTCTAAACATAAAAGACTAAAGGAAAAGGAAACTTAGTCATTAAAATATAACTGTCTTTAAATAAATGCCCCATTATGGAAACTGGGGACTTCACCAAAAAAATCCTTTAAAGTAACTAAAGGATTATACCACCAAACATTAAAAAAAAAGGGAAAAGACTGAAACATTTCCAACTGGTTACTGGAGGAGTTGGAACATCACAAGTTACAATAGGAGCAGTTTCAACCAAGCATGGGGTATTAATATCATCAAGGGAAGAAGTATCCGCGGGAACCTCAAATCCCATAGGCTATGTTGAAAATGATTCACCCTCGGTCACTTAAACCACAACTTCAGTTGCTCCAGTAATAGCTTCACAATCCACCGGCTCTGTTGCTTCAAGAGTTCCACACGCTGAAGAAGAAATATCTATTCGTTGCTTAGGAGTGTCAACTGGTTGGTTATTCTTTTCAATCGAATCTAAGATTTTGGCTAACTTAGATTGTAAGTTAAAATTTTCTTGAGTAGCCTCCATAAAGCATCACGACGCGATCTTAGAAAAGCCCAATTGACCTCATAATTGAAATTCTCCGCAAGAGAATTATATTCCTTCTCCAAGTTTTCATAATCCTTTTCACATATAGCAAGTGAGTTTTTCATTAACTCTTGCTCAACTATTTGGGAATTAAGAGAAGTCTTGAGTGTGGTGTTGGAACTCTCCAAAGCACAAACTTTATCTGAGGAAATCTTCAAGTCAACTCGAGTTTGATTCAAGCTCTGCTCCAGCTCTCTGGCATATTCTTCTTTTTTCTTCATAAGTGCTTTGAGCCCTTTGATTTCTTCATTAGACCTTGACAACGATTCACTCAAAGTATCTTTATATTTTTTGACATGACTTAAGGTGGCCTGGGAGATCCCCAAGTCAGCGGATAGAGTACGATTTTGTCGTTCCAAATGGGCTTTATCATCTCATAGTTCATCAATGCTCTTTAAAGCACCTTCATATTGCTCCTTCCAATTTTGAGCCTCATGCTGAGCTTCTTCAATGCCTTTTGTAGACTCCCGAGCTTTTCTTTCCAAAGAGGTAACCCTTCCCATTAGCTCAGTACCAATCAGGTTAGCCTACAAATGTAAGACACAAAAATAAAAACCTAAAGTAAAAGGAAAGCGAATACCCAAATTAAAAGTAGTTACCTTCAAGGTTGAATGAACTATGTCATTCATAAAAGTCAAGCAACTATGGCTTTGCATCTTTCTCCTCTCTATATCTCCAATTAAAGGCTTAAGCAAAATATCAGCACTACTAGTCTTCCTCAAAAGGCTATGAGTAGCGGGTAACTCAAGTGTGACTTTTCTTATAGCCATACCTCTGTTACTCGGGCGAGTTTCCGAATGCACGACAGAGGAGGAATGGGCAGTGGAAGAAGAAGTAGTAGAAGAGGTAAATATGGCAGGAGGTGTGGTAGCCCAAGCAGGAGCAGAAGAAGTAGGTACGGGAGTTAAAATAGAAATAGAAGGAGTAGACACGGGAGCTGAAATTGGCACGGGAATGGAAGCACTCACCATAAGTGAAGGACTAAAAGAAGTCAACATAGAATTAGAAATATTTATGGTTGGAGATGATATAAAAGAGATAGGAGAAATGGGAATCGAGTAAGATAAGGGAACTTCATTAAGAATAGGACCAGGCTCTCCACCTTCGAAATCACCAACAGAGAGACAGTGAAAAGATTCACTAAGGCTCCCGGTGAAACATCTTCATCAATCAGAACAGGCTCAGTAAGGGAGGCACAAGCAGGAGTATCTTCAATCTCACTTTGCACAATAACACGTCTCCTTGCTCTTGGCTTAGATATCAGCGAGGTACCACCTTCTTCCTCATTATCAGCATCATTTGCTGTCACGACCCTATTTCACCAATTGTGAACATGTCGTGATGGCACCCAGTCCCCAAGACTAGGTAAGCCTAACACGTTGCGGAATATGTAAGTTATAAATACTTAAATAAGAAACAGCAGAAAAATAACATAAAAGATATGTAATCCGTGCCGCTTGGCACATACATCCGTCACACAATGAATAAAACACTACCAAGATCCGGAACCCCACGGTAACACAAACTAAAAGGGAAATACAACTGTGGCTCTATGTGTAAAGTGTATATAACAACGAAATGAAGAAAAATGTCAACTAGTAATACTAGAATAGAAGGGAAGCCTCCGGATCCGCGGACGTAGCAGATCATACCTCGAAGTCTCCCAGAAAGCTGCGGAATCACCTAGTACGAGCCTCCTCTGATGTACCCGGATCTGCACAACAAAAGTGTGCAGAAGAGTAGCATGAGTACACCACGGCGGTACTAGGTAAGTGCCAAGCCTAACCTCGATGGAGTAGTGACGAGGTAGGTCAGGGCCCTACTGAGAGAACAATAATATAATGATGATAACAAAATAAACAGTTTAAATGATAATAATTTCCGAAATAACAACATTATGATGATTACTGCAACTGTCTACAATTAAGCTAACAACAAATAACCAACTCAAATAAACAAATCCAGGATCCGTGGGAATTGAACCCACAGTCCCATTCTCAGTACCTCTGGGTCTCCGGGAATCGAACCCGCGGCCCATGTCTCAATAATATCTCAATAACTCAGGATCTCCGGGAATCGAACCCGCAGTCCCTACCAATAAGTCAGGATCTCGGGAATCGAACCCGTAGTCCACATTTCAATAATCTCAGGATCTCGGGAATCGAACTCGTAGTCCACATTTCAATAATCTCAGGATCTCGGGAATCGAACCCGTAGTCCATATTTCAATAAGCTCAGGATCTCAAGAATCGAACCCGTAGTCCATATTTCAATAAGCTCGGGATCTCGGGAATCGAACCCGTAGTCCATATTTCAATAAGCTCAGGATCTTGGGAATCGAACCCGTAGTCCATATTTTAATAAGCTCAGGATCTCGGGAATCGAACCCGTAGTCCATAACCACAGCAAGTAAAGGAATACACAGAGAGAAGTATAATATGCTTAACGATAACTTCGCCGATGAACAGCGCCAGCGATTACCAAGAAAACTCAAGTAAGTCAATTAAGCAAGTAGACAGTTAGATTCTATCTAATCATGCCTTTCTAACTACTACCGGGTAGGAATATCGAATTTAACAACTAAGAACAGGAATATCACTCATTGAACATTTTGAGTAAAGTATGTGTTCAACAACCAGCGCATGTACACGCCCGTCACCTCGCGTACAAGGCATTTAAAGTATCACAATAATATCCTAGGGGTGAAAGTCCCCCACACGAGGTTAGACAATCCACTTACCTCAATTCCGTACGAAACTGCTAAGAAATAACCCTCTTGCCATGAATGTCGGCCTCCACAAGTGTAGTATCTGATAAAAATCAATAGAATCACATCAAAATAGGCCAATTGGGCATTACCCAATTAAAATAACTCAAAATATACCAAAACGCACAAGTTGCCAAAACCCGACTTTCGGTACGCTTATCGAAAAATCACGAAAATTATATATTCGGTTCCTTATCTCAATACGAGTCTAGGCATATAAAATTTACCAAAATCGGACTCCATTTGCCCACTCAAATCAGAAATTTTCTAATATTTAGGCCTAGGGCTCAACCCACCTTTAATCCCTCATTTTCAGTGAAATAATCACAGATTTCATGATAAACCAATGAATTAAGGTCAAGAAACTTACCCCCGATGATTTCCCGATGATATCCCAGCGTTTCCCCGTCAATTTCCTCTCTTGGAGCTCAGAAATGGCGTTTTTGTGTATGGGGGTCGCGGCTGTTATGTTCTGAACTTAAACTCACTGCCAGACCCCAGTGCTCTACGCGTTCGCGAAGGTACTCACGCGTCCGCGAAGGTCTGTTCAATTTACCCTTCGCGAACGCGACGCTCCCCACGCGTCCGCGAAGCACAAAATTCCCCGGCGCCAAGTCCCACCTCTACGCGAACGCGACAGCAACTACGCGAACACGATGCTGACTCTCCCCCTTCTACGCGTTCGCGAACCTAGGTCACGCGAACGCGAAGCATCACATCTCACCACCTACGCGAACGCGATGGTCTTATCGCGAACGCGATGCCTTGGCATGACTGGCCTACGCGAACGCAACCACCTTCACGCGAACGCGAAGGCCAAATCCCTGCTGCACTGACCTGCAATTTTCTACAGGTTTTTCAAGGCTTCAAAATGCCCGTTTGATGGTCCGAATTCATCCCGAGGCCCCCGGGACCCCAACGAAAACCACCAACATACTCCAAAATACGATACAAACTTGTTCCAATCATAAAAACACGTCTAACAACATCAAAACCCATAATTCACATCGAATTCAAGCCTAAATTTCTTAAAACTTTCCGAATTGCACATTCGATCAACACTCCAACCAAACGACGTCCGAATGACCTGAAAATTTGCGGACATATCCAAAATCACATGACGAAGCTATACAAATTGTCGGAATTCCATTCCGACCCCCAGATCAAAATCTCACCTATCGTTCGGATTCGCCAAAATTTCATCCTTCGGCATTTCAAGCCTAATTGAGCTACGGACCTCCAAAATACATTCCGAACGCGCTCCTAACCTCGAAATCACCCAACGGAGCTAATGGAACCATCAGATTTTCGTTCCGAGATCGTCTTAACACTGTTCCGCCTACGGACCGTTTTCTAGCTTTAAAGCTCTCCTTTAGGGACTAAGTGTCCCAAAATGCTCCTAATTTCAGAACCGACTCTCTCGGCAAACCACAATAACAGAAATGAACTTAGGGGAACAGTTAAATTAGGGATTGGGGCGTAATTTTCTAAAACGACCGGTCGGGTCGTTACATCTTCCCACACTTAAAGATTCGTTCGTCCTCGAACGAGCATAGAAAACATACCCGGAGTAGTGAAAAGATGAGGGTACTGGCTGCGCATATCCTGCTCGGTCTCCCAAGTCGCCTCCTCGACCGGCTGGCCCCGCCACTGAACCTTTACCGAAGCGATATTCTTTGACCTTAGCTTTCTGGCCTGTCTGTCTAGAATGGCTACTGGCTCCTCAACATAAGACATATCCTTGTCTAGCTGAACGGATGTGAAATCCAACACATGCGACGGGTCACCATGGTATCTCCGGAGCATGGAGACATGAAATACGGGGTGAACTCCGGCTAGGCTGGGAGGTAAGGCCAACTCATAAGCAACCTCCCCAACACGCCTCAAAATCTCAAAAGGGCCAATAAATCTAGGACTCGGCTTTCCTTTCTTCCCAAACCTCATAACGCCCTTCATGGGCGAGACTCGAAGTAGAACCCGCTCGCCAACCATAAAAGCCACATCGCGAACCTTCTTGTCCGCATAACTCTTCTGTCTAGACTGGGCTGCACGAAGTCTGTCCTGAATCACCTTGACCTTGTCCATAGCATCCTGAACCATATCAGTACCTAGCAACCTGGCCTCGCCCGGCTCAAACCAACCCACGGGAGACCTGCACCTCCTACCATATAGGGCCTCGTACGGTGCCATCTGAATACTAGACTGGTAGCTGTTGTTATAAGCAAACTCCGCCAGTGGCAAGAAGTGATCCCATGAACCTCCAAACTCAATCACGCACGCACGGAGCATATCCTCCAAAATCCGAATAGTGCGCTCGGACTGCCCATCAGTCTGGGGGTGAAATGCTGTGCTCAGCTCCACCCGAGTACCTAACTCCCTGCTGTACAGCTCTCCAGAACCGTGAAGTGAACTGAGTGCCTCTATCTGAAATGATGGAAACTGGAATACCATGCAGCCGAACTATCTCCCTGATATAGATCTCCGCCAGTCATTCCGATGATTAAGCAGTGCTCACCGGTATAAAGTGGGCGCACTTGGTCAGCCGATCCACAATGACCCAAATGGAATCAAACTTCCTAACCGTCCGTGGAAGTCCGGATACAAAGTCCATGGTAATGCGCTCCCATTTCCACTCGGGAATCTCAATCTGCTGCATCAATCCACCCGGACGCTGATGCTCATACTTCACCTGCTGGCAGTTGAGGCATCCGGAAACATAATCAACTATATCCCTCTTCATCCGCCTCCACCAGTAATGCTGTTTCAAGTCCTGATACATCTTCGCGGCTCCCGGATGGATGGAATACCGCGAGTTATGGGCCTCTCCTATAATCAGCTCTCGAAGATCATCTACATTGGGCACACAGATGCGCCCCTGCATCCTCATAACTCCATCATCTCCGATGATAACATCTCGAGCATCACCATGCCGAACTCTATCCTGGAGGACAAGCAAATGAGGGTCGTCGAACTGACGCTCCCTGATGCGGTCAGATAGAGAAGACCGAGAAATCACACAAGCCAGAACCCGGTTGGGCTCCGAAAGATCCAATCTAACAAACTGTCTGGCTAAAGCCTGAACATCCATCGCCATAGGCCTCTCCGAAGCTGGTAGATACGCCAAGCTCCCCAAACTCTCTGCCCGACGACTCAAGGCATCGGCAACCACATTAGCCTTGCCCGGATGATAGAGAATAGTAATATCATAGTCCTTTAGTAGCTCCAACCATCTCCTCTGACGCATATTCAGGTCCTTCTGCTTAAGCAAGTGCTGCAAGCTCCGGTGATCAGTGTAGATCTCACAAGGAACCCCATATAAATAATGACGCCAAATTTTCAAGGCGTGAACAATGGTAGCTAGCTCCAAATCATGAACAGGGTAATTCTTCTCATGCACCTTCAGCTTGCTCGACGCGTAGGCAATCACCCTACCGTCCTGCATTAATACCGCACCGAGTCCAACTCGTGAGGCATCACAATATACAGTATAGGACCCCGAACCTGTAGGCAACATCAATATAGGGGCCGAAGTCAAAGCTCTCTTGAGCTTCTGAAAGCTCGCCTCACACTCGTCTGTCCACTGAAAAGGGGCACCCTTTTGGGTCAATCTGGTCATAGGTGCTGCAATCGAAGAGAACCCCTCTACAAAACGACGGTAATAGCCCGCCAAACCAAGGAAACTGCGAATCTCAGTAGCGGAGGAGGGTCTGGGCCAACTCTGCACGGCCTCCACCTTCCTCGGATCTACTCGAATACCATCACTCGACACCACGTGGCCCAAAAATGCCACTGAACTCAACCAAAATTCACATTTAGAGAACTTGGCATAAAGCTGCTTCTCCCTCAGAATCTGAAGCACTATCCTCAAATGTTGCTCGTGCTCTTCCCGGCTTCGAGAATATACTAGAATATCATCAATGAAGACAATCACGAACGAGTCCAGATAAGGCCTGAACACACTGTGCATCAAATGCATAAATGCTGCTGGGGCATTAGTCGACCCAAAAGACATCACGAGGAACTCATAGTGACCATACCGGGTCCTGAAGGCAGTCTTCGGGATATCTGGCTCCCGAATCTTCAGCTGGTGATACCCAGAGCGCAAATCAATCTTAGAAAACACTTGTGCGCCCTGTAACTGGTCAAATAAATCATCAATACGGGGCAAAGGATACCGGTTCTTCACTGTAACCTTATTCAGCCGACGATAGTCAATACACATACGCATAGAACCGTCCTTTTTCTTCACAAACAATACAGGAGCACCCCAAGGCGAAACACTGGGTCGAATAAAACCCTTGACCAATAACTCCTGTAACTGATCCTTCAACTCCTTTAACTCAGGAGGAGCCATACGGTACGGTGGAATAGAAATGGGCCGAGTGCCCGGCAACAAGTCAATAGCAAAGTCAATATCTCTGTCGGGCGGCATGCCCGGAAGATCAGCTGGAAATACATCAGCAAAGTCACGTACCACATGAACAGAATCAATAGAGGGAGTGTCAACACCTGACGTCCCGCACATAGGCTAGATAAGCAGCACACCCCTTCTCAACCATACGCTGAGCTCTGAGAAAAGAAATAACACGGCTAGGGGTGTGATCTAGAGTACCACTCCACTCAATACGTGGAATGCCCGGCATAGCCAGCGTCACGGTCTTGGCGTGACAATCAAGAATAGCATAATGGGGCGACAACCAGTCCATGCCCAGAATAATATCAAAATCGACCATCCCGAGCAGCAATAGATCCGCTCCGGTCTCAAAATCACAAATGGTAACCAAACACGACCGATATACGCGGTCCATAGCCAAAGAATCACCCAACGGAGTGGAAACATAAATGGGGGCACTCAAAGAATCCCGAGGCACACCCAGATGAGAAGCAAAGTAAGAAGACACATATGAAAAAGTGGAACCAGGGTCGAATAGAACCGATGCCTCCCTGTGACTAACCATAATAATACCCGTGATAACAGAGTCAGATGCAACAGCCGCAGCGCGATCAGGAATAGCATAGAATCTGGCCTGTCCCCCCTCTCGAGGGCGGCCTCTGGAACCCTAACCCCCGCCCCTGGCTGGCTGGGCAGGTGGAGTGGCAGCTGGGGCCGGAATGATAGCCTGCTGGCCCTGAGAACCACGCGGATGCTGTGATGACTGATGAGGGGCTCCTCTCCTGTGCCTGGGGCACTCCCTAACCAGGTGGCGAGTATCCCCGCACTCAAAACAAGCTCTGCTAGGACGCGATGCCTGTGACTGACCGGCCTCACCCCCACTAGTCTGACCCCTGGAAGGACCCCGCGCAGGAGGTGCACTGGAAACTGGGGGAGCATAATAAGGCTCCCGAGGTGCTGGAAGACCTGGAGTACTACCGGCTGCGGGCAATGCCGAGTGAACTGGTCGACCAGAATAACCCCTGTCGAAACGACCGGCTGATGAAGTGCGGGCACCAGAGAAATGGCCCGACTCACGAGACCTCTTGGCCTCTCTCTCTCTCCGCTCTCTAGGGAGCATACTCTCGATCCTCTTGGCAATGCTAACTGCCTGCTGATAAGATATATCTGTCTCAAGCTCTCTGGCCATGCCGGATCGGATAGGCGGAACAAGGCCCTCAATAAATCTCCGCACTCTCTCCCGAACCGTGGCTATCAAAGCCGGTGCATGCGTGGCTAGACGGGTGAAACTGATAGCATACTCTGATACTGACATGGAGCCCTGTCGCAACCGCTCGAACTCCGAGCGCCAAGAATCCCTAAGGCTCTGTGGAACAAACTCCCTCAAAAATAGATCTGAAAACTACGTCCAGGTCAATGAAGTAGACTCCTTCGGACTATCCAACTCATACGTGCGCCACCAATCATAAGCGGCCCCATAAAATTGAAAAGCAGTGAAGGAAACCCCGCTGGTCTCTACAATCCCCATAGTACGAAGAATACGATGACACTCCTCCAGAAAACACAATGCATCATCCGTAGCCAAACCACTGAACACTGGAGGGTCATATTTCTTGAACCTCTCCAATCTATGTTGCTCGTCCTCGGAGGCAGCTGGCCCACCTCCGGGCTGTGCTGGGGTGGCAGGAGGCATAACCATAATCTCTGGAACCTGTCCCACTGGCACTCGCTGCTCCGGTGTAACGGCTGCTGGAGTCTGGGCCCCTCCCCCGGCCTGAGATGTAGCTGCGACGAGAGGAAGCAGTCCTGCCTGAGCTAAAGTGGTATACATACTCATGAACTAAGCCAGGGTCTCCTGTAGTGCTGGAGTAGTAGCAGCTGTAGTCGGTGTACCAGGTGCCTGCGCTCCAACCTGGTCTACCTGTGGCACCTCAGCGGCAGCGCGCGCGGGTGCCGTGGCTGCACCTCGGGCGCGTCCTCGTCCTCTACCTCGGCCCCGGCCTCTGACGGCGGCAACAGGGGGCGCGGGTACCTGATCATCGCGAGTAGCTCGTGTCCTCACCATCTGTGAGAGAATAGAAAGCAGTAGTTTAGATTTTTGATGCCAAAAATGTCGCACGACAAGGAATCCAAAAGAAATGAAGAGTTTCCTAAACAGTTACATAGCCCCTCGTAGATAAATACAGACGTCTCCGTATCGATCAGCGAGACTCTAAGTAACCGGTCCGTGTCCCGTGACTCCTATGAACCTAGAGCTCTGATACCAACTTGTCACGACCCTAGTTCACCAATTGTGAACATGTCGTGATGGCACCCAGTCCCCAATACTAGGTAAGCCTAACACGTTGCGGAATATATAAGTTATAAATACTTAAATAAGAAATAGCGAAAAAATAACATAAAAGATATGTAATCCGTGCCGCTTGGCACATACATCCGTCACACAATGAATAAAACACTACCAAGATCCGGAACCCCACGATAACACAAACTAAAAGGGAAATACAACTGTGGCTCTTTGTGTAAAGAGTATCTAACAACGAAATGAAGAAAAATGTCAACTAGTAATACTAGAATAGAAGGGAAGCCTCCGGATCCGCGAACGTAGCAGATCATACCTCGAAGTCTCCCAGAAAGCTGCGGAATCACCTAGTACGAGCCTGCTCTGATGTACCTGGATCTGCACAACAAAAGTGTGCAGAAGAGTAGCATGAGTACACCACGGCGGTACTCGGTAAGTGCCAAGCCTAACCTCGATGGAGTAGTGACGAGGTAGGTCAGGGCCCTACTGAGAAACAATAATATAATGATGAAAACAAAATAAACAGTTTAAATGATAATAATTTCCGAAATAACAACATTATGATGATTACTGCAACTGTCTACAATTAAGCTAACAACAAATAACCAACTCAAATAAACAAATCCAGGATCCGTGGGAATTGAACCCACAGTCCCATTCTCAGTACCTCTGGGTCTCCGGGAATCGAACCCGCAGCCCATGTCTCAATAATATCTCAATAACTTAGGATCTCCGAGAATCAAACCCGCAGTCCCTACCAATAAGTCAGGATCTCGGGAATCGAACCCGTAGTCCACATTTCAAAAATCTCAGGATCTCGGGAATCGAACCCGTAGTCCACATTTTAATAATCTCAGGATCTCGGGAATCGAACCCGTAGTCCACATTTCAATAATCTCAGGATCTCGGGAATCGAACCCGTAGTCCATATTTCAATAAGCTCAGGATCTCGGGAATCGAACCCGTAGTCCATATTTCAATAAGCTCAGGATCTCGGGAATCGAACCCGTAGTCCATATTTCAATAAGCTTAGGATCTCGGGAATCGAACCCGTAGTCCATAACCACAGCAAGTAAAGGAATACACAGAGAGAAGTATAATATGCTTAACGATAACTTCACCGATGAACAGCGCCAGCGATTACCAACAAAACTCAAGTAAGTCAATTAAGCAACTAGACAGTTAGATTCTATCTAATCATGCTTTTCTAACTACTATCGGGTAGGAATATCGAATTTAACAACTAAGAACAGGAATATCACTCATTGAACATTTTGAGTAAAGTATGTGTTCAACAACCAGCGCATGTACACACCCGTCACCTCGCGTACAAGGCATTTAAAGTATCACAATAATATCCTAGGGGTGAAAGTCCCCCACACGAGGTTAGACAAGCCACTTACGTCAATTCCGGTATGAAACCGCTAAGAAATAACCCTCTTGCCGTGAATGTCGGCCTCCACAAGTGTAGTATCTGATAAAAATCAATAGAATCACATCAAAATAGGCCAATTGGGCATTACCCAATCAAAATAACTCAAAATATACCAAAACCCACAAGTTGCCAAAACCCGACTTTCGGTACGCTTATCGAAAAATCACGAAAATTATATATTCGGGTTCCTTATCTCAATACGAGTCTAGGCATATAAAATTTACCAAAATCGGACTCCATTTGCCCACTCAAATCGGAGATTTTCTAACATTTAGGCCTAGGGCTCAAACCCACCTTTAATCCCCCATTTTCAGTGAAATAATCACAGATTTCATGATAAACCAACGAATTAAGGTCAAGAAACTTACCCCCGATGATTTCCCGATGATATCCCAGCGTTTCCCCGTCAATTTCCTCTCTTGGAGCTCAAAAATGGCGTTTTTGTGTATGGGGGCCGCGGCTGTTATGTTCTGAACTTAAACTCACTGCCAGACCCCAGTGCTCTACGCGTTCGCGAAGGTACTCACGCGTCCGCGAAGGTCTGTTCAATTTACCTTTCGCGAACGCGACGCTCCCCACGCGTCCGCGAAGTACAAAATTCCCCGGCGCCAAGTCCCACCTCTACGCGAACGCGACAGCAACTACGCGAACGCGATGCTGACTCTCCCCCTTCTACGCGTTCGCGAACCTCGGTCACGCGAACGCGAAGCATCACATCTCACCACCTACGCGAACGCGATGGTCTTATCGCGAACGCGATGCCTTGGCATGACTGGCCTACGCGAACGCAACCACCTTCACGCGAACGCGAAGGCCAAATCCCTGCTGCACTGACCTGCAATTTTCTGCAGGATTTTCAAGGCTTCAAAATGCCCGTTTGATGGTCCGAATTCATCCCGAGGCCCCCGGGACCCCAACGAAAACCATCAACATACTCCAAAATACGATACAAACTTGTTCCAATCATAAAAACACGTCTAACAACATCAAAACCCATAATTCACATCGAATTCAAGCCTAAATTTCTTAAAACTTTCCGAATTGCACATTCTATCAACACTCCAACCAAACGACGTCCGAATGACCTGAAAATTTGCGGACATATCCAAAATCACATAAAGAAGCTATAGAAATTGTCGGAATTCCATTCCGACCCCCGGATCAAAATCTCACCTATCGTTCGGATTCGCCAAAATTTCATCCTTCGGCATTTCAAGCCTAATTGAGCTACGGACCTCCAAAATACATTCCGAACACGCTCCTAACCCCGAAATCACCCAACGGAGCTAATGGAACCATCGGATTTTCGTTCCGAGATCGTCTTAACACTGTTCCGGCTACGGACCGTTTTCTAGCTTTAAAGCTCTCCTTTAGGGACTAAGTGTCCCAAAATGCTCCTAATTTCAGAACCGACTCTCTCGGCAAACCACAATAGCAGAAATGAACTTAGGGGAACAGTTAAATTGGGGATTGGGGCGTAATTTTCTAAAACGACCGGTCGGGTCGTTACATTTGCCAATGCTTTTCTCTTTGCTACTATCAAAGTTTTAGTCTTGTCCAAATCAAGAGAAGCGTTGGCAGCAGTGCGCATAGACAAAGCTACCTCAGGCACCATCCCTCTCATGCCAAACCCTGATATAAAAAAAAGGGAGATGAATTCAATTTTATAAAATATTGGGTTTACCGTATGTATTTAAAATAAAAATATACATACCATGTGTTTTAACTTTCCAATCATGAAGAGAAGAAATAGATTTTCAAGTTCTTTCCCCTCTGGGAGCAGCTTTCAAAATTGAATCTACCCAACCATGGAAGTTGGGAATAGGCTCCACATCTCCCATGGTTGCTACAAAAAAACCAAAAAAGAATGAGATTAAAGAGAAAATCAAAATCTCTAAAAATAGACATGGAAAGGTCGATAGAAGCTTACGTGCAAAGTTCCACTTCTCAGTGACGGGAATGTTTGTTTCACCTAACAATTCCATTTTGCGAACAGCAATGTAACGAAGATACCATCCACGGTCACTGACATCATCGAGGTCTACCAAAACATTTTTACTCCTCGCATTTAAGGTGAAGAACCCATGACGCATCAGGTTGGGATGGTATAAATGAATAAGATGAGAAAAAGTAAAGTTGATTTTGGCTTTTGTAGATAAAAATCTCAAACAAGCCACTGCCCTTCATACTAAAGGACCAACTTGACCTAAGCAGATGTTGAAGAAATGACAGAAATCAAGGATAACTGGGTCTATGACAGGCTTTAATCCCCAAGGGATAGGTATCAACAAAAGAGTACCCATTTCTAAAAGAAGAAATCCTCTGATTTATAGCAGGAATTGACAGGCGAAGACTCTCTTTCCAATAACAATCTTTCCTGATAGTTGGGATTGAAAGCTCAATTATAAGAGAAGGGTAAGCATCAATTTTTTCCATTTTTTCAACTTGTTTCTAAAGAGACATTCTATCACCCCCAAAAGACAAATCATTTGGTACAATATCTTCAACTAAGGGTTCTTAAGAAGGGTCGGAAATCTCTTTACCTTTAGAAAAAGGGGTTTTGGAGTAAGACGTCACACCTCCTTTTTTTCACACGACGTAATTGTGCCGCTGTTTACTACTACACCCCGAGAAGAGATATAATAATAATCAGGGAAGGCGTTTTCCACTTGAAGGACAGTCAAAACGAGATCAATTTATATAATTTTTCAGAGTCGCCACTTGGGAAAATAATGGTGCCCCAAGTCACCGATTTAATCCCGAACTAAGGAAATTTATGACTCTATATTACAGTCTGCGAAACTAGAAACCTGGATAAGGAATTTCGTTAACCCGGGAGAAGGTGTTAGGCACTCCCGGATTCCGTGGTTTTAGCACGGTCGCTCAACTGCGATTTTTGTTTTTATCTGATTTCTTTATATATTTCAATTATGTGCTTTTATGTTCCGCTTTTTAATTTTAGAAGAATTGCGACGTCACAAAAACACATTTCGTGTCACACCGCAACCACTACGCCATGCGTTTCAGTTTCGCCGAGAGTAAGATTTGGGTCACATAAATGCGCACCCGTATTTAGGAAAGTAATTTATTTACAAATCGTGCATAAAGAGTCTATCGTCTTGATTAACTTTTGGAAAGACCGTGAAATTCGCCAAACGGTCCTTCCGAGTCTAAATTTTTATAACAATTAATTTGAGGGCCCCGCAATTATTTATTTTTGTTTGGCGAGACTCGTCTCATTAGTTTATTTCAAGGTCATATCTAAAATGACTAGATTTTCTATTGTTTTGTTTTTGTATCAAAAAGGAAAGAAAATCCTAATTGATGTTGTTATTAATTGTTTATCCCCATAAGGTTCCAAATGAATTTCACAGTTTGCATTTAATTAATTCTATAGCAACTCAACTTACATTTGGTTCAAATTGATAAGAACAGAGATCCTAACAGTGAACTTTTGAACAATCCATGTAATAAAGAAACAGTCTGATCATTATCCCAACATTAACCCCGTACAACATTTCATTAGATTTTGTGACAAATTTAACAACTTTGAAACTCTTCTTCTCTTAGACAAAAACAAGAGACTTTCGCTTCATCCATGTTCTCATCATTTTTCATCTTTTAATTCCACTTTAGTTTTCAATCAAATAAATTTGTTTCATTGACTTTCATGACCTGAAGAGCAAAAATGCTATTAATTGAATTTTAAACAAACTGAGTATCAAAGTAAAGGCTACTCGTAAAGAAATGTGAAATAACTATGAATTAAACTAAACATGAATATATATCATCTTAAGTTCAAAATTATATCACCCATTCGTTCAAAGCAAAAGCACAACCTTCACTTTTAAACCAGTAACCTTTTAATTACACTTCAAATGGCCCAACTACATAAGCTATACTAGAATTGAACACATGAGCTTAAAAGCCACTATTATAATCAACAACACCCCAGGAACGGCCCAAACAGAAATACAAGATAAGACAGTCCTTATTAAATCAAGTTTGTGCTTCAAATAAACACGTTGTAGCGAATTCAATTACAACACCAATTAAATTCAACAAGCAGAATAGATGATTTCATCAATTTGATCTAACAAGCCTTGACTTCACTCCATTTTTTGATACTATAACAAAGAGAATTCGAACATGTACCTGGAAATAGAGTTAGAAACAAAAGAGAAAGGTCAGCCACAACACAACAGTAACAGCAATAATAGATCAGCAATTTGAATCCAGCATTAACAGTCACATCATCAACCAAAATCAGATTCAAATCCAACTGATGACACGATGCCCAGGCAGAAGTAAAATTGATCCAAAATAACACCCTAACTTTACTTGAAATCAACTTTTAGGAAATCACAAATCCTTTTCAACAATCAGATTCACTTAGCAAACTCAATGAACTCCGAATGCCTTCATATGCATCAAATTAATTGAAAGAAGAGCTAAAACTTGAAAGAACAATCAGATAGTATTTTTTGGAGTTTTCAGAGATTTTCCTACTGATTTATGATGGATTCTATTATTGTTTTGAATTTTTGAAGATAATTTGAAATATAGAAGAAGAAAATTGAATCTAAAACTGTTAATTTCAGATCTAAAAATATAGTAGATATTTTTGGGATTTTTCTAGGGTTCATATGGTTCAAAATTCTAAAGAAGCTCCAAAAATCAGAAACCCCCCCCCCCTTTTTATGCAGATTTTATGTCTATTTATAGACCCAAATAGGAGAGAAATCTGAATTTGAGTTATTTCATTAAAAATCCTCCAATTTCTAATTATTCAAACAAATTATTGCAGTTATTTTGTTAAAAGTTACACTAAAACCCCACCTAGAAGGTTCTACTATGTTCCAATTCAATGTAATGCCTATTGTGCCCCTACTTGCTAAGGGGAATTACTAATTCTACCCTTTTTTATACCCAAACTGCCCTTAATGCTCTATATTTATAACAATTTTACCATTTCTTATCCCAATTGTACCCCTTTTCCTTTTAGTCTTATTACAACTATACCAATTCTTATTCCCCATTTACCCATACTTCTTAATAGTTATTACATTTCTAAATTCTGTATTTTACTCCTATTTTAACCTATTTTCAAATTTGTATTTATCAAATAGCCACAATTAAGTGACTATAGTTCAATTAACCAATTAGCCCCTTTAACTTTCAAAATTCAGAATTAGTTCAATAACTAAATTCACATTACACCCATAACCAACCTTAGGTAGTTTCACAAACCTAGCCACTTTTGATCAATTATTCAATTAACAAGACTCGGGGAACAATTTGATAGATGGTGAGTCTTATTAATCGAAATAACTAGTCGCAATTGAATCTATCGAGGAAAACACCTTAGGTGGATGCGAATCATGCGATTTTAACTATCGACCTACTTGAATCTATGATTGTCTAAGGGCGAATCTAATAGTCGAACTAAATCACTAATTTCAGCTATAACCAATCGACCCTATTGAACAATATTGAATTCACTAATCACAATTAAACAATTTCAACAATCAGCAATTAATCATTTTTAACAGAAGGATTCAATTATCCTAATTAATTCACGGACCATCAAATCATACAGGTATCAAAAATTAAGAAACGAGCCAAACTAAAAATAGAATTCATAATGAAAAAATCAGAAATTAACAAAGAAAACAGAAATCATACCAATTACTAATTTCAGAATGAGACTGAATTATACTAACAATTATCAGAATCTCTTAATCTTTATATTCTATGTATTAAACTTTGTCGTACTGGGTTTCTTGTTATCTATTAAATAGCCAATCTTCATTTGAATCAACAAGAAGACAAAGTATATGGCTGTCCGTATTTGGAATAACATTTCAAAAATTGAAATAGCAATCAAATTACATGAGACTAATATTTTAATCTTTTTTATTAATTTATTTATATAAGGCAAACAAGAACATGCAAACAAATAAGAAAACAAAAATAAAGAAACAAAGAAGAAATACTTAGCTTTTCAATTTCTCCTTCTTTATTCTATTTTTCTGATATTTTTCTTCTGTTTTCTTCATTTCTTCTTCATGTTCTCGAATCTTTTTTGTTTTTCTTCGTTTCTTCCTTCATTTTCTTTGTAGCTTTCTTCGACTCTTGAATTTCCGGCGACAGATTTTGTACTTGAATTTCCGGCGACAGATTTTGTACTTGAATTTCCGGCGGCTTTTGAGACTCAATATTTCGTGTTCGCAGTGTAAAAGAATGTTAAGAAGAAAGAGAGGGTGTTATTTTGAGTGATTTTGGTGGCGGTGCCATGGGAGGTGGGTGGCGGCGCGAATTAGAGTTTGTGTCACGACCCCAAATCTGGTCGTGATGGCGCCCAGCACATTGCTAAGCCAGCCTGACCAATCAATATAAACAACGGAGCTAGAAGCTCTCTTTAACCCATTTAAGCATCTCGAAATATGAAACAATAGTACAACAGCGGAAGAACCAAGTCCCAAAATATACTAACTCCCATAGACCGAAGGGTCAAGAGTCATGAGCCTCTAAAGAACATGAATGTATAAAGGTTTACAAAATACCAAGTGCGGAAAGAAATGTCAATACAAAATCAAAAGACAGTGGAAAGGAATATCGGGTCCTGCGGACTCTGCAGCTACCTCGAATATCCACAAACGTCGCCTCGCACAGCTACTGGATCACTGCTGAGAGGTACCTGGATCTGCACACAAGGTGCGGGGAGTAAAATGAGTACTGCCAGACTCAGTGGTAATAAACAAGGGTAAGACAGCGCAGATAAGAAATCCGCAATAAAGCACTATGTAAAGCTATAATCGGCTACCCTGTCATAGAATCAATCTTCACTGTACCTGTTCCAACAATTACCAATAAATAGCATAACAGCTAGCAGATGTAGCTAAATGCAATGCAATGCATGATATGACCGCTACGGCGTGTAGCCCGACTCCAATTTTGGGTACCCGTGCTCACTGTGGGGGTTCGGACTCCGGAGGGGCTCCTACAGCCCAAGCACATCTCATAGAGATATCACTGCGGCGTGCAGTCCGATCCAACATATATCTTGCTGCGGCGTGCAGCCCGATCCACTACTAGTCAGCTAATATGCAGATACAGCCTCGCAGGCTCAAAAGTAGTTTTTGAAAACTCTTTTATCATTTTTCAGTTGGAAAACAGTAATATCAAGTTCCAGAGATTGGAATTTGCATAATAACAAAAATAGCTGCGGACTAGTAGTAAACTAGCATGTCTATGTGATAAGACAATGATAACGATCCTCGCGGGATCCAATAACCTGGCTCACGGCCCACATGTATAATCAACCGCCCGAGAAGGGGGTTCCTCGGCTCAAGAGTGGCCATTATCACAATATATATATATACAACCATCCGAGAAGGAGGTTCGACGGCTCTAGAATAGCCAATAATATAATATCAACAGGTTGGACTAATATATAGTCTCCAATTCATGATCGACCCCGCACTCTCAAGAGTGTGCGTGTCTCGCCGCTATACAGCATCACAAAGTGGTATACCGGGGTTTCGAACCCGCTGGTCATCACCCACATATATTACTCACCTCAATACGGCGCGACGACTACTCCGCAATGCCCTTTCCTTTGAATTTAGCTCCCTCGTGCGTGGAATCTAGTCAAACCACAATAATTACATCAAATACGGGTCAAATAATCATAACCCACTTCAATTTACATGAAATTAGCATAATTACACTAAGTTGGTAAAACCCGACCCCGGGCCCCACTGCTAGGAAAATTCCGAAATTAGCACCAACGCGATCCTTATCTCGCCACGAGTCCGTGCATATAAAATTTATCGAAATCGGAGTTCAAATGGCCTCCCAAATCCAAAAATCCCGTTTTCAATATTTAGGCCACATTTCTTCAAGATTTCAACCCAATTTCATGAAGATTGGTGTTAATACTACCATAAATTGATGTTTTTGAGTCAAGAAACTTACCCCCGATGAATACCCGATGATTTCCCAGCGTTTTCCCGTGATTTCTTCTCTCTAGGGCTCAAAAATTGTGTTTTGGGTTAATGAACCCGAGAGCCCTCTGTTCTGTGATTTTAATTCGCTGCCAGACGATTTTACCCTACGCGTTCGCGATGGTCTCTACGCGAACGCGATGCCTTGCTCCGTTCCTTCATCGCGAACGCGACGAACAGTCACGCGTTCGCGAAGACCAATCTTCCTAGCCCGGATTTTTCCTCTACGCGTTCGCGTCCCAGACCACGCGAACGCGATGCTTCGTCTTTTCCTCTTACGCGTCCGCGTCCTTCACCCACGCGAACGCGATGCGTTCCAACCTTCTCCTTCGCGAACGCGGCATGTTACCTCGCGAACGCGATGGCCAATTGGCCCCAGCCTACGCGAACGCGGCAGTGCCCTCGCGAACGCGATGACCATTTTCCCTCAGCCTACGCGAACGCGGGCCTAGCTTCAAAATGCCCGGATGATGGTCCGGATTCACCCCGAGGCCCCCGGGACCCCAACGAAAACCACCAACATACTCCAAAACATGATACGAACTTGTTCCAATCATAAAAACATCATCCTAAACATCAAAATCACCAATTAATCACGGATTCAAGCCTAAGTTTCTTCAAAACTTTCAAAACTAACATTCAATCCAAAACCCGATCAAACGATGTCCGAATGACCTGAAATTTTGCAGGCACATCCAAAATCACCTAACGAAGTTACTGCAACTGTCGGAATTCCATTCCGACTCCCGGATCAAAATATCACCTACCGTTCGGATTTCGCCAAAATTCAACCTTAGCCAATTCAAGCCTATTTCTACACCGGGCCTCCAAATTCAATTCCGATCGCTCCCCTAAGTCACAAATCACCTCCCGGAACTATCCGAATCATCAGAATCCGATTCCGAGCACTCTAACTCAATAGTCAACTCTTGGTTGACTTTCCATATTCAAGCTTTCTTCAAACATGCTATTTGTTTCATTTTCAATCCAAATCACTCCTAACTCACCCGATATACTCTAATACTGTATTTTAAAAGCATAATATATGTAAATGCAAGGTAACGGGGTGGTAATTCCCGTAACGACGGGCCGGGTCGTTACATTCTCCCCAACTTAAACAAACGCTCGTCCGCGAGCGGGTTAAGAAACATACCCGGAGCATCAAACAAGTGTGGATATCTGCTCCGCATTTCCTGCTCGGTCTCCCAAGTTGCTTCCTCCACGGGACGACCTCTCCACTGCACTTTTACTGAAGCTATATCCTTAGATCTCAGCTTACGAACCTGTCGACCCAAAATGGCTACTGGTTCCACATCATAAGTCAAATCCTCATCTAGCTGTATCGTGCCGAAGTCCAACACATGAGACGGGTCTCCGACATACTTCCGGAGCATAGATACATGGAACACCGGGTGAACTCCCGACAAACGGGGTGGCAAAGCAAGCATATAAGCCACCTCCCCAACTTTCCTAAGCACCTCAAAAGGTCCAATGAACCTTGGGCTCAATTTTCCTTTCTTTCCAAATCTCATAACACCCTTCATAGGCGAAACTTTCAACAACACCTTCTCACCTACTGAATAAGACACATCTCGGACCTTCCGGTCTGCATAACTCTTCTGACGCGACTGAGCTGTGCGAAGTCTCTCCTGAATCACCTTCACCTTATCTAAGGCATCTTGGACTAACTCTGTCCCTAACAACCTAGCCTCGCCGGGCTCGAACCAACCAACCGGAGACCTACATCGCCTCCCATATAAAGCTTCATACGGCGCCATCTGAATGCTGGACTGATAGCTATTATTGTAAGCAAACTCCGCCAAAGGCAAATAATCAGCCCATGAACCACCAAAATCAATGACACAAGCACGCAACATGTCCTCCAATATCCGAATAGTACGCTCAGACTGCCCATCCGTCTGTGGATGAAATGCTGTGCTCAACTCTACCTGTGATCCCAACTCTCGCTGAAATGTCCTCCAGAACTGAGATGTGAACTGGGTACCTCTGTCTGATATAATGGAAATAGGAACTCCATGCAATCTCACTAGCCGATTGGCTAGGGCCTGAACATCATAAGCAAAAGGCCTCTCCCCAACTGGGATGAAAGCTAGGCTGCCCATGCTAACCGCCTTCCGACTCAAGGCATCGGCCACCACATTGGCCTTTCCCGGATGATACAAAATAGTGATATCATAGTCCTTAAGCAACTCCAACCACCTCCGTTGTCTCAAATTAAGGTCCTTCTGTCTGAATAAGTGCTGAAGGCTGCGATGATCCGTGAACACCTCACATGAGACACCATACAGGTAATGCCTCCAAATCTTCAAGGCATGAACAATAGCAGCTAATTCCAAATCGTGAACAGGGTAGTTTTTCTCGTGGGGCTTCAACTGACGAGAAGCATAAGCAATGACCCTACCCTCCTGCATCAACACACAACCAATGCCCACTCCCGAGGCATCACAATATACAGTATAAGAACCTGAAGCTGTCGGTAGAATCAAGACTGGTGCTGTGGTCAGTGCTGTCTTGAGCTTCCGAAAGCTCTCCTCGCACTCCTCGGACCATAAGAAAGGAACACCCTTCTGAGTCAATCTAGTCAAGGGTGAAGCAATAGAAGAGAACCCCTGAACGAATCGGCGATAATACCCTGCCAATCCCAGAAAGCTACGGATCTCAGAAACTGAGGTCGGTCTGGGCCAACTCTGCACTGCCTCGACCTTCCTCGGATCTACCTGAATACCATCACAGGACACCACGTGCCCTAAGAATGCCACGGACTCAAGCCGGAACTCACATTTGGAGAACTTGGCATACAGCTTCTCCTCTCTCAATCTCTGTAACACCATGCTCAAGTGCCGAGCATGCTCCTCCTGGCTACGAGAGTAGACTAGTATGTCATCAATGAACACAATTACAAATGAATCCAAATAAGGCCTGAACACACTGTTCATCAGATGCATAAATGCTGCCGGGGCGTTGGTCAACCCAAACGACATCACAAGAAACTCATAATGACCATATCTGGTCCTGAATGCAGTCTTCATAATATCCGAGTCCCTGATCTTCAGCTGATGATAGCCTGAACGAAGATCGATCTTAGAAAACACCCTCGCACCCTGTAACCGATCAAACAAATCATCTATGCGCGGTAGAGGGTACTTGTTCTTCACTGTCACTTTGTTCAATTGCCTATAATCAATACACATCCGCATGGAACCATCTTTCTTTTTAACAAATAATACCGGCGCACCCCACGGAGACACACTAGGACGGATGAAACCCTTATCCAGAAGCTCTTGAAGTTGCTCTTTCAGTTCTTTCAACTCGGCTGGTGCCATTCGATAAGGAGGAATGGATATGGGCTGAGTGCCCGGCACCAAGTCAATGCCAAAATCAATATCCTTGTCCGGCGGCATGCCCGGCAGGTCTGAGGGGAATACATCTGGGAAATCCCTCACAATAGGTACGGAATCAATGCTAGGAGACTCAGCTCCCACATCTCTCACAAAAGCTAAGTACGATAAACACCCTTTTTCAACCATCTTCTGAGCTTTTAGGAATGAAATAACACGGCTAGGGACGAAATCGGTCGAACCCCGCCACTCAATCTGAGAAATACCAGGAATGGCCAACGTAACTGTCTTAGCATGACAGTCCAATACAGCATGGTACGGAGACAACCAGTCCATACCCAATATAACATCAAAATCCACCATACCCAACAATAACAAATCTGCCTGGGTCTCCAGACCCCCGATAGATATAACACAGGATCTATAGACATGATCCACAACAATCGTATCACCCACGGGGGTGGATACATGAACAGGTAAATCAAGAATACCACGAGTCGCACTCAAATGATGTGCAAAATAAGAGGACACGTAAGAATATGTGGACCCTGGATCAAATAGAACAGAGGCATCTCCGTGACAGACAGAAATGATACCTGTAATCACAGCATCGGAGGCAACTGCATCACGCCTGTCAGGAAGTGCATAGAACCGTGCCTGGCCTCCACCAGATCTCTCCTCGCCCCTGGGGCGACCACGAGAAGACTGACCTCCACCTCTACTAGACTGAGATGGTGCTGAAGAGGAGGGCTGATCCCTCTGCTGAGTCCCGCCCCTACGTAGTCGAGGGCAATGTCTCCTCATGTGGCCAAACTCACCACACTCATAACATGCACCTGGTGTTGGAGAAGTAGGTGTTGCACTCTGGGCTGGGAGGGCACTAAGTGATGACTGACCCTGCTGAAACCCCTGTCGACCACGACCATAAGAACCTCCGCTCTGCTCCGGGCGGCTTGAATGAGAAGGTCTAGATGAGCGACCTCGGCTCTGCTGGGAATGCCCTCTAGATGGAGCACCACTGAAACTGCCCAGAACCACGAGGCCTCTTGGCCTCCCGCTCCTCTCTCTCGGCGACGATCCGCCTCAATGGAGCGTGCCATATCAGCTACCTGCTCAAACGATGATGACAGAACTCGCTCGCTGGTCATAAGAATACGGATAGAGTAGTTGAGGCCATCAATGAACCTCCCGATCCTCTCCCTATCAGTGGGGATCATCCATGTGGCATGCCTAGCCAACCTGAGTGAATCTAAGCTCATACTGAGTCACAGACATGTCGCCCTGAATCAACCACTCGAACCGGCGACGTAGCTCCTCGCGACGAGACCGAGGTACATATTTCTCTAGAAAGAGAGTAGAGAACTGCTGCCATGTGAGAGGTGCTGCTCTTGCAGGCCTACGCCTCTCAAACTCCTCCCACCAATCAAATGCGGGACCAGTGAACTGAAATGTAGTAAATGAAACTCCGCCGGACTCAAGAATACCAGCCGTACGCAACATCTTCTGACACTTATCCAAGAAACCCTGGGCATCCTCGCCCTCAACGCCACTGAAATGGGGTGGCTGAAGTCTACCAAATCTCTCAAGACGACGCTGCTCGTCATCGGGCATAACCTGAACCATATGCTCTGGAGCTGGAGCCGGTGCAGCTGGAGGAATAACCGGTGCAACCACCTGAGCGGGGACAGCCTCTGGCATCTGACGTCCCTGAACAACCGGATCAGGTGTGCGAGCTGCAGGGGTCTGCTGACCACCCCCTGACTGAGATGTCGCTATAGTAGCGGTAGCTGAAACTACCTGAGCCAAACCGGAACACACTGATAAAATCTGGGCAAGAGTCTCCTGAAGACCAGGAATGGCAATAGATATAGTCTGGCCCTGAACTGGGACTGCTGGACCTTCAACCACTGGGGGCTGCTCCTGAACTGGTACAACAGGCGGGTCAGCTGGTACTGCCTCAGCTGCCCTACCTCTAACTCTAGTACGACCGCTCCCACGGCCTCTAACAGGTGGCAATGGAGGTCGTCCACCTCGTCCTGATGCTCGCGTTCTCGCCATCTGCGAGAGAATAGAATATAGAAATTTAGTTCTCAGAACAATAAGATCGCACGACGGAGTTCAAGAAAAGTGAAGTTTTCCTAAAGGTTCGCAGCCTCCCGAGGATAAGTACAGGCGTCCCCGTACCGATCCACAAGACTCTACTAACCGGCTCAAGACTCACGAGGCCTAGTAAACCTAGGCTTTGATACCAACTTGTCACGACCCCAAATCCGGTCGTGATGGCGCCCAGCACATTGCTAAGCCAGCCTGACCAATCAATATAAACAACGGAGCTAGAAGCTCTCTTTAACCCATTTAAGCATCTCGAAATATGAAACAATAGTACAACAGCGGAAGAACCAAGTCCCAAAATATACTAACTCCCATAGACCGAAGGGTCAAGAGTCATGAGCCTCTAAAGAACATGAATGTATAAAGGTTTACAAAATACCAAGTGCGGAAAGAAATGTCAATACAAAATCAAAAGACAGTGGAAAGGAATATCGGGTCCTGCGGACTCTGCAGCTACCTCGAATATCCACAAACGTCGCCTCGCCCAGCTACTGGATCACTGCTGAGAGGTACCTGGATCTGCACACAAGGTGCAGGGAGTAAAATGAGTACTGCCAGACTCAGTGGTAATAAACAAGGGTAAGACAGCGCGGATAAGAAATCCGCAATAAAACACTATGTAAAGCTATAATCAGCTACCCTGTCATAGAATCAATATTCACTGTACCTGTTCCAACAAATACCAATAAATAGCATAACAGCTAGCAGATGTAGCTAAATGCAATGCAATGCATGATATGACCGCTACGGCGTGTAGCCCGACTCCAATTTTGGGTACCCGTGCTCACCGTGGGGGTTCAGACTCCGGAGGGGCTCCTACAGCCCAAGCACATCTCATAGAGATATCACTGCGGCGTGCAGTCCGATCCAACATATATCTCGCTGCGGCGTGCAGCCCGATCCACTACTAGTCAGCTAATATGCAGATACAGCCTCGCAGGCTCAAAAGTAGTTTTTGAAAACTCTTTTATCATTTTTCAGTTGGAAAACAGTAATATCAAGTTCCAGAGATTGGAATTTGCATAATAACAAAAATAGCTGCGGACTAGTAGTAAACTAGCATGTCTATGTGATAAGACAATGATAACGATCCTCGCGGGATCCAATAACTGGCTCACGGCCCACATGTATAATCAACCGCCCGAGAAGGGGTTCCTCGGCTCAAGAGTGGCCATTATCACGATATATATATGCAACCATCCGAGAAGGAGGTTCGACGGCTCTAGAATAGCCAATAATACAGTATCAACAAGTTGGACTAATATATAGTCTCCAATTCATGATCGACCCCGCACTCTCAAGAGTGTGCGTGTCTCGCCGCTATACAGCGTCACAAAGTGGTATACCGGGGTTTCGAACCCGCTGGTCATCACCCACATATATTACTCACCTCAATACGGCGCGACGACTACTCCGCAATGCCCTTTCCTTTGAATTTAGCTCCCTCGTGCGTGGAATCTAGTCAAACCACAATAATTACATCAAATACGGGTCAAATAATCATAACCCACTTCAATTTACATGAAATTAGCATAATTACACTAAGTTGGTAAAACCCGACCCCGGGCCCCACTGCTCGGAAAATTCCGAAATTAGCACCAACGCGATCCTTATCTCGCCACGAGTCCGTGCATATAAAATTTATCGAAATCGGAGTTCAAATGGCCTCCCAAATCCAAAAATCCCGTTTTCAATATTTAGGCCACATTTCTTCAAGATTTCAACCCAATTTCATGAAGATTGGTGTTAATACTACCATAAATTGATGTTTTTGAGTCAAGAAACTTACCCCCGATGAATACCCGATGATTTCCCAGCGTTTTCCCGTGATTTCTTCTCTCTAGGGCTCAAAAATTGTGCTTTGGGTTAATGAACCCGAGAGCCCTCTGTTCTGTGATTTTAATTCGCTGCCAGACGATTTTACCCTACGCGTTCGCGATGGTCTCTACGCGAACGCGATGCCTTGCTCCGTTCCTTCATCGCGAACGCGACGAACAGTCACGCGTTCGCGAAGACCAATCTTCCTAGCCCGGATTTTTCCTCTACGCGTTCGCGTCCCAGACCACGCGAACGCGATGCTTCGTCTTTTCCTCTTACGCGTCCGCGTCCTTCACCCACGCGAACGCGATGCGTTCCAACCTTCTCCTTCGCGAACGCGGCATGTTACCTCGCGAACGCGATGGCCAATTGGCCCCAGCCTACGCGAACGCGGCAGTGCCCTCGCGAACGCGATGACCATTTTCCCTCAGCCTACGCGAACGCGGGCCTAGCCCTCGCAAAATGCCCGGATGATGGTCCGGATTCACCCCGAGGCCCCCGGGACCCCAACGAAAACCACCAACATACTCCAAAACACGATACGAACTTGTTCCAATCATAAAAACATCATCCTAAACATCAAAATCACCAATTAATCACGGATTCAAGCCTAAGTTTCTTCAAAACTTTCAAAACTAACATTCAATCCAAAACCCGATCAAACGATGTCCGAATGACCTGAAATTTTGCAGGCACATCCAAAATCACCTAACGAAGTTACTGCAACTGTCGGAATTCCATTCCGACTCCCGGATCAAAATATCACCTACCGTTCGGATTTCGCCAAAATTCAACCTTAGCCAATTCAAGCCTATTTCTACACCGGGCCTCCAAATTCAATTCCGATCGCTCCCCTAAGTCACAAATCACCTCCCGGAACTATCCGAATCATCAGAATCCGATTCCGAGCACTCTAACTCAATAGTCAACTCTTGGTTGACTTTCCATATTCAAGCTTTCTTCAAACATGCTATTTGTTTCATTTTCAATCCAAATCACTCCTAACTCACCCGATATACTCTAATACTGTTTTAAAAGCATAATATATGTAAATGCAAGGTAACGGGGTGGTAATTCCCGTAACGACGGGCCGGGTCGTTACAGTTTGATGTTTGGAAGGGTTACGGTGAGTTTTGAAGAAAAAAGATAACGGGGTAGTGATGAGGAGGATTAAGGGAGTATTTTTACGTAAATTATCTCCGGAAAAGAGGCCGACTGCCGCCACAGGCAGCGGAGCCCTAGCGGCGGCCATGGTCAAAGAAGAGGAGGTGAGAAGGCTGAAGAGAAAGAGACGAAGAAGGTTAATGAATCTGTCTCTAAGGTTTTTGTGTCTTAGGTATATTTAATTGTATTGACAAATTAGAACCGTTGGATTTTAAAATTACGGACGGTCATGATTGGATGATAACAAACGCTGTTGTTTCTTTTTCCTGGCTGGACTAGGCAGATAATATTTGGGCTTGGGTCGGCTGGAGCTAGAGTTTCTGCCTGGGCTTGGGATTTCGGGCAGATTGGCCCAATTTTGTGTATTGTATATATTTTCTATTGTATTTCCTTTCTTTTGTTCATTTTTTTATTTTGTATTTTGTATTGTATTTCAATTTTCTTTTTGTATTCTTCTGTATTTTTCCTATTTTTGTAACTATATGGAATTTATTAAAACTATTAAACTAATTTCCTTCTTTTTTGGCAATTTTCAATTTAAAAAGCAAACCAATGTTATTTTTGATTTTTTCTTTAATTTGTTAAAAATGAATTAATTTAGTAAATGCATTTTTTGTATTTTTTATTTATCACATTCAAATAACACGCAAACATTTAACACAAAAATTCACACGAATTATAAAAAATAAGGATAAATCATTTATTTTGAATTTTATAGGAATAACTTATGTGTAGGGTAAAAAGCACGTGCTCACAGCTTCCTCTCTTTGCTCGTGAACACGAAGAGTTTCTGTGCAAAGATAAGTGAGCAAATATGAGCGATTTTACCCGTTCGAGTATTCCGTTGCGAAGCATTTTGAAAAGTTTTGAACGCACCCTGCTTCAGAGGTTGCCTACATATCCTGGGCTAAACAGGAATCGGGTTAGTGTAGTTCGAGAAGGTCTGGTAGCTGGGACTACGAAGGACTGTGATCTCACTGTTGTTGCTGTTGTTATTGCCGTTATTGCTGACTGACCCCTTATTACACCATGGTAAAAATTAAAGAAGCTAACATAAACTACGGCCTATGAATTACAAAAAGAAAATCCTATCTATGTCTTCCAACTTGTTTTTTTGTATTTTCTTGATCATGTATCTTGTATTCCTTCCAATGGCATTCTTGTTATTGCCTTGAACTTGTATTTTCTCTTCCAACGGCATTCTTGTTATTGCCTTGACTTGTATTTTCTCTAATGGCATTCTTGTTGTTGCCTTGAACTTGTTTAACTGCTTCAATTTGAAATATGCGTCCATTTTCCAGTGGACCCCTGCTTGTGACAAAATAAACAACCAAAGAAAGATTTTTCTGCCCCGGTATGGTGACTGGGCACATCATGTTATTGAATGTCAGAATTTCATTTTTTGTTTTTTGAAAAATTTAAAAATGCAAAAATGTATTCCCTTGTTATACAGGTGGGCGCCTGATGCATGAAATGCAATGCAAAAAAGTATTCCCTTGTTATCTAGGTGGGCGCCTGATGCATGAAATGCAATGCAGAAAGCTATTGCCTTGTTATCCAGGTGGGCGCCTGAACAGAAATTAAAAATGCAGAAAAGTATTCCCTTATTTTCCAGGTGGGCGCCTGAACAAAAATTAAAAATTGAAGAAATGTATTCCCTTGTTATGCAGGTGGGCGCCTGAACAGAAATTAAAATTTTTACCTTGTGACTGATGTTTATCTTAGGTGAAAAATTCATCAAACTAAGACTTTTATCTTAGGAGAAAGTTTCAACAGACTAAGATTTTGATTCTCACTGGACTATGTCCATTTCAATGTAATCTCAGGAGGATTATCCACCGGACTGAGTTTATGACACCAGGAGATAATTCTTCGGACTGGGTCTATTTTCTGTGTTGTCTCAGGAGGAATATCCATCGGACTGAGATTATGACTCCAGGAGATAATTCATCAAACTGGGTCCATTTTAAATTCAGACTTTCTTAAGTCTTTCAAATTCAACAAACTTTCCTTTCTTTTAAACTTTTGTTTTTCCTTTCTTTTTCTAACTTTCGCTTTTTGTTGTCAAATTATGCCTTTCCTTTTATTTTTCAAACTTCTGCTTTCATTTTCAAATTAACTTCTGCCTTTCCTTTGTTTTCAACTTACATTATCTCTTTATCTTAGGTGAAAAATTCATCTGACTAAGATTTCATCTTAGGAGAAAGTTTCAACAGACTAAGATTTTATCATTCTCTGACATTTGTTTCATTCACCTTTCAACTTGAATTGTCCATCTTCAAAATCAATTGTATTCACCTTCATGCTCTTTGGATGACTTTCCGATTTCAAGAAAATGGCAGAAAATATTTTTGCCCCAGTTTTGATAATTCTTTTTGTAGAATATCTTTTGCCCCTGTTTCAAAGCAAAGAAACTTCTGTTAGTTTAAAAATGCGGTGGTTGGTTGTGGCCTTGAACTTTGATGGCGACTGCTTTCCACTTGAATGCCTTGACTTATTTGCCGACTATCCATTTCACTTCTTATTTGTTCAAAACCGTCTTCCTTACAACATGTATATTGTTCTTTTCTGACGGATCCCACAAAATCCGATCTTGAAGTCTATGATTCCTTCAATGATTTCATTGGACATCCTTGGGTGTTTCTTGACTGACTCTTTCTTTCGTCAGAATATATATACCCTGTCCCTGTTCAAACCCCATACTTCTATTTGTTCCCGGTTTGACACTTTGCCGACCTTTGTGTTTCGCATGAACCCCAAACATTTTAATTGTTACTTGCTTCATTGCACATGTTGCCCTTTTGGCTTAAAGCACTGGCCTTGTCTTTTCCGGACTTACGACATTTGTCGTGTTGGCCAAATCCCATCTCGTGCAATCGGAAAGCTTGGCGGCAAATTTTGAAATCATTTCTATACTTGTTATGACCCGACATACTCAATAAGAGGGAGGGTACAACAAGGTGTGAAGAATAACAAGAAAGGAAAATACAATTCCTAACAATAAACCTACGGAAGAATGACTTATCGGATGTGAATACCGACTCTAGCAACCTTGACATGCACTTTTAGCCTTCTCTTTATAGCAAATCTGATATTCAACTCTTGTTGCAAGTTCTGCCGTGAAACTGGTCTTCAATACTTCATTTCTTTGATCTGATTCGACTCCTTAGTCGACTTGTAGAGCCCATAGGGTTTTCACCATCAAGCCTCACTCATTTTTAATTTTTCTTTCTCTCAACTCACTGTCGCCTTATGGTGCCCGTGAGGGTTTTCACCGATAAGACTCTCTCATTTTAATTTTTCTCATCTTGGAGTCCTGTGGCGGTCCTCATCATTTCTTGAATTCTTCATTTTCCCTTGTTTGGACTGGTGTGTTGCCCCTGATGTGATTCGCCTTTGTTTGTTTGACTCGGCATTTCTTGAAGATTGATCGAAAGGTCTTCCTTTGCACCGTAATGCAGGCTTTTGGATGGGAGTTAGAAAAAATGATATAAAGGCTCAAAATATATTAATGTGGGTTAAATATTACAACTTTCGGAATCGTATTCCTTCAATAATCATAATTCATGCCCCAGTTTCCTTCTTGGGGGATTTTTTGGATTTTCTCTTTATTGTGACTGAATCTCAATGAGGCTGCCTACGTACCCTTTCAGGATCAAGTCAAAACGTAGTTCGGATAATAAGATCGCTTCATTGTTGCAATTTTGACTTCTCCCGATTTTCTTCTCCTTTACGTTCTTTTTTTTCTTTTATTTTCTTTTCTTTTTTTTTTCTTGTTTTTTCTTTTCTTTTTTTTTCTTTTTCTTTTTCTTTTCATCTTTTCTTTTCTCTTTTTTTTCATCTTCTATTTCTTTTTTTTATTCATTTATCCTTTCTTTTATTTCTCCACTTGATTTCTCCGCTCAATCCTCGATTTTTGTTGTTAATTCCGAAAGAGGGATATGAAATAAAATACAATAAAGCTCAAAGGGATAACGATGGATAGAGTGTTTGGATAGCCGAATAAAATGCCTTCGTCATTCCAATCTTCAAAACCTACCAAGTACAAACTACATAGTTAAACATCTTTCGATCGATTCACATATTTGCCTTCTGTATTTGCCAATTCTTAGTGCCATTGGGCAACAATCTCGATACCACGAATGGTTCCTTTAGCCTTGGGGTACTTTTGCCTTTGTCTTTAAGCCGATGAAGCATGATGCCTTTCCAAAGAATTTCTTTATGTTATGCTTTCCCCCAGTATTCACTTGATTCAGGTTTCACAGTATTCCAATATGTTTTTGTTTCTTCCAAGTATCCTTACATCTTCAGCATTGTTTCATTGCTAAATTAACTCTTAAATCAGGTCAAAAATTATGTGCATGTCATGTTGCTAAAATCAGTAGAAGAAGAATTGTAAAGTGATAAGAAATGGAATGACTAGAAATGACGGGAAACGGAGAATTGTATTAAACTGATGGGTTGAAACAACAAAATGAACAGACTAGACTAGAATTACAAACCTAGATGGCACTAAAGAATTTTATTACTAAACGAAACAAAGATAGAAGGGTTTTGACTCTCAAGACAATGTCCGGATTACAACCCTGAAATAACCCAGGTAACAGAGATGACACCAAAATAAACCACCAAAACTCCAAGAGATGGAGCACCTTCCCAATTGACAAGCATGGCATCTTAGCCACTGAATTCTTCATTAATGTTGCCAAGATCACTTTCTGTTTCAATATCTTCAACTTCAGTTGACGATTTCCCAAGAAGATTTTTATCACCTACGTCACCAGGCATCATCCCCACAAAATATGCAACGTCATGTGCAGGTAAAGGATTATGTGCAATGTTCTGGATGCCCCTGTCTTGGACCGCAATAATTCCTTCCTGATCATTCTTTCTATCTCTCTTTTCAAATCCCGACAACTTTCAAATTCATGCCCCAGATCATTGGAGTGGTATTCACACCTTTTAGATGAGTCAAAGCTTCTCGCACGTCGATCCACCCGATTTGGGGGAATGGGTGCTATCATGCCATGTTGTTTTAACTTTTCAAACAAGCTTGCATAGGACTCTCCTATTAGTGTAAAATTATCCTTCAACTTATGTTCCTTTCCATACCCCTGGTTTGGATGTGGGTTATAAGGTACTTGAAAATTTTGCGGAGGCTGGTAAAGATTTTGTGATGTTCGGGCTCGCTTTCTTAGGTGTTTTGAGTGTTGAGCAACATATTGGACTGGATCAACAGAGTATGAAGGGTTCTGAGGCGGATAGTAATGCTTAAAGGGGTCATGGAAAACCTGATGAGGCTGCATATACTTTCGAGATGTTCTCATACGACCTCTTCTCGACCCTGATATCATCGTGATTTCTTCATCCCTCCCATTCACATCACTAAATTCACTTTGGACATCCTGAGCCGCATCTTTGAGAGCTGGTTGACTTATAATTTTGCCTATCTTAAGACCATCTTCCACCATTTCTCCCATTTTGATTATTTCTTCAAAATATTGACCAACTGCAGATATCATGTTTTGAAAGTAATCCGGCTCTTGAGAGTGAAGGAAAACAGTGGCCAACTCGTGATCATTGATGAGTGGCTTAGCTCTAGATGCCTGCTCTCTCCATTTGATGGCATATTCCCTGAAACTTTCAGTTGGTTTCTTTTTCAGTTTAGAAAGGGAAATGCGGCTTGGGGTGACGTCAATATTATATTGAAACTGTTTGAGAAAGGCTCGTGCCATGTCATCCCAAACGTACCAACCAGATACGTCTTGTTCCCAAAACCATTCAGATGCTACTCCCGAGAGGCTTTCCTCAAAATAAGCCATAAGCAATTCTTCATTTCTTCCCACACTTCTCAATTGGTTTCAATACTTTTTCAGGTGGGCTATGGGGTTTCCACGTCCATCATACTTGTTCCAATTTGGGAACCTTGAAACCAGGCGGTAAGTGGGCATCAGGGAACATACATAGATCTATGAAAGCAACACTCTTTTGACCTGCCATTACTTGCGTGTTTTTCAGTTGTTGTTCTAATCTTTTCACTCTTTCGGCGATTTATTCTTGTAACCTCTTTCGGGTAGGCTTCTTGATGTTTACAGGAAGATCAAACGAGTATGAGTGGTACTCGGGAGAATGGTACTGTTCTTGTTGTATAACAAATTGTGACTTATGAGAAGGCTGTCCCTGGCCATTAGCCCATCCTTGACGCATTTCGGTCATTTATTGTTTCAGTGTTCTATTTTCCTCAACCATAGAAGACCCTTGTTGAACTTTCTGTCCCTGAGTCTCTTGAGCACTCATAACAGCTCCGATGTCGGTTATCATTTTCCTTGGAGCTTGTTTTCCAATTTACCACAACCAACCACCTCAACTTTCTGTATTAACAAAACGAAGCCACCACGTTAGCGTTAAGGTATTCAGCTTATTGATTTCCTTTGTTTTTCTGCTATTTCTTTTTTTTTTCATTTTTGCCTTTTTGTGGTTTTTCATTTTTATTTCTTTTTTGGTAATTTTTAACTTTTTTTTCTTTTTTTTTCTTTTTGGTTATGGATATGGCCGAATCATATGTGGATTGCCTACGTATAATGACCCCGCATGAATCAGACCGAGCGTAGTTCTTGCAAATTAATGCAAGAATAAAGAGATGTTTATTTGATTTTTATTTTATTTTATTTTGAAATGTTCTCTTTGAAGAAAAATTGTAGAAGCTGACTCTAACTACAAACTTTGATGAAAAACTCTCACATCTTATGCCAGAGATTTCTACAAGAATAAGAATATTTTTAGTGTCAATTATGACTTTTTTTTACAAAATTGGCCATATAATGGCTTATTCAGCAAAGTGGCTATTTTTTGTAAAATTTTATTTATGAAAATAAACTCGAAAATTTTCTCATCCTGTGGTTCATGGGGCATCGCTCGGCATCACCATAAGGCAACACAAGACTGAGAAATTTTTAATGTCAACTATGACTATTTTTACAAAATTGGCCATGTAATGGCTTATTTGACAAAGTGACTATTTTTCAAAATTTTATTTAAAAAACTACAAATTTGATGATTGAATCAAATCTTTCATCTTGGGGCCCATGGGGCATCATTCAGCATCGACACAGGCCAACACAAGACTGAAAAAGTTTAAATGCCAAATGTGGCTATTTCAGCAAAACCGACCATGTAATGGCTTATTTGATAAAGTGGTTATTTTTTTTTGTAAAGTTGAGTGATGACTCAAACTTGATTTTGCGGATACGGCCTTTCAACATTTCCGCGAGGGATTTTTCAAGGCTATGCCCGCAAATTATTTTAAAATGACTCAAAGTGGCTATTCATGCAAAAACGACCTTCCGGCGTCCTTTTGAGGGACATTCGGCTTATTTTAAACAAGAATATCATCACCCGACTTATTTATAACAAAATCAAAAATTTGACATTTTTTGTTATTTTTGCAAAAGGGGTGTGAACCCGGACTTGATTTTGCGGCTATGGCCTTGCAACATTTCCACAAGGAATATTTCAAGCTTGAAAAGAAAAAGAAAAGATTTCAAAGTGTCCATTTTTTCAAAAATAGCCTTCCGGCGTCCTTTCGGAACATTCGGCTATTTTCAAAAACGACATCACTTTGATTTTATTGACAAAATTAAACAAACATTTTTTTTTATTTTTTGAAAAGGGTGGGAACCCAAACTTGATTTTGAGGCTACGGCCTTTCAACATTTCAACATGGAATATTTAAAGGCCATTATTCAAAAAGAAAAGAAAAGTCTTCAAAGTGGCCATTTTTGCAAAAACAACCTTCCGACATCCTTTCGGAACATATGGCTATTTTCAATAACAACGTCACTTTGATGTTATTGACAAAATTAAACACACATTGTTTTGATTTTTTTAAAAGGGGTGGCCTTTCAACATTTCCACAAGGGGTATTTCAAGGCTATTATTCAAAAAGAAAAAGAAAAGACTTCAAAGTGGCCATTTTTGCAAAAATAGCCTTCCGGCGTCCTTTTGAAACATTCGGCTATTTTCAAAAACAGCGTCACTTTGATTTTATTGAAAAGTAAAACTTCGACATTTTTTTTAAATTTTTTAAGGGGTGGTTGGACCCGATGAGGGTTGCCTACGTATCCCACCTAATGGCGAGAATCAAACCTGCGTAGTTCGGTCAGATTAATCGACCAATTATTTTAACAACAAAGCTATTTTCTCAATTTTTTTCAGATTTTCAACTTTCGAACAACTCTTTTATCAATAGTTCTCTTTTTTTTCTTTTCATTTTCGAATATTCTCTTTCCACTCTCGAGAATTTTGCCGGTCCGCATAACGATTAAAGACAATTAAAAATGCCACACATAGTATGCTCGGTCTTTAATTACCGGGTTACCTATCCTAGACGGACCCAACCCCTATGTTGAGTCCCCTAAGTCGGATATGATGCAAATAAACGTCCTAGACCTAGGCTCAATATCCTGATTTTTCATTGGTACTAGACCGTATACCCGAGTGGACAACTCGGATCGAGGAGGGGGCTATATACCGGTGACCCGCATAGTCAATCAGCTTTATAATTTGTTCGGCCTCTTTTTTTCTTATTTTTGGAATGACACTAATAGAAAGGGGAGTCTCAACCAGTAAGCACATCCCCGGAGGTAAGAAGAGAAGGGTTTTCGACACAGTTTTATATATATACAGTTCACATAATATCAAAGCGGTAAACATATAGCATATTAATCAAAACATATAATGATATAATCAAAAATATCAATTTTAATTGAGCTCGAATTCTTAAACCTTGAACCGAAGTTGCGGGTTTCTTATCCCCAGCAGAGTCGCCAGAGCTATCACACCTCCTTTTTCTCTATCTACTATTTACCCGAAGGTAATGTGCCACTAGTTACTACTACACCCCGGGAAGGGATATATTAATAATAGGGAAAGAGTTTTTCCAATTAAAGGATATTCGGAACGGGATTTATTTATTAATTTTTCGAGTCGCCACTTGGGAAAATAATGGTGTCCCAAGTCACCGGTTTAATCCCAAACCGAGGAAAATAAGACTCTGTTATACAGTCTGCGAAACTAGAAACCTGAATAAGGAATTCTGTTAACCCGGGAGAAGGTGTTAGGCACTCCCGATTCCGTGGTTTTAGCACGGTCGCTCAACTGCTCTTTTTGCTTTTATCTGATTTCTTTTTATATTTTAACTAGATGCTTTTAATGTTCCGCCTTTTAATTTTAGAAGAATTGCGACGTCACGAAAACACATTTTTGGTCACACCGCAACCAGTACGCCCGTGACTTTAATGCGTTTCAGTTTCGCCGAGAGTAAGATTTGGGTCACATAAATGCGCACCCGTATTTAGGAAAGTAATTTATTTACAAATCGTGCCTAAAGAGTCTATCGTCTTGATTAACTTTTGGAAAGACCGTGAAATTCGCCAAACGGTCCTTCCGAGTCTAAATTTTTATAATAATTAATTTGAGGGCCCCGCAATTATTTATTTTTATTTGGCAAGGCTCATCTCATTATTTTATTTAAAGGTCATATCTAATATGACTAGATTTTCTATTGTTTTGTTTTTGTATCAAAAAGGAAAGAAAATCCTAATTGATGTTGTTATTAATTGTTTATCCCCATAAGGTTCCAAATGAATTTCACAATTTGCATTTAACTAATTCTATAGCAACTCAACTTACATTTGGTTCAAATTGATAAGAACAGAGATTCTAAGAGTGAACTCTTGAACAATCCATGTAATAAAGAAAACAATCTGATCATTCTCCCAATATTAACCCCGTACAACATTTCATTAGATTTCATGATAAATTTAACAACTTTGAACTCTTCTTCTCTTGGACAAAAAGCAGAGACTTTCGCTTCATCCATGTTCTCATAATTTTTCACCTTTTAATTCTAGTTTAGTTTTCAATCAAATAAATTTGTTTCATTGACTTTCATGACTGAAGAACAAAAATGCTATTAATTGAATTTTAAACAAGCTGATTATCAAAGTAAAGGCTACCCGTAAAGAAATGTGAAATAACTATGAATTAAACTAAACATGAATATATATCATCTTAAGTTCAAAATTATATCGCCCATTCGTTCATAGCAAAAGCACAACCTTCACTTTAAATCAGTAACCTTTTAATTACGCTTCAAATGGCCCAACTACATAAGCTATACTAGAATTGAACATATGAGCTTAAAATCCACTATTATAATCAACGACACTCCAGGAACGGCCCAAACAGAAACACAAGATAAGACAGTCCTTATTAAATTAGGTTTGTGCTTTAAATAAATACGTTGTAGCGAATTTAATTACAACATCAATTAAATTCAGCAAGCAGAATAGATGATTTCATCAATTTGATCTAACAAGCCTTGACTTCACTCCATTTTTTGATACTATAACAAGGAGAATTCGAACATGTACCTGGAATTTGAGTTAGAAACAAAGGAGAAAGGTCGGCCACAACACAGCAGTAACAGCAACAACAGATCAGCAATTTGAATCCAGCAACAACAGTATATGAGATTTAACAGTGAATAGAACCAAGCAATTAACCCAGAAGGCTATTTCCAGAACTTCAGAATTGTTTCAAAACCCAATTTCACATTCAAATAACAGTTTTCTACTGATTTGTGATGGATTCTATTATTGTTTTGGATTTTTTTGAAGAAAATTTGAAATATAGAAGAAGAAAATTGAATCTGAAACTGTTAATTTCAGATATGAAAATATAGTAGATATTTTTGGGATTTTTCTAGGGTTCATAGGTTCAAAATTCTAAAGAAGCTCTAAAAATCAGAAGAAGCCCCCTTAATTATGCAGATTTTATGTCTATTTATAGACCCAAATAGGAGGGAAATTCAAATTTGAACTATTTCATTAAAAACCCTCCAATTTCTAATTTATTGGACAGATTACTGCACTTATTCTATTGAAAGTTACACTAAAACCCCATCTAGAAGGTTCTACTATGTTTCATTTCTTTGTAATACCTATTGTACCCCTACTTGCTAAGGGGGACTGCTAAATCTACCCTTTTTCATACCCAAAATGCCCTTAATCCTCTATATTTGTAACAACTTTACCATTTCTTATCCCAATTGTACCCCTTCTCTTTTAATCTTGTTACAATTATACTAATTCCCTTTTCCCAATTTACCCTTACTTCTTAAGGTTTATTACCTTTCTAAATTTTGTATTTTCTTCTTATTTAAACCAATTTTTAGATTTGTATTTATCAAATAGCCACAATTAAGTGACTATAGTTCAATTAACCAATTAGCCCTTTTAACTATTAAAAATTCAGAATTAGTTCGCTAACTAAAATCACATTTCATCTATAACCATCCTCAGGCAATCTTACAAATATAGCCACTTATGATTAGTTATCCAATTAACAAGACTCGGGGGAACAATTGATCGATGCTGAGTCTTATTAATCGAAATAACTAATCGCAATTGAATCTATCAAGTAAAACACCTTAGGTGGATATGAATCATGTGATTTTAACTATCGACCTACTTGAATCTAAAATTGTCTAAGGGCGAATCTTATATTAGAACTAAATCACTAACTACAGCTATAACCAATACATCCTAAGTGTTAATCAATAACAAATTACCAACACAATTCCACTAATCAATTAATTAATCAACTTGAACTTTCAAAAACAGGATCAAACAACCATAAGCAGATTCTAGAATTCAATTATCCTCACGAACCATCAATAAACTATACAAGTATAAAAACAGAAATAAAATCAGAAATTAGAAAGAAACAAAAATTAATACCAATTAATCATAACAAATGAAATTGGAATATTTGGATTTGTAATACTAATTAGGATAACAGAATTTGATTGGATAAACAATAGACCATTAATTAGGATAATGGGTTTATGTGAAATCTGTAAGTTGCCGATTCACAAAAATTAAAATCTGCTTATTTCAATATTGCCTATTAAAATTCATTAGACTAATTGTTGTTTTGTAACCCCAGAAATTGGAAGAATAAAAAGAAACACCAAAAGAATCAGTCATGCAAATAATTTAAACAAAATCAGAAAAACCAAGAAGAAGACTTAGCTCTCTTTTTTCCGTTATTTCTTTTCTTGTAAATTTTCTGTTTTTCTTGTTTTCTTTTCCTTATGTTTTTCTTCTCGTTTTTCTTGAATCTTTCTTCAAACGAGCCTTCGAATCTTGTCTTGAAGCAGACCTTTTCTTGAAATTCTTGAAACAAAATCTGTTTTAGTCGAGTCTTGAAAAACCCGGCGGCTTTTGGACTTAAAACTTCTGTTCACAACGTGGGAATGTTAAGAACATAAGAACATGTGAATTTTTGGGAGATTCTTGGGTGGCGGCGCAAATTAGGGTTTGTTATTTGGAGGAGTTCGGTTGGGTTTTGAAAGAAAAAGATAAAATGGTTGTGATGAGGAGGACATGGGGATTGTTTTGGTGTAAATTTTGGTCGGTATTGAAGCCGGCCGCCGCCATGGGTGGCGGAACCCTAGCTGCAGCGTCGTTACAGTGATGGCATCCCGTGAGAGAGAAACGGCTAGTGAAATGAAGAGGTGAAGGGGTTAATATGATTTTAGTGTTTAATTATTCTTCTTTGTATATCTTTATTGTTATTAAATTCCAACTGTTGGATTAGCTAAAATTAACGGCCGAGATTGGACAACGCCAAAACGGTGTCGTTTTGGTTATCATGTCTGGACGGGTCTTTTTTAACTAGGTCTGGTCAGCTGGGTAGTGACCGATTGGGCTGGAATTGGGCCACTGGTTGGGGCGTTTTGGGCTGCTGGCTTGGGGACTAATTTTGGCCCAGTTAGTCTTATTCTTTCTTTTCCCTTGTTCTTTTTGTATTTTATATTTATTTTTTTTGTATTTTATAGTATTTCAATTTTGTTTTTTGTATTTTCTGTATTTTTAATATTTTGTAATTATTTGGAATTTATTAAGACTATTAAACTAATTTCCTTCTTTTTTGGAAAATTTTCAATTTAAAGGCAAACTAATGTTAAAAATGAATTAATTTCCTAAATGCATTTTTTGTATTTTTATTTATCACACACAAATAACATGCAAACAATTAACACAAAATTCACACAAAATTTTAAAAAAAATAAGGAAAAATTATTTGTTTGAATTTTATAGGAATAACTCATGTGTAGGGTTAAAAACACGTGCTCACATTGCCTATAGGTTCGGGGTCCTATAGAGTATATTGTGATGCCTCACGAGTTGGACTTGATGCAGTATTGATGCAGGACTGTAGGGTGATTTCCTACGCGTCCAGACAATTGAAGGTACATGAAAAGAACTACCTTGTTCACGATCTTGAGCTAGCCGCCATTGTTTTCGCCTTGAAGATTTGGCATCATTACTTGTATGGGGTTTCTTGTGAGATCTACACTGATCATCGGAGCTTGCAGCACTTGCTTAAGCAGAAAGATCTGAACATGCGTCAGAGGAGATGGTTGGAGCTGTTGAAGGACTATGATATTACTATTCTCTATCATCCGGGCAAGGCCAATGTAGTTGCCGATGCCTTGAGTCGCGGGGCAGAGAGTTTAGGGAGTTTGGCATATCTACCAGCTTTGGAGAGGACTATGGCGATGGATGTTCAGGCTTTAGCCAGGCAGTTTGTTAGACTGGATCTTTCGGAGCCCAGCCGGGTTCTGGCCTGTGTGGTTTCTCGGTTTTCTCTATTTGACCGCATCAGGGAGCGTCAGTTCGACGACCGTCATTTGCTTGTCCTCCAGGATAGAGTTCGGCATGGTGATGCTCGAGATGTAACCATTGAGGATGATGGAGTTATGAGGATGCATGGGCGTATTTGTGTGCCCAATGTAGATGATCTTTGAGAGCTGATTCTAGTAGAAGCCTATAGCTCGCGGTATTCCATCCATCCGGGTGCCGCGAAGATGTATCAGGACTTGAGACAGCCTTACTGGTGGAGGCAAATGAAGAGGGATATAGTTGATTATGTTTCTAGGTGCCTCAACTGCCAGCAGGTGAAGTGTGAGCATCAGTGTCTGGGTGGGTTAATGCAGCAGATTGAGATTCCATAGTGGAAATGGGAGCGCATCACCATGGACTTTGTATATGGACTTCCGCGGACTGTGAGGAAGTTTGATTCCATTTGGGTCATTGTGGATCGGCTGACCAAGTCCGCCCATTTCATACCAGTGAACACTACTTATTCATCGGAGCGACCGGCGGAGATCTACATCAGGGAGATAGTTCGGCTGCATGGTCTCCCAGTTTCCATCATTTCAGATAGAGGCACTCAGTTCACTTAACGGTTCTGGAGAGCCGTGAAGCAAGAGTCAGGCACTCGGGTGGAGTTGAGCACAGCGTTTCACCCCAGACTTATGGCCAGTCCGAGCGCACTATTCAGATTTTGGAAGATATGCTCCGTGCGTGCGTGATTGAGTTTGGAGGTTCATGGGATCATTTCTTGCCACCGGCGGAGTTTGCTTATAATAACAGTTACCAGTCCAGTATTCAGATGGCACCGTATGATGCCCTATATGGTAGGAGGTGCAAGTCTCCAGTGGGTTGGTTCGAGCCTGGCGAGGCCAGACTGCTAGGTACTGAGATGGTCTAGGATTCAATGGACAAGGTCAAGGTGATTCAGGGCAGACTTCATGCAGCCCAATCTAGACAGAAGAGTTATGCGGACAAGAAGGTCCGCAATGTGGAGTTTATGGATGGCGAGCGGGTTCTGCTTCGGGTCTCGCCCATGAAGGGCGTTATGAGGTTTGGGAAGAAGGGGAAGCGGAGTCGTAGATTCATTGGTCCTTTTGAGATTTGGAGGCGTGTTGGGGAGGTTGCTTTTGAGTTGGCCTTACCTCCCAGCCTAGCCAGAGTCCATCCCGTATTTTCATGTCTCCATGCTCCGTAGATACCATGGTGACCCGTCGCATGTGTTGGATTTCACTTCTGTTCAGCTAGACGAGGATCCGTCTTATGTTGAGGAGCCAGTAGCCATTCTAGACAGGCAAGTCAGGAAGCTAAGGTCAAAGAACATCGCTTCAGTAAAGGTCTAGTGGCGGGGACAGCCGGCCGATGAGGCGACTTGGAAGACCGAGCAGGATATGCACAACCAGAACCCTCATCTCTTCACCACTCCAGGTATGTTTTCTATGCTCGTTCGAGGACGAACGAATCTTTTAAGTCTAGGAAGATGTAACGACCCGGCCGTTCATTTTTTAAATTTACGCCCCAATAACCAATTTAACTGTCCCCCTAAGTTCATTTCTGCTATTGTAGTTTGCCGGGAGTTTCGGTTATAGAATTTCAAGCGTTTTGGGACACTTCGTCCCTAAATGATAGCTTTATAGTTGAAAAATGGCCCATATTCGGAATATTGCTAAGACGGCCTCAGAACGGAAATCTGATGGTTCCATTAGCTCCGTTAGGTGATTTTGGGGTTGAGAGCACGTTCGGAATGTATTTTGGAGGTCTGTAGTTCAATTAGGCTTGAAATGCCGAAGTTTGAAATTTTTGGAAATCCGATTGATAGGTGAGATTTTGATCCAGGCATTAGAATGGAATTGCGACAGTTATAGTAGCTTTGTTAGGTGATTTTGGATATGCCTACAAATTCTCTGGTCATTCGGACATTGTTTGGTCGGGTTTTTGATAGCATGTAGGTTTCAGAAGTTTTGGATGAAACTTAGACTTGAATTCGCTTTGATTTGGTGTTTTTCGTGTTTAATGATATGTTTTTATGATTGGAACGAGTTTGTATGGTGATTTAGAGTAGAATTGCATTTTTGGTTGAGGTCCCGGGGGCCTCGGGATGAGCTCGGGTGATTAAACGGCAGGAAAATTGGAAGTTGCAGCAGGCTGGTGTCTGCCTTCTGTTGTTTTCGCTTCTGCGGAACTTGGACCGCAGAAGCGACAATTGACGCGTAGGTGCGAGATTTTGGGAGGCCAGCTGAGTCCGCAGAAGCGGACCATGGATCGCAGAAGCGATTTCGCAGAAGCGGAAAGGCTCCCGCAGGAGTGACAGTGGGCCGTTTGGGGTCTTCTGCAGAAGCGGACTTTTGTCCGCATAAGCGAAGTCGCAGGAGCGACCTAGAGACCGCAGAAGCGGAATCTTAATTTTTGATCGGGGTCGCAGAAGCGACCATCTTCTCCGCAGAAGCGATCTCGCGGTAGCGAGTCTGGCATCGCAGAGGCGGAAATCGACCTGTGATTAATGAGCAGTAAGGGTTTAAATTTCAGAATTGTCTAAAATGCTAAGGCACCATGTAAGAGGCGATTAAGGGGTGATTTTCAGAGAAATCAAAGGGGTTCTTCAGGTAATCATCTATGGACCTAAATTATGTCATTTCCTTGCTAAATTTTGGTGTTTTGACTGAAATTGGAGGAATTAGGGGTGAATTAATGGAGGTTTTCACCCTAGGCCTAAATTATGGAAAATCATTAATTTGAATGGGCAATGGAGTCCGATTTTGGTAAATTTTATATGCATAGACTCGTGTTGAGATAAGGAACCCGAATATGTAACTTTCGCAATTTTTCGAGAAGCGTACCGAAAGTCGGGTTTTGGCAACTTTTGGTTTTTGGTGTATTTCAAATTGTTTCGATTGGGTAATGCCCAATTGGCCTATTTTGATATATTTCTATTGATTTTGATCAGATACTATACCTGTGGAGGCGAATACTCATGGCAAGAGAGTTGTCTCTTAGCGGTTTCGTACCGGAGTCAAGGTAAGTGGCTTGTCTAACCTCGTGTAGGGGAACCTTCTCCCCTAGGATATTATGTGTTAATTTAAATGTCTTGTACGTAAGGTGACGGGAGTGTACATGCGCAGATTGTTGGAACTCACCTTACTTGAATTTTCAATTCGTGATATTTCTGTTCTTAGCTGATTAAATCGTGATATTTACCTGATATTCGTTAGAAAAGCATGGTTAGATAGGATTTATCTCTCTAAGTGCCTAATTGTCTTACTTGAACTTCTTGATATTTGTTGATACCGGCTTTGGTGAAATTGTCTTGCCTTGTACGCGAGGTGACGGACGTGTATATGCATATCATTTTTCTCTATGCTTCCCTTTTTATTGTTTGTGTTGGTGGACTGCGGGTTCAATTCCCGGAGATCCATGTTGTAGTGTTTGTGGACTGCGGGTTCGCTTCCCGGAGATCCAAGGGCTGCGGGTTCGATTCTCGGAGACCCGGAGTTTATTGATATATATTGAGATACGGACTGCGGGTTCGATTCCCGGAGGCGCTGAGATATTGAGGTACGGACTGCGGGTTCAATTCCCGAAGTTCCTAGGGCTGCGAGTTCGATTCTCGGAGGCCCAGAGATACTGCTGTAGGGACTGCAGGTTAAACTCCCGGAGATCCTGAGTTGTTGATATATAGAGAGGGATTGTGGGTTCAATTTCCATAGGTCTTGGACTTGTTGATTTGAGTTGATGTTGTGTTGGTTACTTGTTGTCAGTTTAATCGAAATTACCTTATTGTTGCTATTTCAGAAATCTTATTTAAACTGCTTATTATTGTTATTATCATTATGTTATTATCTCTCGATAGGGCCCTGACCTTCCTCGTCACTACTCCATCGTGGTTAGGCTTGGCACTTACTGAGTACCGCCGTGGTGTACTCATGCTACTCTTCTGCTTACTTTTGTTGTGTAGATCCAGGTACATTAGGTCAGGCTCATCTCTGATGATTTAGCAGCACTTCAGGAGACTTGAGGTATGATCTGCTATGTCCGCGGATCCGGAGGGTCTCTTTCTATTCTCATTAGTTATAGCAGTTACTTTCCCTTATTCTCGTTGTTTAGACATTCTTGATGTATAGAGCCACGGTTGTACTCTTCCTTTTAGTGTGTGTTTCCCGTGGGATTCCAGGTCTTGGTAGTATGCTATTTAGTGTGTTTTGGCGAAGTGTATGTGCCAAGCAGCACTTATTACATTTCTTTTATATCATTCCGCTATTATTTTATCTCTTGTTTCATGAAAATTGTACATTCCGCATCGTTTTAGGCTTACCTAGTCGTGAAGACTAGGTGCCGTCATGACAGGTTCACGATTGGTGAACTAGGGTCGTGACATATGTTGTTTGCACTTGGCATGTTTTGAAGATTGGAATGACGAAGGCATTTTGTTATGCTATCTAAACACTTTATCCTTCGTTAACCCTTTGAGCCTTATGTGTTTTCTTTCATACCCCTCATTCAGAATTAGTTGTAAAGACTAGAAACACAAACTTGAAAGACAAGACAAAAAGAAAAAGAAAAGAAAAAGAAAACAACAAAAAGAGATAACGAAAATAAAATAAAAAGAAAAATGAATGAAAAAGAGAAACTTGAAAAACGAGGAATTGGGAACTACGTTTGATCTGATTCCTCAAAGAGGATATGTAGGCGCTTCACAGCTCGGTCATAGTGTAAATAAAGAAATAAAAAAATCCCCAAGTAAGAAACTGGGGCAAAGAAAAATTGTGTTTTATTATAAATAAATCTAGGTCCAAAGGTTGTAAATTTTGAACCCAAAATTGATTTATTTTGAGCCTTTAATACCCTTTCTTTCTATCCCTATCCAATTCCCACATTATGGTCCAAATAAAGACCTTCCGATCAGTCTTCAAAAGAGGCCAAGTCAGGCAAATGCGATAGTCTCATCAGAACATAAAAATCTGATTCCCAGCAGAAAAGACTCTGATCTCCAGAAGAGAAATACGAGAGAGTCTTAGCAGTGACACCCCAATCCCCAGCTAAAAGTAATACAAATGAGAGAGTCTTACCGGTGAAAACCTTCACAGGCACCATAAGGCAACGAAAGCTGAGAGAAAAACCAAAATAAGAGAGGCTTGAAAGTGAAAACCCTTCGGGCACTACAAGTCGAATAAAGGTGATAATCAGATGGAAATCGCAAGATGAAAATTGTGAAAGGCTATTAACGACGGAGGATAGGCCATATGTGCATGTCATGACCAGTAGAGTTGGTATCCGCGTTTGATAAGTTTTTATTGTTATTTCTTGTTAGAGAGTCATTTTTTCCTTTGTCTTCTATTTTGTTTCTTTTATCTTTCTCCTTTTATCAAAAATTCCCCATCAAAGTCTGTCTGGTCAGAACAAGTGAGAAATGATTTCAAAACTTGACACCAACTTCCCAATTATTATGCAAGGCAAGGAAATGTCATTGATGGCAGAGAAGTGTGGTGCAAAGAAGATTATTAAACTCGGGCAGAAAATTTTCTTTTCACTTTGAAAATTTTCTGGAAGTGAAGTCCCACTTGGGAAAGAAGGAAGATAAGACAAGCCTTAAGGGAAGTGGTCTTTGAACCAGTGTCATCTCCAACAGCCTTCAAAAGAGTGAAACACCAATTTTGAGGAAATGAAAATCCCCCAGCAGTGTTATCTTCAGCAAGTTCTGAGGTGGTAGGGCAACACAGAGTGGTAAGGAAGAAAGGAAATTTCATCTTCAACAAAATAACCCCCAACAAGTTGAGAAACACAGAACGGGGAAGGGATAAATGGAAAAACCAATCCCCAGCAGGAATATCATCTCCAGCAAATGAAATCATTCCCCAACAAGTTTTGGGAACCCCGGGCGAGGGAAAGGAAAAACCACCCCCCATGGGTGGCACAACCACTCACAATGTTTTGAACTAACAAATATTCTTTGATTTGAAACAGGGAAAGAAAGTGCTATTGATAGCAGAAAGTCATGCCACAAGGAAGAGCACCAAAACTGTGGCAGAAAATTTCCTGCCGTTGTTGAAACGTTTCTCGGAGAAACGAGAAAGGCAATTCAAGATGACGTATCAGGTTTGTCCACCTTCAAACAGGACGTCTGAGGTTTGTTCACCCTCAAACATGGATATTATGGGTCTATCCACCCTCGAATAGAATTTGATGGGTCTATTCGCCCTCGAATAGGATATGATGGGAGTATTCGCCCTCGAATAGGATACGATGGGACTATCCGCCCTCAAATAGGATATCATGGGTCTATCCGCCCTCGAATAGGATATCATGGGACTATTCGCCCTCGAATAGGATATCATGGGTCTATCTGCCCTCGAATAGGATATTATGGGACTCTCCGACCTCAAATATGATATCATGGGAGTATTCGCCCTCGAATAGGATACGATGGGACTATCCGCCCTCGAATAGGATATGATGGGAGTATTCGCCCTCGAATAGGATACGATGGGACTATCCGCCCTCGAATAGGATATTATGGGTCTATCCGCCCTCGAATAGGATATTATGGGTCTATCCGCCCTCGAATAGGATACGATGGGAGATTCACCCTCGAATAGGATATGATGGGACTATCCGCTCTCGAATAGGATATCATGGGAGTATTCGCCCTCGAATAGGATACGATGGGACTATCCGCCCTCGAATAGGATATGATGGGAGTATTCCCCCTCGAATAGGATACGATGGGACTATCCGCCCTCGAATAGGATATTATGGGGCTATCCACCCTTAAATACGAAAGGATGGGAGTATTCGCCTTCGAATAGGATACGATGGGACTATCCGCCCTCGAATAGGATATTATGGGACTATCCGCCCTCGAATAGGATATTATGGGTCTATCCGCCCTCGAATAGGATATGATGGGACTATCTGCCCTCGAATAGGATATGATGGGTCTATCCGCCCTCGAATAAGATATGATGGGAGTATTCGCCCTCGAATAGGATACGATGGGACTATCCGCCCTTGAATAGGATATTATGGGACTATCCGCCCTCGAATAGGATATGATGGGTCTATCCGCCCTCAAATAGGATACGATGGGAATATCGTCCCTCGAATAGGATATTATAGGTCTATCCGCCCTCGAATAGGATATGATGGGACTATCCGCCCTCGAATAGGATATGATGGGTCTATCCGCCCTCGAATAGGATATGATGGGAGTATTCACCCTCGAATGGGATACGATGGGACTATCCGCCCTTGAATAGGATATTATGGGACTATCCACCCTCGAATAGGATATGATGGAACTATCCGCCCTCGAATAGGATATGATGGGTCTATCCGCCCTCGAATAGGATACGATGGGAATATCCGCCCTCGAATAGGATATTATGGGTCTATCCGCCTTCGAATATGATATGATGGGACTATCCGACATCGAATAGGATATTTTTAGGATCATCCGCCTTTGAATAGGATATTTTATGTTTGATTTATTTCGACCCGAGTGGTCCTGCTTGTACAAACATTGCCAAATAAGTATTTTTTTTAAATTATTGCCAGAATGCATTTTAATTTCAAAAGTTGCTAATAAAAACAGGCACCCACCTGTATAACAAGAAGAATGTTTTCCAGTCTTTACATTGCAGGTCTTGAAACCAGTAACCTACCATAAAGCAGAAGGTTACAACAAGGGTTCCCAGCGCAAATTCAAGCACATGAGTCAAAGAAGGATAAGATAAATCTTGAGAGAATCGACCTTCGAACCTTGGTTGTCCCCAGCATAACAGACTTGACAAAGAAAGTCGCATTTCCGGGGCAGCATAAAAAAGGGTCGATAAAGGAAGCCGTATCCCAAGTGGATTGAGCAAAATGATAAAAACTGGTATTCGGAAAGGCAGAAGGCCGGTGTCATCCCCAAATTTGCAAGATAAAGAAGCACCGGAAGAAACACAAGCCAACAAGAAAGCAAGGCAGCAAAAACAAGTTGAAGATAGATAGGATCATGTGATATGTAGGCTAGCCTAGCTTCTTGTTTTATTTTCAACACGATGTAATAAGGTGATCGGTAAGCAGTGATAGAAGCAGCAACAGCAGTGACAGTAAAACCACAGTTCCACGGTAGTCCCAGCTACCAAAACTTCCCGAACTACATTGACCTGATTCCCTTTTTGCCAGGGATATGTAGGAGACCTTTTGAAGCAAAGGTTCGGTCAAGTTTTCCAAAAATTGCTTCACACGGAGTGCTCGAACGGGGTAAAATCGCTCGTATTTGCTCACTTATATTTGCGCGAAAACTCTTCGTGTTTACGGGCAAAGAGGGGCAGCTGTGAGCACGTGATTTTTGCCCCGCATGAGAATTACTCCCAAAAATCCAAAAAATAAAATAGTTTTATGTTGTTTGCAATTTTCATGGATTATGTATTATTTTTGGGGTTTGTGTGTGCATATTTGCTTGTCTAAATTAATGAAAATACAAAATATGTTGCATTTGCATTTTTAGGATTTATTATGAGTAATTAAGTTTGTTTTACAAAAACAAAAAATTAAAAAAAAATATATAATAACAATGTACTTTGCATTTTTTTTAAACATTTGAGGTCTAGTTGTTGATTTTATTTTAATTGATGTTTAATTGTGTGTGATAATAGTTATTAGAAGCTAATTAGTATTTTTTTGGTTTTACAACTTAAATTAGGATTTTTAGGCTTTTAATTTTGAAATTTAGAAAAGAAAACAAAATGAGGAACAAAAGGAAAACTGGATTGGGCCTGACTGAAATACCCCAAAACCAAGACCAAGAGCACCAAAATAGCCCAAATCCAACACCCCTCACCCTTCCAACTGGACTCTGCAACGACCAATGAAATGACACCGTTTCAGAAGCATTGATCCTGGCCGCTTACTTTGATCAATCCAACGGTACATCTCACCCCGTCTCTACCCGGTCCAGCCCCGCCCCGTCGCCCGAACCACCCCATCATCTCTTTTAATCTGAGTCGTTGGATCTCATCATCCAACAACCCAGATTAAACGATTAATCTCCAATGTATCAACCCCCCCCCCCCCCAAAACCCCCATTCCCCATTCATTCATAGCAAACGACCATTTCCCCTTCTCCCTCACCAATCCCCTCCCCCAAACCCTAGTAGCCGCCGCCTTTTCTCCACCACCTGAAATCCGGCGGCCACCATCCTAAACACCACCAAAGCTACACCCCAGGACCTCCTCCCTCTCCCCATTCCAAATCCCTAATCCTCATCCCTCGAATCTTAGCCAGGCTCTTCGAATTTCAGATCGAAAAATTGGACCAAGAACCCTAGCTTACCCCGATTGACCCCAAATCGACACCTCACAATGCCCTCACCCTCCTCTACCCTAATCCCTAACCAGAGTCCCTCGAATATGGCCCAATCTGTTCGAATCTTGACTCTAAAGGTTTCGAGTCTTAAAGAACAAATTTAAAACTAGATAATTCGGTTCTTCATGAGTTTTAAAACCAATTTCATCGCAAGATAAGGACATTCATTTGGTCTTGGCAAAGAACAAATGATTGACCTTATTTGGCGATGTTAATCGGAAGGTTGGTCGTCCACCATCGCGAGCCGAGCAGGTGAGTTATTTTTTTGTGAGTTATAACTTTTAGTTTGTTTTCTGATTGTTCATCTACTTCGTCTCCATCTTTTTCTCTAAATAATTTAGTTAAGATTTAGATTAGTTTGTTATTTTTGAAACTATTGTTTGTCATTCGTTTTTCTTCATGTCATGTTTGTTTACGATATTGTTCAGTTATATAGTTGCTAGTTGATTTTTGGTTCACATGTTTGGTAGGAAAGTTTGGAGGTCTAGTATTAGGGTTGTAGGGTAGGGCCTTCTAGAATTCTTAGTACTTCTGTTAGGGGCTGAGTGGGGTTTGGTAGCGATCTCTATTGTTAATTAATGTATTGTATTGTGCCTCTTATGGTAGTAACCGATTGGTATTATTGCATGTCATTCTACTTTTGGTTTTATGTTTAGATAATTATTTATTTGATTTATCCCGGATTTACTAACATTGTTTTGTTTTGTTGTGTTTTGTTTGTTGATTTTCTCTCTCTTTTTCTGAGCCGAGGGTCGGCCGGAAACAGCCTCTCTACCCTTTCGGGTAGGGGTAAGGCCTGTGTACGTATTACCCTCCCCAGACCCCACTTTGTGGGAACATACTGGGTAGTTGTTGTTGTTGTTGTTGTTGTATGTTTGGTTTTTTCTGATTTTAATAAAATCATTGAAATTGAAATTCTAGTACATGGCAAGGCTATCTATGTTTCGAAATTGACACGCTGATTCTGATTGTTTGTAGTTTGGGTAGAAGAATATTGAAATTGTTCAATTTTTAAGATCTCTGTGCAGTCTCTGTGTGTTTGCTGAGTAGCCCTGGATAATGTAAGTTACATAATGGTTCATTATTTTAGGAGAATTTAGTAATAGTAAAGGGATAATACACTACCAAACTAAATGAATTAATAAATAAAAAATCAAAGAACATGGTGGAAACAATTAAGAATTTTGAAACTGAATGGCCTGCCTATACCAAATATCTGTGCGTTATTAAATTAACAAATTGAATTAATAAAAAGGGGATTGGTATGGCTGTTTGAGTGCCTTTTGGAGCTGTAGATCAGAAAGAACATGGGGGATAATTAAAAGGTTGAAAAATACAAGGGTTAAGGGGTGCACATGTGCTAAGGGAAGAACAGGCCGGAAAGGTGAATTGTTTAGATTTTAAAAGAGGTCTCTTTGTCTATAAAGAGGGGGGGGGGAATATGCTGTTGTTGGGAGGAGCTGGATACTCTTGGTCCTCAAGGGTCTAAAAAAAGAGAAAGCTGTTGTTCTACAACTTGGATTTCATTCTGTTTTGCTGTCAGTATTTGTGTTTGGATTTGCTGGGTTCATACTTTAGACAATTTGGTGTTTGTTTTGGCCATTTTATCCTGCCCCATTGCTGTTGGTATTCTGCTGCATGATTTTTTAGTCTAGGCTGCTGATAGTGTACTGTTATATTGTCGCGTTACTACTGTCATTTGGCCACTGTTGATCCTTCCTTCTCTTTGTATTTTCCATATCTAGGTACACAATCACTTCTATTCCCTGTATTTCAAGTTTGACGAAATGAAAACCAAGTGGAATTTCTGCTTTTGAACCTGTTAGTAATATAAAAATGTGGTGTAATAAGATGTTTATAGATATAAATGCAGTAATTAGATGTATTCATCTGGATGAATAGAGTTTATATTGAACTTTAAATATCATATTGTTTCGCTCTTATGTTTAGATTAGATGATATTTGATTTGCAATAGAACTCTATTTGAACTTTAAGATTTAGTGAGTTATCGTATTACTGTTACACTTTGAATGATTCAAACGGTTAGTCAATAATGAAATCTGGAAATGTTTCGGTAAACACGATTTACTTGGATTAGTTTAGTTTAACTTTGAATGAAAGTTAAATAGATAAAAGTAATAATTTCATATATGTACAGTAGCTCTAACGTTTTTCTTTAGTAATTCAATGAATATTTGTTTGATTTCAAAAATTATACCCTTATTCGTTTTTGTTATTTCATTAACAATCAGAATTGATAGTTAAATAATTGAACAAATGAATTTGAACATAATTTGTAAGTATTTCCTCATTAATTTTCTGCACTGTTATTAAAAACACTTAGAGTAGTTGAAAATCGATTTGGTACTTGTACCAAATTTCATATCTGTGCAAGGCCTCTTGGTCTAATGTGACTTTGGGCTTTGAATTCATTTAACAGAAGCCCACGTCATTTACAGCTTTACATGTGAAGGCTTGGGCCTGTTTAAGGCCAATTTTTTTATAGATCTTTGACAATATTGCTTTTTGGGCCTATTAAAATCTGAAGAAAAAAAGAGAGAGATTGTTACAAATTATAAAAATGCTAGAATTAGTTAGATTTTTTTACGTTGAGTTAAAAATAGAAACCAAAAAAGACTATAGCTTATTCAGGATTGCCCTCTAATAATATAAATGAGTTTAGCTTTGCCACAATTAAAGAATAAATTACAAGGCCCTCAATAAATGAGCAATTAAATATTTAGATTTGGAAGGACCGTTTAGCAAATTTCACGGTCTTTTCCCAAAGTTAACAATACGATAAACTCTTTAGGCACGACTTTAATAAAATTACTTTCCTAAATACGGGTGCACATTTATGTAACACAAATTCAAATCTCAACTTAGTCGAAATGAGTTGACAACCACAGACGTACTGGTATGACGTGGCTCGAGGTACATTTTTATTACGTTGTAATTCTTATAAAATAATAGTAATCGAAAGCAGTTGAAATTTAAAATTTTCACGTGAGTTAAGAGCATGTTATAAAAAATCTGATAATTAAGCCAAATACGACAGTTGAGCGACCGTGCTAGAACCACGGAATTCGGTAATGCCTAACACCTTCTACCGGGTTAACATAATTCCTTACTTAGGATTTCTGGTGCGCAGACTGTTAAATAGTGTCAAACCTTTCTTCAATTCGGGATTCAAACCGGTGACTTGGGACACCATAAATCGCCCAAGTGGCGACTCTGAATCTCTTAATAAATGAACTCCGTTTTGATTGTCCTTTAATTGGAAAAAACTCCTTCCCTTGCGCCCTCGCGGGTTAGCGCCGTAAAAGGAGGTGTGACACATAATATAACTCAAACTCAATTATAACACACATAATTTGTATTTCCAGTTATAAAAAAGATTCTCAATCTAAAAACACCACAAAAATATGTCAATCTTCAGAGAAATTACTCCCTCCGTTTCAATTTATGTGAATCTATTTCTTTTTTAGTCTGTGCCAAAAAGAATGACCGCTTTTTCTATTTAGATATAATTCCCCTTTATGCAATGATTTATAGCCACACAAAATATTTGTGCTTTATTTTATACCACACGTTTAAAAGCCTTCTCTCTTTTTTTAAACTTCGTGCCCAGTCAAATGAGTTCACAGAAATTGAAATGATGGAGTATATTATTACATTGAATACAACTAAATACGTAAAAATACATTGAATACATAAAGTATAGCAGGTCATCTATAGTGCAAAAATATATGAATACACACTGTAGATACATTTAAATACATATATACATATAAATACATAAATTATATTAATTTAAAAAATATATTAATACATTCATGAAAATAGTGCATGAGCATCAACCAGTAATTTTCCATAATTTTAAAAGGATTTTAATTAATTTATTCTAGCATTTAGTATATAAATAATTACTAATTGCATTACAAACAATTTTATGATAATTTTATTTGCTTAATTTTTATAATTTATATTTGTACTGAGCTTTGGTTATTTCACAAACAACTATATGCACATGTTAGGGTTATAATTTTAATAACTTTATAATACTAGCCCATGTGTGCATAATTACCTTATTTCACAAGAAAATAACCTTTTATATTTTTACAATGCTAAGTAATTATTTTAAATCATCTTCATGCATAGAAATCATTTTTATCGTTTAATTAGCTATTTTTACAAATTATTTTATTAATAAATTGGGTATTTAACAAATAACCTCTTTAATTATGTTTAAATTCGGACTCCCAACTGTAACGACCCGGCCCGTCGTTACGGGAATTACCACCCCGTTACCTTGCATTTACATATCTTATGCTTTTGTATCAGTGTTAGAACCTATCGGGTGAGTTAGGAGTGAACTGAATTGAAAATGAAGCAAATAACACGTTTGAAGGAAGTTTGAATATGGAAAGTCAACCTAGAGTTGACTATCAAGTTAGAGTGCTCGGAATCAGATTCTGATGATTCGACTAGTTTTTGGGGATCATTTATGACTTAGGAGAGCAATCGGAATTGAATTTCGAGGTCCGGTGTAGTTTTAGGCTTGAATTGGCTAAGGTTGAATTTTGGCGAAATCCGAACGGTAGGTGAGATTTTTGATCCGGGAGTCGGAATGGAATTCCGACAGTTGTAGTAGCTCCGTTAGGTGATTTTGGATATGCCTGCAAATTTTCAGGTCATTCGGACGTCGTTTGATCGGTTTTTGGATTGAATGTGTAATTCGGAAAGTTTTAAGGAAGTTAGGCTTGAATCCGTGTAAACAATGTTGATTTTGATGTTTAGGATGGTGTTTTTATGTTTCGAGCAAGTTTGAATGAGGTAATGTGATGTATTGGTGGCTTTGGTTGAGGTCCCGGGGGTCTCGGGATCATTTCGGATGCCTAACGGGCAAGTTTTGATTTTGAAGTTGCTGCAGAAAAATTGCAGACAGTGATTGCTCTATGCGACCGCATAGAGTCATTACGATCGCATAGAAGAGCCTGGAGGGGTGTGGAAAATGTGCTATGCGATCGCATTGCAAGGGGTGCGATCACATAGGTTTGTCAGACTGCACATTGCGATCGCATAACCAGTGCTGCGATCGCAGAGAAGAAAAGGGGAGGCCCGGAAGATTGTGCTATGCGATCGCGGAGATGCATTGCGATCGCATAGAAGGGGTTATTGGCAGGAAAATTTAACTCTATGCGATCGCATAGGGCCATTGCGATCGCATAGAAGGAATGGTCTGGCAGTGAGTTTAATTACAGAACAGAACCAGTCGCGGGTTTCATACCCCAAAACACCATTTTTAAGCCCTAGAGAGAAGGAAAATGCTGGGAAATCATCGGGTATTCATCGGAAGTAAGTTTTTTGACTCAAAAACATCATTTTATGGTAGAATTAACATCAATCTTCATGAATTTGGGTAGAAATTGTGAAGGATTGTGGCCTAGATATTGAAAACGAAAATTTGGGTTTTGAAAGGACAATCGAACTCCGATTTTGGTAAATTTTATATGTATGGACTCGTGGCGAGACGAGGATTCTGGAAATATGAATTTTGAAATTTTTCGAGATGTGGGCCCGGGGCTCGGGTTTTGCCAATTTCATGATTTTTGATATTTTTCGAGTTCTTTCGATTGGGTTATGTTCCATTAGCCTATTTTGATATATTGGTGCTGATTTGTGTTAGTTTTGACGTGCACGGATGCCGGTTCGAGGAGCTAAGGCATCGCGGGCATGAGTTTTCGTCGGTTCGAGGTGGGTAATACTTGTAAATGATGTCCTGAGGGTTAGTAAACCCCGGACTTGCACATCTTAGTGCTATGTCGAGGTGACTTGCACGCCGGATAACGGGCGTGGGGTAGAGCACCATTGGGGATTGTTACTTGGTCCGTCCCGCGTAATAAATAATAATACCTAATTGTTGAAATGAATTGGACTAATTATCATGTTTGGGCTTCGTGCCAATTATTTGAATCCTTCAGGGATTGGTATCACTGTCTTGATAGCACTTTGCATAGTTTATTCTAAATTTAAGGTTTTAAATGGTATTTTGCTATTCAACATTCTTATAAGGTTATGAAAAACTTGAACAAGGTCTTAATAACATTTTTGCTGTGAGCTAATATGATATTGTTGCCCGTAGGGCTTTCTTGATTATTTGTTAGACTGATTGGGGCCGAGGGCCCTATGTTAGGGCACGACAATTTATGTGAGCATATGCATACACATGCATGGATCGGACTGCACGCCGCAGTGGTATACGGATCGGGCTGCGTGCCGCAGCAGGTGTGATATTAATATTGTGCTTGGGCTGTAGGAGCCCCTCCGGAGTCTGAACCCCCACAGTGAGCACGGGTACCCAAATTGGATCGGGCTACGCGCCGTAGCGGTCATATGCATTGCATGGAATACATACATTGGTTTATGTGTACTACGTGGCATAACATTTAGCACTCATACATTACTGGCACACATGCATTAGTTGCCTTATTGACCAGATCTCCTGGTACAAATTGATAAGGAGTGCTGAGCCCGAGGGGCTGATTTGAGTGCGGACTTGCACTATTTGAGATTGTTCCAGGTATGGGTATGTTATCATGAAAGAAAGAAGCTAAAATTTAAGATTTCTAAATAATCTACTCACATATGCTGGAAAGGAATAAAAAGGTAGTTCTGTATTGTGTAGCATGAGATAGTGCCTTGCGTGGATTTTCTCCCCTTTAGCATTATTTACTTTTATTACTGCTGAGTTGGAAGTACTCTGTAACGACCCGGCCCGTCGTTACGGGAATTACCACCCCGTTACCTTGCAATTACATATATTATGCTTTTAAATCGGTATTAGAATATATCGAGTGAGTTAGGAGTGATTTGGATTGAAAATGAAACAAATAGCATGTTTGAAGAAAACTTGAATATGAAAAGTCAACCAAGAGTTGACTATTGAGTTAGAGTGCTCGGAATCGGATTCTGATGATTCGACTAGTTCCGGGGGATCAATTATGACTTAGGAGAACAATCGGAATTGAATTCGGAGGTCCGGTGTAGTTTTAAGCTTGAATTGGCGAAGGTTGAATTTTGGCGAAAACCGGATGGTAGGTGATATTTTGATCCGGGGTCGGAATGGAATTCCGACAATTTCTATAGCTTCGTTATGTGATTTTGGATATGTCTGCAAATTTTCAAGTCATTCGGACATCGTTTGATCGGGTTTTGGATTGAATGATAGTTTTGAAAGTTTTTAAGAAATTTAGGCTTGAATCCGTGGTTAATTGGTGATTTTGATGTTTAGGATGGTGTTTTTATGATTGGAACAAGTTCGAATAAGGAATTAGGATGTGTTGGTGTGTTTGAATGAGGTCCCGGGGGCCTCGGGGTGTTTTCGGATGGTTAATCGGGAGAAAAACATGGAAATTGCAGGTTCGAAGAGTCCTGTTTCTGTTGTTTCCGCTCCTGCGGAATTATGGGCGCAGGAGCGGGTCCGCTGAAGCGGACGAGGAGCGCAGAAGCGCTGGGCATCGCAGAAGCGGAACATTTTCCGCTGAAGCGGCATCGCTGGAGCGGAAGGTGAGCCGCAGAAGCGGCCAAGGGCCATGGGTGAAGGATTCGCAGAAGCGGAAGGGAAGCCGCTTAGGCGAGTCCGCAGAGGCGGACGCCTAGTCGCAGAAGCGGAAATATCCGCAGGAGCGATCGAGTCTCCGCAGAAGCGGACGCGTAGGAGCGGAAATTCTTCCGCAGAAGCGAAAATCGCTGTAAGTTAAGTGTATCAGAAGTTAGAAAAATTTCAGAACATTTCACACATTTGGGTCTCGGCTTTAGAGGCGATTTGGGCGATTTTGAAGAGAAACTCAAGGGAAATCATCAGGTAAGTAACTATGGACTTAAACTATGATTAGTATTGGTATTATTATGCAATTATATCATGAAAATGGAAGAATTTGGGGTGATTCATGGAAGATTTAACCCTAGGCTTGAACTTTAGAAAATCAAGGTTTTGAATGAGCAAATGGAGTCCGAATTTGGTAAAATTGATATGCTTAGACTCGTATTGAGATGAGGGTTCCGAATATGAGACTTTCGTAATTTTTCGAGAATCGTACCGAAAGTCGGGTTTTACCAACTTAGTGTAATTTTGCGAATTTCATATAAATTGAAGTGGGTTATGATTCTTTGACCCGTATTTGATATAATTATTGTTAATTGACTAGATTCTACACACGAGGCAACGAAATTCAAAGGAAAAGGCATCGCGGACGATTCGACGACCGGCTAGAGGTGAGTAGTTTGTGTATATTGTAGCCTCAGGGTTCGAAACCCCGGCTTAGCACATTGTGACGCTAGTAGGGCGTGGCTCGCACCCCGTGGCAGGTGCGGGGCTGATTGTGATTGGGGATTGAGACTTGGTCCATCCCGGAAATGAATAAAATGTTGTTAGTGTTGGAAATACATTGTATTTGATATACTTGTGGGCTGTAAGCCTTATTTGGGGCCTTGTGCCGATCTGTAGCGTCCTTAGAGGACAATAATTACGTGATAGCTATAATTGCTTAAATCACTGATCTCAGTCCCGGAAATTGAAATCACACTTTTGAAATGCTAAGTCACCGGCTTTTACAAATTTAATAAAGTTAAAGTATTTTTCATAAATTATGAATTGAGAACTGGAATTAAGAAAAATGAACTGTTTTGTGACTTATTTGCTTATCGTGGACTGAGCATGGGATCGGGCTGCACGCCGCAGTGGTTGATATGAGGATCGGGCTGCACGCCGCAGCAGCATTGCGCTTGGGCTGTAGGAGCCCCTCCGGAGTCTGTACACACCCCCAGTGAGCGCCGTCGACGTTAAATTGGATCGGGCCTACACGCCGTAGCGGTTATGTGCATTGCATTGCATTTGTATTTGTTGAATTACTCCGTGGTAGTTGTATTGGATTGTTGTTGCTAGTTCGTAGGAGATTCGGACTGTAGTGTAGCTTCATATTGTGGTATTTTGTGGATTTCTTACTGTCAGCTACATATATATATTTGTTACTCACCTGAGTACTTAGTACTCACCCCTACTCCCCGCACCTTTGTGTGCGGATTCATGTACGCTGGAGGTTTAGCTGAGGAGTCTCGTTTTACAGAGTTATCAGACTTGTTGAGGTAGCTGCTGACATTCGCAGGACCTGGCTACTCTTTATCCCAGTTTTATTTATATATATATATACTTTGAGACTTGAGTATTTCGTTCAGATATTATTATTATCAAGTTTTTGCTTAGAGGCTCGAGACTCGTGACCCTAGATCATTGGGAGTGTTATTATCAGTTTTCACACCTATTATTATTGGAGTTCTTAAACTCATATATTCTTCTTGGGTTGTCCATTTGGGGACTGGTATTGTGTTATAATTAAACTGTTGGTTTGGCTGGCCTAGCTTGATTGTTGGGCGCCATCACGACCGGATTTGGGTCGTGACAAGTTGGTATCAGAGCTCTAGGTTATTAGGACTCGCGAGTCATGAGCCGGTTTAGTAGGCTTTCGCGGATCGGTACGTAGACGTCCGTATCTATCCTCGGAGGGCTACATAAACTTTAGGAAAAACCTCATTTTCTTGAATTCATATCGTGCGATTTGTGTTATCATGAAATTAAATCTTTCCATATTCTATTCTCTCGCAGATGGCGAGAACACGAGCTAACGGACGTGGCGGACGACCACCATTGGCACCCGGAGGCCGTGGTCGTGGCAGAGGTAGGGCAGCAGCACCAGCACCAGTACCTGCTGATCCACCAGCCGATCAGACTCAGGACCAGATTCCAGCGGCAAACGCTCCGGCAGCTCAGGGTCAGGCACCGGCAGTGCCTATTGTGATACCGGGTCTTCAGGAGACCTTGGCTCAGATCTTATCAGTGTGCACAGGCTTGGCACAGGTAGTTGCTGCTACTGCTGCAGTATCTTCTTCACAGGCAGGGGGAGGGAATCAGACCCCCGTGGCTCACACACCCGAGCCGGTTCAGCCAGTTGCGCCCGTTGCACCAGCTCCTGCATATGTGGTTCCAGTTATGCCCGACGATGAGCAGCGTCGTTTGGAGAGATTTGAGAGGTTACAGCCCCCGACATTCAGTGGAGCTGAGGGCGAGGATGCCCAGGGTTTTCTTGACAGATGTCAGCGTATGCTTCGCACCGCGGGTATTCTAGAGTCCAGCGGTGTTTCATTCACTACTTTCCAGTTCACAGGTGCAGCTTTCCAGTGGTGGGAGGATTTTGAGAGGCGTAGGCCCGCCGGGGCAGTGCCCCTCACTTGGCAGCAGTTCTCCACGGTATTTTTGGAGAAGTACGTGCCTCAGTCTCAGAGAGAGGAGCTGCGACGTCAGCTCGAGTGGTTGAAGCAGGGAGAGATGACAGTTAATCAGTATGAGATGAGATTCACACAGCTGGCCCGTCATGCCACGTGGATGGTTCCTACCGACAGGGAGAGGATCCGGAGATTTATCGATGGTCTTATTTATCCCATCCGCATATTGATGACCCGGGAGAGAGTTTCTGCGTTACCTTTGAGGAGGTGGTTGATGCCGCCCGTCACATTGAGACAGATCGCCGCAGAGCGAGAGGAGAGAGAGGCTAAGAGGCCTCGTGGTACCGGCAGCTACCAGCGGTGCTCCGTCTAGGGGTCAATTTCCAGCATAGCAGCAGGTCGCTCTTTCAGTGTCTCATCGGTCCGGACGTACAGCAGTCCAGCCGGGGTTTCATCCGATCGTGGTCGCCGAGCGCCGCAGGGTTATCGTGGCCGGCGAGGCCGCCAGCAGAGTCGCCCCGCACCGAATGCTCTTCCGCCTCGTAGCTCGCTCTCGTTTCCTCAAAGACAGATTCATCGCAGCGAGGGTCCTCGGCAGCCCCTTCTTCCATCTTCGTGCCGTTGTTTTGAGTGCGGTGATTTGGGCCATATCGGGAGAGAGTGTCCTCAGTGGCTTCGTAAGCGTTCTCAGCGGAGGGATCAGCCTTCGTCTTCTACTCCCGTTTCTTCGGCCGCCGGCACGGCCGCCTAGTACCGGTGGCCGTGTATCCGCAGGTCGCCCCGTGGGCGAGGATCGTACCGGTAGAGGCCGTGCTCGTTTCTATGCTCTTCCGGACAGTGAAGGATGCTAGCGCTTCGGATGCGGTTATTTCAGGGTATTATCTCAGTCTGCCACGTGGATGCTTCTGTCTTATTTGATCCCGGATCCACCTATTCTTATGTCTCTACTTATTTTGCACATCATTTGGGTATGACCCGTGGTATCCTTGCTTTGCCCGTACATGTGTCTACCCCAGTGGGGGATACTGTTGTTGTGGATCAGGTATATCGATCCTGTATTATTACTATTGGGGGTCTGGAGACCCGAGTTGATCTATTACTACTGGGCATGGTAGATTTCGATGTAATTCTAGGCATGGATTGGCTATCTCCTTACCATGCGATTCTGGACTGTCATGCCAAGACAGTCACACTAGCTATTCCAGGTAATCCGAGGATTGAGTGGCGTGGCTTGACTGATTATGTGTCCGACAGGGTGATTTCTTATATAAAGGCTCAACGAATGATTGGCAAGGGTTGTCTATCTTATTTGGCCTTCATTAGAAATGTCGAGGCAGAGACACCCAGTCTTGATTCGGTCCCCATTGTGAGGGAGTTTCCGGATGTATTTCCAGCAGACCTGCCAGGCATGCCGCCTGACCGAGATATTGATTTTGGTATTGACTTGGTGCCCGGCACTCAGCCCCTTTCTATTCCTCCTTATCGCATGGCACCAGCAGAGTTAAAAGAATTGAAAGAACAACTTTAGGAACTCTTAGATAAGGGTTTCATTCGTCCAAGTGTGTCACCTTGGGGTGCACCGTGTTGTTCGTGAAGAAGAAAGATGGCACAATGAGAATGTGCATTGATTACAGGCAGCTGAACAAGGTAACAGTGAAGAATAAGTACCCATTACCTCGTATTGAGGACCTATTTGATCAGCCACAGGGAGCTAGTGTATTTTCTAAGATTGATCTTCGATCGGGCTATCATCAGTTGAAGATCAGGGACTCAGACATTATGAAGACAGCGTTCAGGACGCGATATGGGCACTATGAGTTCCTGGTGATGTCTTTCGGGTTGACTAATGCCCCAGCAGCATTCATGCACTTGATGAATAGTGTATTTCGGCCGTACCTTGATTCTTTTGTGATTGTGTTTATTGATGATATCCTGGTATATTCACGCAGCCAGGAGGAGCATGCACAACATTTGAAAGTGGCATTGCAGAGGTTGAGAGAAGAGAAGCTTTATGCAAAATTCTCTAAGTGTGAGTTCTGGCTTGATACTGTGGGTTTTCTGGGACATATAGTGTCCAGTGATGGTATTCGGGTTGATCCTCAGAAGGTCGAGGCAGTGCAGAATTGGCCCAGACCTTCCTCAGCTACGGAGATTCGGAGTTTTCTCGGCTTGGCAGGCTATTATCGTCGGTTTGTTCAGGATTTCTCATCTATTGCTTCACCGTTGACTAAGCTGACACAGAAGAATGCTCCATTTGTGTGGTCTGATGAATGTGAAGAGAGCTTTCAGAAGCTCAAGAAGGCTTTGACCACAGCTCCAGTACTTGTGTTACCATCGGCCTCAGGGTCATATACGGTGTATTGTGATGCTTCCAGAGTTGGACTCGGTTGTGTGTTGACGCAGGAGGGTAGAGTTATTGCATATGCTTCTCGTCAGCTAAAGCCCCACGAGAAGAACTACCCTGTTCATGATTTGGAGTTAGCCGCTATTGTTCATGCCTTGAAGATTTGGAGGCATTATCTATATGGTGTATCTTGTGATGTATATACGGACCACCGCAGCCTTCAGCATTTGTTTAAGCAGAAAGATCTAAATTTGAGGTAGCGGAGATGGCTTGAATTGCTTAAAGACTATGATATTACTATCTTATATCATCCCGGGAAAGCCAATGTAGTGGCTGATGCATTGAGCCGAAAGGCCATTAGTATGGGCATTTTGGCGTATATTCCAGTTGGGGAGAGACCCCTAGCAGTTGATGTTCAGGCGTTAGCTAATCAGATGGTAAGGCTGGATATTTCTGAGCCCAGCCGGGTGATGGCTTGTGTAGTAGCTCGTTCTTCTTTATATGATCGTATTCGAGAGCGCCAGTATGATGATCCACACTTACTTGTCCTTAAGGACAGAGTTCAGCATGATGATGCTAGAGATGTCACCATTGATAGTGACGGCGTATTGAGGATGCAGGGCCGGATATGCGTGCCCAATGTTGATGGCCTTCGTGAGTTGATATTGGAGGAGGCCCACAGCTCGCAGTATTCTATTCATCCAGGAGCCGCGAAGATGTATCAGGACTTGAAGCAGCATTACTGGTGGAGAAAGATGAAGAAAGATATTGTGAGCCACGTGGCTCGGTGTCTAAACTGTCAGCAGGTCAAGTATGAGTATCAGAGACCTGGTGGTGTATTCCACCGTATTGATATTCCGGAGTGGAAGTGGGAAAGAATAACTATGGACTTTGTTAGTAGACTCCCTCGGACAGCGAGGAAGTTTGATTCAGTTTGGGTGGTGGTGGATAGGTTGACCAAGTCAGCTCACTTCATCCCAGTGTGTACTACCTATACCTCAGAGCGGTTGGCAGAGATATTCATCCGTGAGATAGTGAGATTGCATGGAGTTCCTATTTCCATTATATCGGACAGAGGTACCCAGTTCACATCTCAGTTCTGGAGGACATTTCAGCGAGAGTTGGGTTCACAGGTGGAGTTGAGCACAGCATTTCATCCACAGACGGATGGGCAGTCTGAGCGTACTATTCGGATATTGGAGGACATGTTGCGTGCTTGTGTCATTGATTTTGGTGGTTCATGGGCTGATTATTTGCCTTTGGCGGAGTTTGCTTACAATAATAGCTATCAGTCCAGCATTCAGATGGCACCGTATGAAGCTTTATATGGGAGACGGTGTAGGTCTCCAGTCGGTTGGTTCGAGCCCGACGAGGCTAGGTTGTTAGGGACAGAGTTAGTCCAAGATGCCTTAGACAAGGTAAAGGTGATTCAGGAGAGACTTCGCACAGCCCAGTCGCGTCAGAAGAGTTATGCAGACCGGAAAGTCCGAGATGTGTCTTATTCGATAGGTGAGAAGGTGTTGCTGAAAGTTTCGCCTATGAAGGGTGTTATGAGGTTTGGAAAGAAAGGAAAGTTGAGCCCAAGGTTCATTGGACCTTTTGAGGTGCTTAGAAAAGTTGGGGAGGTGGCTTATATGCTTGCTTTGCCACCCAGCCTGTCGGGAGTTCACCCGGTATTCCATGTATCTATGCCTCGAAAGTATGTTGGAGATTCGTCACATGTGTTAGAATTCAGCACGATACAGCTAGATGAGGATTTGACTTATGATGTGGAACCGGTAGCCATTTTGGGTTGACAGGTTCGCAAACTGAGATCTAAGGACATAGCTTCAGTAAAAGTGCAGTGGAGAGGTCGTCCCGTGGAAGAAGCAACTTGGGAGACCGAGCAAGAAATGCGGAGCAGATATCCACACTTATTTGATGCTCCAGGTATGTTTCTTAACCCGCTCGCGGACGAGCGTTTGTTTAAGTTGGGGAGAATGTAACGACCCGGCCCGTCGTTACGGGAATTACCACCCCGTTACCTTGCATTTACATATATTATGCTTTTAAAATAGTATTGGAGTATATCGGGTGAGTTAGGAGTGATTTGGATTGAAAATGAAACAAATAGCATGTTTGAAGAAAACTTGAATATGAAAAGTCAACCAAGAGTTGACTATTGAGTTAGAGTGCTCGGAATCGGATTCTGATGATTCGACTAGTTCCGGGGGATCAATTATGACTTAGGAGAATAATCGGAATTGAATTCGGAGGTCCGGTGTAGTTTTAAGCTTGAATTGGCGAATGATGAATTTTGGCGAAGACCGGATGATAGGTGATATTTTGATCCGGGGGTCGGAATGGAATTCCGACAATTTCTGTAGCTTCGTTATGTGATTTTGGATATGTCTGCAAATTTTCAAGTCATTCGGACATCGTTTGATCGGGTTTTGGATTGAATGATAGTTTTGAAAGTTTTTAAGAAATTTAGGCTTGAATCCGTGGTTAATTGGTGATTTTGATGTTTAGGATGGTGTTTTTATGATTGGAACAAGTTCGAATAAGGAATTAGGATGTGTTGGTGTGTTTGAATGAGGTCCCGGGGCCTCGGGTGTTTTCGGATGGTTAATCGGGAGAAAAACATGGAAATTGCAGTTTTGAAGAGTTCTGGTTCTGTCGTTGTTTCCGCTCCTCGCGGAACTACGGGCGCAGGAGCGAGTCCGCGAAGCGGACGAGGAGCGCAGCAGCGCCGGGCATCGCAGAAGCGGAACATTTTCCGCCGAAGCGGCATCGCCGGAGCGGAAGGTGAGCCGCAGTAGCGGCCGAGGGCCATGGGTGAAGGATTCGCGTAGCCGGAAGGAAGCCGCGCGAGCGAGTCCGCGCAGGCGGACGCCTAGTCGCGTGAGCGGAAATATCCGCAGGAGCGATCGAGTCTCCGCGGAAGCGGACGCGT